>WHYT01017281.1:241877-346265 GCA_009806455.1 Tetrax tetrax
CCCTGATATTCACTGGCACACAAAAGCATCATTTGATTATTTGTGGCTTTCTCTGCTGCATGTCGGGAATGCTGTATTGCACTTTTTCAGTGTGCTCATTATTTTATGATCAGCTCAGCTGTCAGTCTGGATTTCTCTTTCCTTGGTATTTTGTGAAGCTCTAAGAACATCTGGCAGCTCCAGCCTGAGTGTTTGCATTGCACTTCAGTTAAAACAGACTCCACTTACTCTAACCAGAGACTTGTACATAGGCTAGCACTCTACAGCAACTTAAATCAGCTAAAACAAAGTAATCATCCTATTTTATTTCCACTGAAGAAAATGACAGCACGGTGAAGCTCTGTTTTTCTCTGAAATCTCTTGAAAGCTTTTTTTTTTGTTTGTTTCAGTGGACTTTTAGTCCTGTTGTAAGCCAACAAGCATTAACTATTTCTTTATTTAATCCATTCCTAGATTTTCTCAAACTCCCCTAACACCTTTTTCCATGTTATAGTTCAGCTGATCGCTGGTGTCCCAGGGGTGCGAACAGTCACTGCCACGCACGGGGATGGCAACGCAGCCTCTGCGGCACGACATTGACTCCTTCAGCCGGCTTCAGCGCTGTCCTCGCTCAGAGCGGTGCTTTACCAGCCCATCCATTCGAAGCAAATGGCTGGGACACAATCACACTGAATATAAAATATGTAGAAAGAATGCCAGCAGTGAGGAAAACTTTCTTTTGTCTGTCTTTGATTTAGCACAGCTTTGTTTTGACCCAAGATGCTCAGTGAAACCCTGCCAGGTCGCAGCAACAAGGTGTCTGCCTCAAATTTGACCGCTTTTGTTGTTGCTCTTGATTTCAATCTGAAAATAATTTGGGGTGTTGGATCTGGTCTCAGTAGGTGTCCACGGTAAATTTAATTTGTGCTAAAGAAGGAGCGTGGATCCATCCTCCTCAGGCACTGCAGGACTGGGCACTGCGTCATGAGTGTTCCCTTCTCCGCAGTTCCTGCGGTCCTGTTGACGTTGTGAACTGCTCCGAGTAACACCAGGTCTACAACTCACCACTGATCCCAAGCGTTTTTCCAGTTGCACGTGTGTATTCACCCACGCTGCTGTTCTTCTGGAGAGAAGTGGCCTGGCAGAACCCTGGAGCGGGGCACAAGGGGACGTGGGGCACGTGTCCCCATGCCGGGAGTGCGCACCACCCTTACTGCTTACTCCTAGCATTTCTGGAAACGCTGACTACAGACACTGCTTTTGCACAGAGTTACATCAGAGGTCTTCAAATCTGTATTTGCTGGCACTGTGATTTTCTGCTTGGGGAATGAAATCCGTAAGGAGACAGTCCCGTGGCATTGCCAGGGTACCTGGAGGCAGATGCAAGTAACAAGATGCCCTTCAAGTTCACCTCTGAGTGTCTGCGTTGCTGTGATGTGCAAAAGTACAGGCTCCCTGGAGAGGCTCTAGTGAAAAGGTACGCCTTCTTCCACGGCAAAGAGAGCTAACAGGCAGCCACCCTTCCCTTAAGGTCTGGACTTCCCATCTCCGTGCTGTCGGCTGCAGCCCATCATCGGCTGCTGGTGTGAAAGTTCACTCCCGAGGACTGCACCCACGCTGCGACTTAAACAGCACTCACAGCAAGGAAGATGGAAAAACAGGAGCAAAGAAAGAAGTAATGGATAGGAGGAGGGAGACTACAATAAATCAACATGTTTACAGCTCCACTTTGATGAGTTTTTTTTACATAAGCTTCTCTGTTAAAAAAAAAAAATCTGGATCACTGTAAAGCACTTGAAGTTAGTATGACCTTTGGCTTTTTGGTTTTTGCTATTTTTGTCTGCTTGGTGAGATGCATGAATCTGGCTGATCTATAAGGTAAATGTTCAGTTACCATGGCAATGTGTCTCGTTCACATTCTCAGTTTGGAAGGGAGATTGTTCCATGCTGCTATTTCATGTCCAGGACAATATTCTTTGGTGGCAGAATTTCTTTGTTTCAGTACATTAATGCTACAACTCTGTTCTTCTTTTCCCAGCTTATGGAAACATGGCTCAGCCTGAACATTCCTCTGTAAAAATACAGTTATTTGCATTTTTTTGTTGTAACAACATTCCTTAAGTCTGGAGGTAAATGTTGATCCATTTTGATAGCTTGGGTGCAGCAATGTCCTAACGCCGTGAAGTTTCACCATCAAGTGAAAACAAGCTGGAATCATTCCACCTTTGCTTCCATGTGGTTGGAACATACTAAAGAATATCCTGAACTAGCGAGTCATATAAAAGAAAAGTAATTTAAAAGTACATCCTAGCTATAGTGTATATCTTACATATTAGATTTCCACAGATCTCCATGTGCTTTCAGTCAATCCAAATTCATTTCCTAAGTACTGCAAATCCCTATTTTTGATCAATTCTTGCTTAAGGCCACAAATGGAGTTTCTCTTGTTTCTTTTACCACCTTTAGTTCTTTGTTTTTCCACAAGCCACCTTCACCTTATTCCTAAAGTGAGGAGTCAAGCAGGAGCAGGCATCCTGGTTTCTGTTGGCTCCGTGCAGTCCGCAGCAGTGGGAGCAGGCTGCCTGCAAGTCTGGAGGGTTAGGAAAGCACATAGACATGAGTTGGCCTAGTGTGATACAGCTTGGAGGTTTCACAGAACGGAGGGCTCCTATATTTGGGTAAGAAGGACCCCTTTCTGGTCATGTTCCTCGTTTCAGTTGCATGTGACCTTCGTTGCCTTTCTAACCTGCTTGGTTTCGTTGAACTCATCTCGCTTTTCTTTCCAAGTGACTTCACACAAGGGTGCAGCAGCTGTGGCACTTTGCACAATGCTTCTTCTTCTTCTTGGGGTGGAAAATGGTCAGGATGGCTTCATCGAAGACAGTCTTAAGGCCTTTCTGTGTGAGGGCTGAGCACTCCAGATAGCACTGTGCTCCGATCTGAAAGAGGAGAGATAAAACATGAGTACCCACTGCTGGGAGAGACAGAGTGACCCTGTTCCAGCATCATTCTACATGGATACACGTCCTGCCGCAGAGGGAAGCCCAGACCTTTAGAAGGGGGGGTCAGGTCTTTGCTCTGTTTTGCATCTGGCTGCCAATGGGATTAAGGGACAAGCTCAGGTCGCCATCCTGAGCGAGGGAGCAAGGATGAGCACCAACAGCAGTATCTCACCACAGGGCGTTAATTGGGGAGCAGGAATTCCCTGAATGACCCTCCAGAGAGAGAGGGGGCTGCTCCTGTGTTTGAGTGCTGGACCAGGAGGTTGGCCTCCTGTCTGTGGAGCTGTGGAGGGGTTCAAGGAGATTCTAGGTCGATAGCTGAGCCCCTTCATATACTTGGCTCTTTCCCCCTGACCTGTCACCCCTGCCTCCTGCAACACCAGGGAGCTGCGACCCAGGGGAAGGCTTCCAGCTGGCTTCTGGGAACTGGGAAGCATCAACTGGAGCACCTCTCCTATGAGGACAGGCTGAGAGAGTTGGAGATGTTCAGCCTGGAGAAGAGAAGGCACTGGGGATATGTTACAATGGCTTTCCGGTACCTAAAGTGGGCCTACAGGAAAGAGGGGGAGAAGCTCTTTAGCAGGGACTGTTGTGGTAGGACAAGGGGTAAAGGTTTTAAAATAGATTCACACTGGATATAAGGAAAAAAATTTTTTACAATGAGGTTGGTGACACTTGCACAGATTGCCCAGAGAGGTGGTGGATGCCTTATCCCTGGAAACATTCAAGGCCGTGTGGGACGGGGCTCTGAGCAACCTGATCTGGTTGGAGGTGTCCCTGTTCCATGCAGGGGGGTTGGACTAGATGGCCTTTAAAGGTCCCTTCCAACCCTAACTACTCTATGATTCTATGATCCTGTCTTGAGATGGGAGTCTCCTGGGTGTGCTGCTATGCCCCCAAACACTCACAATGGCCTGGGAAAGCAGCCTCAACTCATTCAGCAGACTTGTTGCTTATTCAGGTTTTTCTGCTAATGGATGTTTCCACTGGCAGCACCTGCAGCATATAAGGTGGAAATGGCTGGGGTCCAGATGCCCACACTTCAGGGCTTGGGGAGGACTTTCATCCCCTGACCTTCCCAGGAGAAAGGTACAGTAGCACAGAAACCTTAGGGTTTTCCACGTGCACCTCCTGGCAGAAGCCTGAACAAGAAACATTTGACTTAGGTAAAGGAGGCAGTAAAATCTATTTGCTGCCCGTTTGCTACCTGCTGCCCTGTGTGCCTTACTGTTTTGCTTAGAGCTGAATTGGGTATCGCAGCAAAACAGCAGCCTCAGGAGCCACAACCTGTGTCTGTTCCAGCCTGTTTGAACAGCGGCTTTGAGCTCTTCCTGGGACCAGCCAGCGCACCCCAAAGGAGTTCGCCTTGAATGGAACAAACAAAATGGGAAGTTATCAGCAGTCGACTTCACAGGACCTCAGAAAAAGCTGTTACCTCCTTCGCTAGCTTCACTCCGTGCTCATAGGTGAGTGGTTTCTCCTTCATGTAAAGCAGCCGGGCCAAAGTTTTGGGATCATCCCGGAGATCAATCTAACAGAAAATAGACAAGCGCTGTGCTCAGCACCACCTTGCTGCAATTCTTGAGACAGATATTCATAGCTTTACAAACCCACAGTCGTCCTCACATAAGGACATCTGTCCCCCCAGCCTCAGAGAATACTTCAGAAATTAATGGCACATATATTTTCTTTTTTTTTTTTTTAATGTCTGTTTTACTTTAATTACTTCTCTCTGCTCACTGGGCCACAGCTCAGATAGCTGTGGTACAGTAAAGATGCAGTTCTCGATGGCTCTCACAATGCATTTTGGAAAGTGTTGGTGGAAGCCTCAGCCATGCTGGAAGGGGAGGCTGCTGCGACCCTGCACTACATCACCCGTAAAACACCCGGACAGATGCAGCTCAGTCTGACTGACTTGGAACAAAATCCTTTATTTCCATAGAAAACATCAAAGTGAAGCATTCTGGCATTTCAAACCCATCCATTTTTGGAGTGTGTGATCCAAAGGGCAGTACTTTATTTTAAAATGAGTGTTTTAGATTATTCCAGTGTGGAAAGCAAAGCCAATATTTGAACGATTGGGCTTTTGTATGGCATGAAGACTTTGGTTTTGACCAGAATTTGATGTGTTTCTCTAACTTGGCTTAGGTTACTGTTCAGTGTGCGGACATTTTCCAGACTCATATCCCTACTTCTCACAGCCTGTAGCCACTCTGTGTCTTGGAAGCAAACCTGTATTTAAGGCATTTTTATTTGATTGATAGATAATATATTTTAAGGCCAAAATAAAGTGGTTTGATGGTTTAGTCTAACATCTACTATAACACAGGCAGGACGTTGAGTCACTAATTGCAATGTTGATGTAAAGCATGAGGGAGGTTGTTTCCTTCCCATGTCTCTAAGTCATTTGGTTAATTATTCCCATTCTTAAAATTTAGTTTGAAGTTTGGCTTCTGCGTCTAACCACAGACTTTGATGGTTTTTTTTTTTCCCTTCGCTAAAGGCCTGTCAGAAATCTTCTCTCCCTATAGGTATTTATGCTTATTGATGTTGCCATATTAATAGACATCTGAATAAAAAGATGGGATGAGTTTTGCCAGTCATGACTAGCATGATGGGACATATGCATGTTGGTTTCCCAGTCCACAAGTTTTCCTCTAATAGGAAAGTCTGTCTGCATTTCACATAAGAAGTTAAACAGAAAACCTTTCCATGGAGCTCAGCCTCCAGTCACCCCTGGGGACCCCCTCACTCTGAAGATGCCCATGATGGCCGGCAGTGCCCAGGAGAAGCTTTACCTGCGTTCCTATGAGGACGTAAGGCACATTGGGCATGCAGACCTTCAGTTCAGGCACCCACTCCTCCTGGACGTTGTGGTATGAGGCAGGATTCACCACCGAGAAGCAGATCAAGAACACGTCTGTGTTGGGGTAGGACAGGGGTCTCAGCTGGTTGTAGTCCTCCTGCCAGGGGGGGAACATAGAAAGTGTGTTGTGGGGTGGGGGATAACTGCAGATGGAGGCACCACGTTGGCTCCTGGTGAACTGCTCAACACTGTCCCTCCATGCTCATGAACTCTTACAACCTCTGGGGAGCTGCTGAGGGGGAAACCACCCCTCACGGGCCAGGGGTGCTGTTCTGTCAGCATCTTTACCCAAAAGAGATAACACATTTTGTGTGTGTATGTACGTGTATTACCCATGGTGATGCTGGGGTAGAGGGTAGTGCTAAACAGCAGCTGTCACTGGTGGTCTGATAAAAATTGATCCTGAGGCTGCGGGTACCGGCCTCAGGCCTCTGGCAATGAGATATCATCCTGAGAAGTATTATTTGAATGTCATGGCTAGATAATATTTGCTGATCTCTAGGGACTTTTCTGTAATATTATGGGCTTTCAATTCCCCACTAGGTGTTATAGACATGACCACAGACAACAAATAGGATCTCCGGGCTCTTTGGTGCCATCACAGTCTTATACGGCACGCAGCAATGTGTCAGTCAGCAGAAGATGCTCATCTTGAAAGCACAAAGCAGATAAAATCCAGCCTGTAGCAGCTGTGTAAATCACTGGGAGTGGTTTAGTGTTTCCACAGGCCCTGGACTGGGGAAGGAGAGGTGTTTTCTCTATGGGCTAGCTGTAAAGAGGGCAAATTTTCCAACAGCTCACAGCGCAGCTGTGTTATGTCATGAGCTGGCTTTGATAGCTGAGTTTCAAGGAAGAATTTAGGTCTGCTCTCAGACTTGAGATGTTGAGAGTGAGCAGAGGTTTTGCAAGCCGTGTGAAAGGAATGTGTTGGCCCTTTCTGATAGTGAGAGCATACACAACCATGTCTGGTGGGTACTTTTCAGTGAAACCTGTTAGAAAACATCTCAGTGCAACAAACCAGATGCTTTTAGAGGGAATACACTTGTTCTGAAGACTTTTTTTTTGGGGGGTCCAGAATTAAAAAAGGGGAAAGGAACACAAAGTTGGAGTGTGGGAAATGATAATACGTGTTGCTGTCAAGCCTGACTGACACCTAGGTCTTTAGTTTACAGCTTCTGCCATCTGGGCAAACCTCAAATCTCTGCAGTGTGGTTGCTTTTGGTTATAATTGTGTAGGGAGGGAAAACCCCCATTAGGGGCAGGAGCAATGGAAGCTGCTCTCTGACCTGCAGGAGAAATTGATGCAGGACTGTCTCTCTCTGCCCAGGTTAGATGGTGTCCTAATTCAGCCTTGCTTCTGTCTTGCTTTGGTTGGGTCAACAAATGAGAGGGCTTAATTATGAATGGAGTCTGGTCAACCTTATTTCCAAAGTCTTTTATTCACTGGGTATGCAGTGATAAGATGACCCAGACTACTTCTGAATGAATGCTAGCTTCCAAAAATACTAACGGATTATGTAAAGAGAGTCTACTCCAACATTTTCAAAACAAAAAAAATCTTAATTATTTATTCTAAAAGGAAGTATGAGACCAAATTTAGCTCTGTCTCATTAAAAATAAAACATCCTAAGCCACAAACAAAAAGTTTTGTTTTGTCTAGCTGAATGTTCATTGTCCCAAACCCACTTCAACAGGAAGAGTAAACTCTCAGTTACTCTCCAGCCCCAAGGCCATGGTATTTGGGATAAAGCCAGAGCATTTGTCAAGTGACCTATATCTTTCCAGTGCCATAGAAAGTATTGATCTGAAGAAGGATTTATGAGACAAGAGGAGGTGCTTGGACATACCAGCCCCCAAGAAAGAGTGGATTCTCCACATTGGGGGAACGGCAGGAAAAAAACCTCAGAGATGTTTATAGGAATATCAGTGATAGGGGCCATGAAGAAGGAAAGTCAGTGAGAGGGGATTCACATGAGGCTCTGGAGATGACACCCATCTCCCAGCAGATGAGTTAATAGAGGCAAAGTGGATGCTGAGGTCATGGCAGCAAAGAAGCAATTGTATTATAGGCACAGATGAGTTTTATGTGGATGCTGTGGGTTAGCAAGGCCTGGTCTGATTATCGGACATTATTTTAAACCAGAACATCAAATCTGAGACTAAGTATGTTTATGCCAGTCAACATGGGCTGATATTAGGTGCTTGGCCAAGGCCTTTTCTGTGTTTTTAGTTTAATTCCTGCAAATCAGTTTCCTGAAACAGCCACGTGGTGGCAGCAGGCCCTCAAGAAATCAAGATTTAGGAGTTTTTGGAAATTGGCTAAATATAAGCAGTTCCAATATTCCAGACGTGCATATTTAGAGGAGCTGGAACTTATTGTACCATTAAAATGGCAAACTAAAAACCATGAGCACTCTGCCTGGTGGTGACAGCTACAGGAGCATGCATTTCATGGAATTTTTGCTTCGCAGCCCCTAGAAAATCCCTTTTTTTTTCAGGAGGAGCGTTCCTGGTGCGTTAGCAGCACAGAGCACTATACAAACCATAAGGAGGGACAGCCGCACATCACGTAACAGAGGTCTCGTCTCTCGTCAGGGCGCGCGGGAACTTGAGTAAGAGTTGATGGCAGCTCCCGTACCTGCTCTGCAGCCTGTCTGTGGGCTAGCAGGAGCCTCCAGAACACATCAAACAAGGGCTCTGTCTCTGTACCTGGCTATAAAACCTTGCAATGGACCATTATGAGATACGAGACATTGGGATCATTTCTCATTCAGAGGTGGTTGTTGAAGTCAAGCAAGCAGAGTCAAAACGGGACTGAATATTTGCATGGGCATGGGGCATACCCAGAGATGATGCAGCTAGTGACATCTAGGGACACGAGTCCTCATGGGCTTGGGCTGTAGCTGATCATCCATTTATTTATTAATTTATTCATTTATTATCTATTTATTAATTTACTTCCCTGGCTCGTGCTCACATTTTGCTGCCTGTTATTTAGGGAGCGCAGGGCTTCCCAGTTACACTGCCTGGCCACTGGTTTGGCATGGAAACGCCAGTGCCAGACCTGGCCTCGCTGAGTTACCTGCCTGTGACTTGCCGGGGCTGGGAGGCATCCACCAGCATTGCTCCCTCCCTGCTCTTTCACCGCCAGCAACCTTGCAGTGTCTGGGCCCAGAAAGTAGAGCAAAATTTGCTTTTTATATGTTACTGCCATGCCGATCTCGCGTACGCTCCATGCCATGTCAGCCTGTTAAAGCACTCTGCACCTGAGTCCAGCCTGGAGAAAAAAGACCATTGTTTTTTTTTCCTCCTAGGACTGTTTGTGCCAGGGATGCAGAAAACCAGATACCCCAGCTCTGGGGTCCTGCTGCAAGAGTACATTTTTCCAATTATTATTTCATTAGCATATGCTTTACAGCATTGTAATGTTAAGAGTTATTTTTGGCTATGACTTCACTCTGATGCCTTTGGAAAGCCACACAACACAAGGAGAAGGCAAGCGGAAACAACCCAGCTGATCTGCCAGTTATAGCTTGAGCATGTGGGAAGCATCATCCTCTCAGCCTCCATGGAGATAAAACCTAGCCATCAAGAAGTGATTCATGCTCTGAGTTTTCACTTGATGGCCACATCCTCGGGACCAAGGTCTGAAAGGGAAAAGAGGCTGACAAGTTAGAAATGGTGCTCGGAGGCAGGCGGTGCTCTGGCCAGTTTGAAGCGGGAGATGACAAAAATGACTGCGGAGGAATGGATGGTGGGATGAAGTTTGTCAAAGAGACAGATTAGTGTTTCTTCTGGCTCAGGAGGACAAATAAGAGGGTGTCTTGCTGAGGAAATGGGTGGCAGGTGGAAATGTCAACCCAATAAAACAAGTAGAAATATTAAGGCACTGGGTGAAATCTGACTGAGAATGGAATACAACTCCAGTCTTGTTTGCAAAAGCTTGCGGTGCAGCCAGATTGCACCAGACACGCTCTGAGCTCTGCGTTTGTGAGTGCAGAATAGAAAATTGAACTTTCATTGAACATGGGACAAGGACTTGGGTCATATTTTTGGGTCATATTTTGCATCATGTAAATAGAAAGGCTGGGTGGGCTGTAAGTGACACCAGGCTAGCTATCAACCAACCATTGCTGCCTAAAGACACGTAGGAATATAGGATAGGAATAAAATTAAACCCAAAGCATAAAAGCCCCAGTCCTGCTAAGTGCAGATTTTTCGGGAAGTGACTGTTCTGATGCAGTTTTTGACCTCTCTGTATATTCTGTAATAAGTGGCCTTCTGCAGGCAGGAGGGTCTCCTCCTGCATTGTTCCTACATTTCATAGCGGGCAGTCACGGCCAAAAAAAGCACAGCCATAAAGTGGAAGCAAAGCTCAGCATCCAGAGCTGCTGGGTCCCAGGTAATAAAGCAGGTTCCCAAATCTGCTTTCCTCTCCTGCTGCCTCCAGTGTCAGCTCCCACTGGAGGACCTGGATGATGTGGATTCCAACCTTCCCAGGCTTGGAGGGACCTGGGACCTGCTCCCTCCCCTCTCAGTAGGTAATTTTCTGCAAGGTTCCTGTGCAGACTGTGGTCCTTTCCTTATTCTGCCAGTCGCTGGCATTTCGAGGTGGGAGAGGGAAATTTCACCATAAAAATGTGTTGCTCCCTGTACCCTTCTCTGCCCTTCTACTGGCAGAGCAAGGCAGTGAGAAATACTCTCCCCTCTTCCCCAGGGGTTGAAGTCAGCCCACAGACCAGAGCTCTTTGTCAAACTTTTCGTGCAAGCACACTGTACCAGACTCTGGGCAGTGGAAACAGTAAAATCATTCTACATGTCAGTAAGCATGGGGTACAGGCTCTCCTGTAATGGACACCCCTGTTCTGGGAGAAGGATGTTGGGATGGATGCCAGTCTGGCTGGGTTACCATTTAAAAAGTAAATAGGTGGTGACTGATAGACTGGTGCTGTACTAGGCTCGTTTTCTGATCTTGGAAATGGGAATTGTTCTCTGTGTCTTCAATGCCACCATGTGGTCAATGTAAGAAAATACTGACTTCATACAAAATGTCATATTTACAGTAGGAGGTGGATATTTGGGAGGCTGAACAGCCTCATCAGGCTTTAGTTTTTGCTTAGACAAAATTCAGTCTTAGGGATGAATGTATTTGTGTGTGTTTTATTACTGAACCAGAATGCAATCTCTGTCGAAAACAAAAAGAAAGTCAGTGGTTCAACCTTACAACTCACAACTTGTCATTAATATTTGTAAAAAAACAACAAACCACAAACAGCACAAACAACAAACCCCAGTAGTAACAAACAAACAATGCAAAAGGAAAATTATAAATAATTTGCGTCATTTACCTGCCCGGCAGTGTCATAAAGTCCCAGCAAGTGCTGCTGTCCTCCCACAGTCACAGTTACTGGAAGAGAGAAACAAGGGATGTTTATGCACAAGTCAGTGGCCTCATTTTTATGTATTTTAATCCTAAAATGCCAATAGATGCTTGTGACAGACACATTAGCACGTCTTACGATGTGCATCCTAAACCAAGCACATCTATTCAACTCAAATTGAAGAGAACCTAAAGTCACAACAGAAGCAAATGCTTTATGCCAAGCTCTTATTTCTTCACAGCCAGCCAAGACTAGATGACCTTTAAAGGTCACTTCCACCCCTAACTACTCTATGTTTCTGTAAGAGAGGTGAGCACATTGTTTCTATCAGCCACCCAGAGACCACAGGACATTTTGTCCTGTCTCTGCACCCCATAAGGTGCAAGGACTTGAAAGCACAGAATTCCTGCCTCACCACCCCTGCATTTGGGTTGGTTTGTCATGGATCATTGAGAGATTTTTAAAATTATGTTATTTGTTCCAGGCTGTGAAATTATGAAGCATTCAGCAGGGGCTGATGGTCAGTGGGCCTCAGGGGGGGTGTGCTGCCTCTTGGGCAACCCATCCTGTCGTGTGTCATGCAATCACAGGTCAAGTGATTGCAACATGTGGAGTTCTGTGGTGGATGCCTCAAAGGATGGGGAAGAAGAGAAGTGCTAATATTCACAGAGATGTTGAACAGATTCTGTTGCACATGAAGGAACTTATGTGCAAGGCTTAATTTATTGATCGCCCTCAGCATCTTTACTCCTTTAGCAGAATTCACTTTGAACTTCATTTTGAGCCCACTGACATTGATGAAACTATTTTCTTGTTGCCTTTGGATGAACCACATTATTAGCTGATCTCTGTAATCAGTTATTTTGTACGAAGGATATGGTCTGTGTTAATGACATTTAGTTAACCAGTTAATCTGCTTAAATCATTACTACTCAACTGGAAAGAGAGCAGGGGGAATCCAGTTCCACTCATTAGTCAACAGGAAGACTTTAAACACTCATCAGGAAAGTTGCTCAGAATAATGGTATTCTCACAGCCCATGGACTATTACTTTTTTAAGCACGAGGGCAAACAACTGGAATGAACCTAGAGCTATGGCTGGGGGGATGGGGAGCCTGGACTGGTCCCCATCGGCCAATCACAACTTGCGATTAATGAGGGCTGGGAAAGATTGATAGTTACTTTTGGCAAAAAGAAGGCTTGAAAACATCATACAGGTTCTTACTGATTTTTTTTTTTTTTTAAGTGGTAAGACTTTTGTAGGAGAAAAGCACCTATCAGCTTATAGAATTTAATAGCTCCTGCACTGGGGAACAATTTCCTGTTTGAAATCTCTTAGTCTTAAAGTCTCTGTCAGTGTGGCTGGATGGACTGATTATTCAGCAGCTCTACTTGCTTGCAAAGCAACACGGTAGTTTTGCTAGCATATAAATAAAACAAAACTGACATCCTGAAAGGACAAAGGCTCAACGAGGAGCAGGCTTGCTGGTGAGAGTGGAAGGGGCTGCGCTCACCCACTGCTGGGGCTGCCTTGTGATGTGCAGGGGAAAGAGGAGATGGGAAAGGGGCTGAGAACCCTCCTCCTGCTCCTTGGATCAGGGGGTGACTCGTACACAGTGCAGCTCTCAGGGGAATTAAAAATGGGCTAGCTGTTGAGCATGGATGTCCATAGGTGGAAGAGCTCAGGGAAGAGCTAACAAGGTGGGGAGATGGGTACCAATGCTGACAGGAGACTGCCCAGATGCCCCATCCCCTTCCTTCAACCTGACTTGAATGAAATAATTTCAACTAAACCTCCTCAGAGCTCTGTGTTTTAATTTTTTTTTTTTTTACTGTCTAAGTCTACTGACAATACACTTGCTTTTCTTAGCTCCCTCCTCAGAAGCAGTGGCCACAGGTGGTCCTGCACAACTTACTGGAGGCAGCCGGGAGGTGAGAGGTTTTTTTTCAGCTGCAACCTTGCCCAGGCTTAAACCTACCCATATGCCAAGAACTGCAGGAACCACACCCATTCTGTTGATTTTACTCTGCTCAAGAACTGACTGTGGGAAGAGGTACCCTCCAGCTGAAGGCAATTTTCCAGCTGTGATGCGTTAGCCATGCAGTGCTCAGCTGGCCAAGGAGGCATTTGGGACTGCACACAGGCATCTGTTGCGCTGTCAATCCTTGGTTGAGTGTGTATAGAGTCTGCACAGCACCTCCAAAGCAGGATGTCTATGGCAACTGTGTGGCCATGGGGTGCATGGAGGTGCAAGTGATGTGATGTGTATGATGAATATGAAGAGCCATTTGCCATATGTCAGTACTGACAGAGTTATCCAGCCTTGCCTCTCATGCTGGCTAACCCTGAGCGCACGCAAACCAAGCCAAGTTCTGCTTGCGAATCAACTCAGATCTCCAGGCTTTTAGAAACTTTAAAGTCACACTGAAATTTACTCTGCCTGGGCTCAGGCTGCTGTGAAGCTTTGCTGGCCCATCTCTTGGTGACATCTGACTGGCAGAGCCACACTGGCAAAAAGCCCTGGTGCAGATACAAATTGCAGTCTTGTTCCAGTAGTTAATACAGTTTGGAGATAAGCTGTTTGGATAGAGGTCCAGTCCGTCTCTCCTGCACTCTGCTTTGCCAGAACGATATGCTGCAACAGGTGCTAAACTGGTATCTGTGCTTTGTGGTCCATGAAGTCACGGTGGATATTTTGCAACGGGTCTGTGGAGCCATACACGGAAGAGTTATTGATAGTTTGTACAGTTCAGTTTGACCCTTGGTGACCTCTGGGAAATGCTGAGGGGGAATAAAGAGGCTGGATGTGTCCTGCCATTACCCTTCACATATACAAGGGCTAAGAAATGCAACGGCTTTTGGAAAAGTACACCCTGAGTCTACCCAGGTTGCACATCACATTTTAATTCTCCTTATAGCATCCTGCCTCTCATGGGTCCTGGCACCAGTCTTTTTTTTTCTTTCTTTTCCTTTTTCTTTTCCCCATCAACCTTTGTATTTCCTTCCTTCTTATCAATTGTTCTAAACTATCTCATCATCAGAAGAAATCCTTCCTGCCCACATCACCTCTCTAAGTTTACAGCTACCACCCCAGTGAAACTGTCTTGTTGGCTAAACTTCAGCAAGAGGCAAAGCGCTGTCTTTGGATTCCTGGCTCTGAATGCAGAGGGGACCAAATGACTCACACTGACAATTCAGATAATCACCGGCTCTTGAAACAGCGATGTCTAGATTAATGTATTGGTGCTGAAATTTCCACCATACTTTCATGCAGGCAAAACAGATGTCAAAATAAATGGCTTTTGCCTGCGAAAACATCATGGTATTTTTATACTAAGCATTTATCAGTCCATCTCTGTGAGGCGAAAGGCTGTTCAGCATGTCCACTTGGTAGGTCGTATTTACGAGCTGAGATTGCTTTGCTAGATTTGCAGGCCTTACTTTTGGCTTTATCTCAGCTTACTTTTACTTACCCTGTTACTCTCTTTTCCTGTTCTCTCAGTGGCCAAGCCTATAGGAAGCCAATGAGGAATTCCTTACCAGTCACTGGGGGTAATGCAGGCTCCTTTATGGGCTTGTGAACTAGGCTTTATGAGCAGTCTTGGAGATAAATACAAACTCTCCTTGCCATTTACTGGCCATATTGATAAATGGATTAAGCACTGAAACGGCATGGCCTTTAACACCAAGTGCAGTGAGGATTGCAATAAAATGTGACTGGATACTTGCACAGTCGTGGTTCTCATTTGGCTCCAGTCTGGGTTGCATCAGACGATGCGACGGGGCAGACGTTTTCCTCCTTTTACTGGGTGGTTTTAAGCAAGTGCAGGATGTGTGAAACACTGCTTCTAAATTGTTAATTAGATCATAAATTAGGTGGTATTACTTGCTAGAGTTTGAGTAACTATTCTGGGTCTTCTCCAGGGCTTTGTTGTAGGTCTGTGTGCCTGGAGGTTTTGCTAATGGGTTTCAACACAGAGATCTGAAACATGCTGTCCTGCTTGAAGGCCACAGCAGAATGCTAAAGTGCTAGGTGGAGTTATTATGTGGGCTGGACCTGATGTGTGGACCATGAACTGGTCTGAGCTGGGAGCTCTGTTTTTAAATAAGGGGTTATTTTGTGTTACTGGGGTCAATATGACTTTTTTTTTGTTGGTGTTCTTGTTGCCCAGGTTGCCCCAGATCTACCTGTCAATAGTCAGTCTTTGCCGAACACTTCCCCCGTTGTGTTTTATTTGTTCGCAGCAAACTGGCAACTTTGTGGGACTGAACTGTACCCTTGGAAGAGCCCTTCAGCCACACAACAGCAACGTTCACGGTCTGCACTGGGCAAAGGGACATAAATTGTCTGCTGCCCTCTCAGAATCTCTTGTGTTTGATTAATAGCGCAAAGCAACACTTAAGTCTCTGGTATGACACCCAACTAGGATGCAATATCTCAGACGAGTTTAGCGGTGGTACAGCAGAGTGGATGTGCACATCGTGGGGAATTTTTCCATGTCTATGTGAAGAAGTGCTTGCAGAACTGGACGACTGTGAAACCACCACCCAGAATATACACAATAGCTTAGGCAATGTCTAGTGTGATACCACACGGGAGAAGTCATCTATTTATTCTAGTGCCTTCCTGCCAACAAATTCAGGTCCAGCTGCTTTGGAGGGAGATGCCAGGAGCATGACAGCAAGCAGAGATGGTAGCACCTGCCTGGATGGAAAGGCTTTCTCATCATTTCTCAATTTTTTGGGGTAGATTAGTCTGTGTCAAGCCTCAAACTTTTGCAAGGGCCATCTTGTGCCCTGCCTTCAAGCTCTGACTATTGAGTTTGTACATTTGTCTGTTTATTAGAATTATATGTACCTGATAAATGTTACTTAACATAGACTAATGGTCACCAGTATAAGAAAAACTGCAATTCAGGTTGACCTACTGGCAGTAGAAGTGCTCAAGTCTCTTTTCCAACTGGGAAAGAGGGTAACAGGTTGCCCAGAGAGGTGGTGGATGCCCCATCCCTGGAAACGTTCAAGGCCAGGCTAGATGAGGCTCTGAGCAACCTGATCTAGTCAGGGATGTCCCTGCTTCTTGCAGGAGGGTTGGACTAGATGACCTTTGAAGGTCCCTTCCAACTCTAACCATTCTATGATTCTATGATTCTATAAGATGGACAAAAGAGCAGCTTTTGGTCAGCTGCGGTGGAGTTTGAAGGGAAGTTTTGGGTTCTCACTGGTCTAAGGGAGGTAGATACTTTTCAATTTTTTTTTTTAATTTCTAGATAGAAAACTCTTTGCAAGTGTGCCTTGCAGCTTTTCTTCCACTTCTGAAGCTTTTGTTCATACAGGCCTCACTCAAGAGGGAGCAATACTGTTTTAAATGCTTGGCTTCAGCTTGTGCCCAGTTTCACAACATTACTTCAAACCAAACTTGACTGCTTCTCCATTGCAGTTGGGTAAAGCTCTACAGGAAACTATAACTGGTTCTGATCAGTGTTAAATACAGAGCAGATACTAAGGAGGGTTATTTACTAGCAATCAGAAATAAACTAAGCAGTATTTTTGTCTTTAAAATACATATGTGCACACACACACACACACATCTATTTTCTATATAAAATACACATATGTATATATTTTTCCAGTTTCTAGTTGAACAAATTTTCAGTTGTAGAGTGAAATATTTTACCTTGACTTGGGGCAGCCTAATCAGGCATAGGACATTTGGAAAAGGGAAGGACTCAAATTCACAAAGGAACATAGAACTTATTGGCCAAATAATGGGTGAATGGCTCCGTACTCGGTCAGAGGGACTGAAACTACAGTATCACCTTGGAGGACTAGAGCAGCTCGCAGGGAGGTGAGAACTGAACCTCCTTCCCTTCAGGTCTCCCAATATATGAAGAAGATAATACCCCTTCTCCCTTGGGAATATGCCCTAAATCTACTGCAATCTATGCCCTGGGAAGTGCTGGATGCCCCATCCCTGGAAACATTCAAGGCCAGGTTGGACGGGGCTCTGAGCAACCTGATCTGGTTGGAGATGTCCCTGCTCCTTGCAGGGGGGTTGGGCTGGATGACCTTTAAAGTTCCCTTCCAACCCAAACCATTCTATGAATCTATAAAATCAGAACATTGTCAGCAATGCCAGAACCATTCATTCCCAGTATCCTCCATGTTCATTACCAGAATATTGTCAAATAATTAACATAAAGAATAGAGTCCACCTGCAATTAAGAGTTTATTTTGTGGGTTTTTTTTTTGTGTGTGTATGTGTGTGCTTTCCTCTGCATAGGTTTGAGGTTTAAATTGAACTCCTCAGGAGGGGCCACCAGTCAATGATTTCCTCAGGGGGCTTTACTCCACCCCCGAAAGAGTAATCATCTTTGCAACGCATGATTCAAATCCAGACGGTATCTGCAAGAGCAAATGAATTGTCTGTGGCCTGTAGCACATGCCAGGGTGTCTCAGGGACCTCAAGTTCCTTCCTCTAGCACCTTTCAGAATGATTTCTCTGAAGTAATCGATATACCGAACGTGGTGTACTCTCAGCAGCCCACATCCCTGGGGATACTGATGATATGTTTGCGTACTGAGTAACATTTTCCTTCCTTCCTGTACGTAGTTTTGTGAAAGCTTTCGTAATGAACTGGGAATCCCTCTCCTCTTCACAGATGTCTGCTACTCTCTGGGGCTTACTCCAGGCAGGACAAGAGTCTTCTGTAGGAGTTTGTTTGAGGAAGAGTGATTTTAAAAATCTTGTTTACAAATTGTCGTCTTTTCATACTGCATAGCTTCTGAATAAGGGTCTCTATGGCTAAAATGTGAGGATCCCTGTTGCGTTTCAACTAGGGACTGAAACTCAGACATGTTTCAAAGATACTTAGGTGCCTAATTCCCTTTGGTTCCCGTAACAGGCATCTAAGTAAGTGAACCGACACGACACATACCAAGATTTAAGAAATAGCAGCTTTGAATATTCAAGAGGAAAGCAAAGTAAATGTGGGCAGTGTGTTTTTGTAGCACCATCTAAGTGGTTTAAGTGCATTTATGAATCCTACTTTGGGTCATATCTGTGTTCAGAAATATCTTTCTTTGGCTAGTACAGCTGAAGAAAATAGGCATAGGGCTGCCAGGGATTAATCTCTCACATGCTGCTTTGATTTTGGTTGGGCCAGTGTCTGGGGAACTTTGTTTTAGCTGCTGTGGACCTGTCTTCAGGAGATGTTACACAGATGCAACTGAAGCTGGGAACAATCAGGAAATCTGCACACAAAAGCCCTAGTGATGCTAGAGTCTGGCATGCACCAAAGGAAACTGGTCTAAAAAATACTAAGAAAGACCTTAATGACATGTTCGTGACATGACAGGACTGTGAATGACAATCAACTCAGCTGAGCTCTAATGACTGTTTGCCACTTTAGCTAGAAGAGTATCCCTGTAGTGTTCCTCCTTGGAAATCTTCCCTTTGCTTTGGCTGAATGCAATGCTACAACATTGCATGGCCAACACACCCAGGGCAGATAAGAGCTGGTGTTACGGGAGCCCTGGCTCACCCAGGCTCTGCAAGTGCCCCATGACTCAACCCTGGGCCTTTCTCCATTTCCACATGAGGGTCATCTGCAGGAAATCGAGTCACACGTTGCTTATGGCATGTTCCCTCACTTCCTCCTTCATGACAAACAAGATTTGATTACAGCCAAATTGACTGTCTACCTCAGACTCCTCCTACGGCTCAGCTATATTCAATTTGAAAGGAAAATCAAAAGCATGCTATTTTGCCCTGTAATGGGCCTAAATACTGCACTTTAGATGTAAATTATACTAAATGTCTTTCTTTAATTGCTCCTGTAATCATCTGCCACTAGCTTGTACAGGCCTCTGATAGCCAGCATTTATCAAAAGAAGGGTTCTGAGTAAACCTCGTCATTTTCTGTCACCCCATCGATGGATGAGATCTGTGTTCTGCTGAGCAAATACTTCTGCCCAGCTGATATTCACAATATCTGAAGAATATTTCCAGTCTGCTCCCCATGGTGGGAGCACAGAGAGGCCTCCAGGGCTGTGAGTCAGCTGATTTCATTCAGTGTAGCTCTTGGTCTAATGAGGGGCTGAGGAATTCACTGCTTTGTCTTTAGGCCACAGACATTTAGTGATTTTAAAGCCAGATAGGATTCATAGCATCATTTTTTTCTGCTCTAAATAGCTTATCTAGTGTCTTCCTACAAGGCATATTTTCTTGTTCTTATATCGTTCTTGTAGCTCTTTTCCAAATTCTTTTTCAAGCAGACACGGCGACTAGACAGCGTGGTCTAGCAATGGTTTCATTAACGATCTAGCCAGAGGTAACATGACTTTCCTTTTTCTACCTGTCATCCCTCAGTGGCTGATCTAAAGCTCACATTGGTTGATTATTCTCATTATTTAATGAGTCTTGCAGTACTTTATGCTTTTCCTAAGGCCAAAGTCAAGTCATCCTTGGCTTTTGTGTTCGTAAGCCTTTTTATTATATTCTTGTTAACTCAGTGGTTGCATGGAAAACCTGGACACTGTAACTCAAATGCCCACGGAAGGCATCTCACAGAAGGGGAGGCAAATAGTCACGGTCCTGCCACACTCTCATGGCATGGAAGTCAATGTTAAAGACTTCTGGAAGTCTGGGACAGACTATGCAGAGACAAGGTTTTTCAGTAGGACATCTCAGGTTCTTCTGGAAGCATCGGAGAAGCGACATCTAAACACTTTTCAAAATTTCCTTTCCAGACATCTTTCCACTGCCTCTAGGGACTGCTCTTTGCCTTGAACTCCTATTTCTCGTTTGTGGCAAGGGGTACCTCCTCCTCTCTGCCTCGTCCATATGGGTTTGAGGATCTGAGTGGAATCGATGCAAGAATATCCAACCCTGACTTGCATCGCAGCCGCACTGGGGAAGCAGGCTGGCACCAAATGACAGCTCTATTGTCCCATTCTGCAACAGGAAAAGACTCATCTAGACAGTGTCGTCCTATAGAAAGATTCATTACTTGTACTATGTTGTTTTTTACCATCTTGAGAGGAAAAAGGCGACAGCTCTTCACAGCTGGGTATTTGCTATGCAAAGACAGCAAACAGAAGAGATGTGCCAGTCCACCAATCATTTTTTCCAAGCAGCTGATATGAAATGTTGTAAATCTCTCAAAATGCATTGAGAAGTCAGACTTCAGTGTAGGCCAGCTTACATGACAAAGAACACAAAAGCAGTGGAGGTGGATTAGGGAGATCAAGCAGAATGAATCTGGTCCAGAAAAGGATGAAAGAGAATGGAAATTCCCAAAGCTTTCAGAACAAGCACAACACTAAAACATGAGCCAGCTTCTTCCCAGTCTGGGACATTACTTATTTAGAGACAGCATGAATGAAGTTGATTTATCGGAATCATTGACCTCATTGTTTGTAAAATCAGCACTGGAGGATTTCCCCTGCATCTCAGTGAGTTATTGCTGTGCTAATCAATCCTTGAACAAACTCGGCTTCGCCGATAGCAGAGTCCAAGGAACCTTGGGGTCTCCGTTTGCAAGGAACGCTGTGCCCAGTTTCTCCAGTAACACAGCCCTGAGGGAGCTCTTGGGACCTCAGGGCTGTGCAAAACTGTGCTAGATGGAAAAGGCTAACATGATTATAGTGAACAATTGACATTGTGTCTAAGAGAGTGTTTTGTTAGATTTCATTCCGTCTTAAATAGAGGGCTGTGCACTGCAGCAGACTGGGAGGTGCTTCCTGAGTATTCCAGCTCGCTCTGCACCATCAGCTCTCCCTGTGGAAGGCAGTTCTGCTCCTGGGTTAGAAACTAATAATAACTGCCTAAACTGCTCTAAATTTGCAGGCAAATAGACTCTGATGTGTGTGTTTCAATGATAAGCTAATTTAGTGTCTTTTTACTCCTTACTGAAAGTAATAGCACTAAATCCAAGCAAATGCTAACCAGATGAACAAAAGTAACATTAAGTAATATAAATAGATAGAACCTGAACATATTATTAAAAATATTATGATAATTCCTAAAGAATGAAGAATACTGGATATCTTCTTAACCCCGATGGAGAGGAAGTGCCCTTCCTGAGACATGTGATTGTTTGTAGTATTGAGATGAATGAAAGAACAAAAAAAATTTGTCTGTGACTGCGATGTGAGCCTATCCCAAAAATGAAAGGCAGAATGTAGATTATTATCTGCATCTATATTTTTAGCTCTTCTAAGTCTTTTTAAAGCTTCTATCACTACAGTTGGGCTCAAGTCAATAGCAAAGGTCGTAGAGTTTCGAGCTTATTAAAGAGCAACTGATGATTATAGTAATCTTATTAGTATTTTAACTGTCTTGCTGACCTGACCTACAAAAGACTATGGCATTTTCAGTTTATTTTAACACAGATAAAGTCAATCAAGGCTCTTTAAATCAACTGTTTACTGAAACCCAATTCTGTGAAGGATGTATTTGGGATCTCCTAACAGCAGTGCTGAGGTCATGGTAAGCAGGTCAAGGAGTGTGAATTTTACTCCAAGTAGAAAAAGTGGGAATAAAGGGAGCCTTTGACCGTTTGCCTAGCTCCTCTCTTCTGTCCATGTAAGGCAATAAGTCGTTCCTCTAACTGCAACTGAGTGTTAGGGAAAGGACTATCTCCAAAGTTATGTCAAGCATCTGGTTATCAAAGGAGCATGAGACTTGGTACATAGCATCAGAATAAATGGAAGCTTAGTGGCAAAATGAGACAAATCTCACTGAAATATGTCCAGGCAATCCACAGGGTGTTTCGCAAAATAACTCTAAAGCGTGGGAGGACAAGGCTCTCTGCATGGTTGAGGGGAATTAAGGCAGCTCTCCGCTACTTCTCTTCTTGCACTGCTCGAGGATCAAAGCTGGGTTGTTTGGGGTTTTTTTTGCCTGGAAGGGAGAGGAAAGCATTCTGGAAAGGCAGTGCTGCCTAACAGCATTGGCTCTTTGCTGTAACAGTCTTCCTAAAAACTGTGGTGATGTGCCTTGGTCTAGGTTAGTTGGCAGTGGGAACAGATAATGCTGATGGAATGGCATGAAATCTCTGCCCTTCAGTGGAGAGGTTGTCCTCACTGTGGCCTGGATCTTCAGATGATGGAGTAGTTATATCACAGTGACTTATACTGGCAGAGGACTCTATGCTCTGAACTTGACAGAGGTCCCAGGTGCTTGGTGAGAAAGAAACTTCAGCAAAAGCATTTTAATCTTCAGCAACTACCACTTTAGTGGATTGAATTCTTTGGGGACTTTGAGGCTGACAAATTGGAGACCTTTTGTTTCTTGTGTTCCTGAAGAGTTTCTGGCTAAGAGTGGCCCAGGGGCCTCTTGGGCAGATGGTCTGTGCTGGCCTTGCTGGTTCTCAGTATCACCCCACATTAACCAGCGTTGGTCATTGTGGCAGAACAGCCAAGGAGTGAGGGCCGTGGGGCTATGATGGACCTGTCCTGGATGCTGGGTCAGCGTGGGGGAGAGATGCTACCCCAGCAGATTCATTAATGCTACTGCTTGCAGCACATCCTATTGCTGTTGGACATGATTCAGGGAGAAAAATGGCTTCTCTGTTTACCAGCGTGTTCAACAAAAAGTACAGATGCCAAAGCTAGAAAAGAATAAATATTAATCTATGAGGTATACAGAAGGGGAATATGATTGATGTGCAGGAACACAAATCAGGAAGCTTGGCTGCCATCTGTGCAAAGAGCCTGGCTGTCCTATTCCTTACGTTCAGGTGCCAGGCAAGGTGGTCAAATCTGCCCTGAGCTACCTGCTCCACCTAGTGCAAAGGTGTGGCTGCTGATGGGCCGAGCTGTTTTGGGTACCTGTGGGGTACATGTGTCTGTGTCCCAGAGCAAAACACCTGTGATGGGATCTGCTCTCCAGCTCAGTGAGCAGAGCGGTGCCTCGGGCATCGTTCCAGAGTTATGGCAACTGTAGCTTAAAATGGTCCTGTGAGCCTCTGGGGCAGGGGCACATTTGGCACACTGAACTGCGTCTGGCCGTTTCCAGTGTCAGGCATTGCGTAAGCAAGAGAGCTCAGGTTTTTCTAAACTCCAGCGCTTCCATAGCTGACATTTCACATACCGTCACTCTTTGTTTGGGCAGGGGAAAGATTAAATAATGTTTTGAGGCCCCTTCCAACATCAGCCTCTCTGATGCTCTGTCTGCATCTTGTTTAAGTTTGACCCTAATGCTGGCTTTTCCCGTGTGTGTTTCCCTGTGATGCATTGCTTGAAAGGGCTTTAAAATAAAGTACCTGCTTCTGAACCCAAGGAAGACCAGGACAGAAGCTCTGCTTTCAGTTCCCAGAAACAGAATCAGGCCTATTGTACTTAGCCCCAGGACCAAACTTCAGCTGCTATTTACCCTGCAGCTCGCAGAAATTAGCCAAACATTTGCGCAGCAGCTCTAAACCTATATGACTTAGGAAGCAGAAATGTTAAACACCGTAAACAAAAAATCTTGCAAATATTTAAACTTTCTGATAAGAAAATCCAAAGTTAGGAATTATTTTATTTCTTGGCCACCACAAAGGTTTTAAATGCTGTTAATGTGTTGCCTAAGTCCAGCTGAGAAGCCTTCCACTTTCCTCTCCAGCGTGGCAGCCGCTGCAGACAATGAAGTGATTGTGATGTTGGAAAAGCGACAGATGCAGATGGATGAAATGCCTGGTCTTAACCCTCTGTGTGTTTGCATGGGCACATGTGAAAGGGAGAGAAGGCGAGTGCAAACCTGAGCGCAGGAGACCCTTATCCTTTATTAAGGTGTGATTGCCCTCGTATAGCAGAGCGTGATCCACGAAGGGTGCTTCCTACCACAGGGACAATGGGGTGGCCTTTTCAGCGCAGACTGGGTCTTGCAGGACAGCAAGAGGCTGCACGTTGGCTGCAGACCCGCGCTGGAAGTACAGAAGAGGTGCTAAGTGCCTGGCTGAGCTGAGGCCAGAGGATTTTGTCCTTTGGACAGCAAAAATATATCCAAATTCCTGTATAGAGCTGGACAGGAATTTTCAGTCAGAAAAAGTGATTTCAACATAATCAGAAGTTTCCATAGGAAGCTGTCGCTTTCAACAGAAGATTTCAGATGTCTCCATTGGGAAAAATGATGCAAAATGATGTCAAGTAACTGTTCCCTTTGTCGAAAAGACCTGAACCACTTCATGTAAAGCTGTTTCCCTGCCGTAACGGTAACAGACGTGCTGTGAGCTGGGACTCCAGCGACTTCCCGAGGGGAATCCAGCCCCACAGACCCCAGAGGCCTGGGAGGCACCATGGGTGCCAGCGGCAGGGCAGCCTGGATGGGGAGTGTGGCAAAACACAAGTACCCGGATCTGGGCTGTCAGCTGCCATGGAATGCTTTTCACGATGGTGAAAACGGGGTTTAATATACAGTCAAATATTTTGTGGTTGTTGCATTAAAAGTAAGGCTGGTGCAGATAGGTGCAACCACCACTTTTACTTAAAAGTTTTGAGGTGAAATAGTTGAGATTTTTTCCAATGGATCAATTTATTTGCTATTTTATTTAGGGAAAGTTTGCTCTTATGAAAATTTTGTAATTTTTAACCTTTCATCCTTATTTACAATGAAAGTCAGTTCTGAAATGTGTAGCTTTTCCAAGTGACAGAAATTTTTAAGGAGTTTCTGCTCTAACCAAAGCTCTTTAAACTTCTACCTCTTAGATTAGAATTAATTTAATTTTTCTGTTAATAATTCCATTCTGAATACAATTTTTAAATCAAATAAAATCTTTTAATTCAGTTAAATTTCCAGGAATGTCTTGCATTCCTTTTAGCTATAATTCCATTTAGACTGTATTTGCTCTTGAAAAGAATTATTAGCTTTCATTCACGTTTTCTTCCACCTTGTGAACATCAGGCAGCTCTCATCTGAGCTCAGAGAAATTACTTTTGGTTGGGAGAAACATCAATCATAAGTCTTGTAGCTGAGAAAAATGTGAACTAATTTTGAAAGAAGCAGTCTATATTTTTATGTAAATTGCTGTTAAAGTGTTTCGATCTTAAAAAGCAATGGTCACTAGTTGCAGAAGAGCAGAAATTTACGATGAAATTATTATTTTTATAACATTTCCTTTCTTCCCTTAAGAGAGAAAGGAACATAGCAAAATACAGGATAGCAGCATATACCTAAAAAAAATATAAATATTAGGCAATATAAAATTTGACATCTTTGCAAATTATTCTTTCATCTGGCAAAAATATTATTTATTTTCCATCTTGCTTTGTTTAAGGCTGTACTTGCTTAATAATCATCTGAAATACACAGCTATTAAAAGAGGTTCATTCTGAGAAACTGTTTTAAAAATCATGCCTGGTATTTTTTTCTATTTCACACTGCTCTCCTGAGAACTGAGCAGTTCATTCCCCCTTGTTTTCTTGAGCTTTAATCTATATTAGAAAATGTTGACACACTTCTTCAGCTACATGAAAGTGCCACTAATGGGGATCACATCTGACTTCAGAGGAAAGAGACTTTGAAGAAAAATCACAGAAAGTTGCAAATAAAGGAGAAATGGATCAAGGTAGAAAATCCACAGCTACTTCCCACAAATGATTACCAAGTATGAAATGAATTGCACCTTTGATTTGAGTTACTGGTTAGCACGGTGAACGGATTTTAAGCAGCATATTTTACACAATGAGATACATGAAACGCCTTGTTTTTAAAGAAGACATTGTTCTCCATTTCTATTTTTACGACGGCAACACCTCGAATTATGACTCCATTGTATTAGGCCGGCGCAAACAGGCGGACAGAGGCCCGCCTGGCTCTGCAGAGCAAACACGCCAACAATGAAGGTGGAGAAAGAAAAATTTCCTGTTTCGCGGCAAGGGAAACAAGGTGCACAGGGGGGACGCGGCTCTTCGGGGCCATGGCGGTGGCCAGGGGCAGCTAGGGTACAAAACCCTCAGCCTTAGTCTGTGGCTTTGTCTCAAAAAAGAGGAGTCTTTGGGTCTGGCCCTCATTGCGGGCAGCGCATCGCCCTGGGTGATGCCCAGAGCCTGGCCATCGTGTCCCGCTTATCCCCATGGGACAGTCCCGGGTCCTTTGGAGTGCCTGCAATATTTTATTTGAGCTGATTTCCCTGACAACAAGATTAGAGTGGCTAAACATCGCTGCCACTGGAAATTGATTTTGACCATCAGCGGGGCAAGCGCTCCCCTCGGCTACAACTGCCTGGCAGGGTTGTTTCTCTTAGGTGGCTGGGACACTGCTGAGTTTTCAGGCATGCTGTAATTTTCCATTGATTTTTAATGAAACAATGCTGATGCATGTATAGAAAGGCACCTCGGTGTCTTGCGCTGACTTTGTCCAGATCCAAAGTCATAAGACAACATTTTTTCCCGGTTCCTGCCCTGTCAGAGTAACGTGTCTGACAGAAGCCCAGAGATTCATCCAGAAAGTACATCCACAAAAAACAAAAAAATCAGACTGCCAGAACTAAGTAAAACAAATACTATCACAGACACTTCTAAGCTCAGCTGAAGCAGACTCTTCCACATGGAGAAAAGCCGAGATGTGGAAAATATTTTTTCTTGTGCATTTTTGGCAGTTTAAAAGGGTTTTGGGCATTTTTGTGCATTCTCATAGCGACTAATTTAGAAAACACTGAGAAACCCTCAACTCTCTGCGTTGGTGCCACAAAAATGGAGTGAACGAAATGGCATGCAGTGTTTCAAACCACGTCCAGCAAAGAACCAGTGGCTCTTTGAAGGGCAGCAGCAAACCAGGCCGGTTGGTGGCTGAGCACCTGCAAACCCGTGTGGTCATTTTCCTACAGCAGCAGATGAGCACTGTATTTATTACCTGACCCTAAATGTCCTCCGGGTAAAAACTGGTAAAAAAAAAAAAAAGGCAGGTAAAAGCAAGCTGTGAGATTCTTGGGTGGGTTTAGCCATTTTGCACTGCACCTCTCACTCTCACTCAGTGAGCGTGAGCAAGCTCTGGGGCCAAGCGCTGATTTAGCATGGCTGCATGGGTTGTAGGGTGCCAAGGTTCTCCCGTGCCAACCCTAGACCTGGTTTTGGAGGCCTTACTTGCTGCCACGGACTGGCATTATTAAGGACATCTCTTTGTCTGCTTTCAAACCCGTCCATATAAGGAAAGCTGCCACCAAGCTGCATCAAGAAAGAAATGCAAGGGGAAGATTGAGCCTGGTTATAAACCCTTTCTGACGCTGCCTACATGAGGTGGAGGAAGCACCCTGTACGTCTGGGATGTGTAAATCTGTCTGCTCAGCTGCCAGCCGAGGCTCCGCTACAATAGGATGCTCTGCTTTCCAAGTAGTGACCACAGCACGAGCTCAATTACGGCTTGTGGTGAAACGTGGAAGGAGAGAGGAAGCAAGTGTGGACCACAGAGCTTTGTCCAAAAGCCTGAAGACACTGATAAAAGAAAAAAAAAAAGATTGTAATTTTTGTTTTAATTGCTGGAATTTTTAGTCCTTTGAGCAAAGCACCTTTTCTCTTTTCCTTCTGCTAGGTTTTTCTGCTCTTTTTTTCAACCTAACATTTGTCACAGGGAGCCCAGGTAAAAGATTTTCACTCTACAAAATGCTAAAGGTAGAATAAACTCAGTTGTTTTTACCCAGGGCACTTTCTCTCTCTTTTTCCCTGATCTCAGGGTTATCCAGAGCTCCTGCAATCATAGCAGAAGCAGGACAAAACCAGTGCATAAAATGGTGTCTACATCTTGGCTGTAGATTTTACACAACCAGGCAAGGAGCAGATGCAAAGAAAGGGTTGTGCATTGTTGACCGCATGGGAACGGGGAGCAGGAGAGTGAGGAAGGTGCTGCTGCATGTGTTTATTCCAGGCTCAGCCTCGCAGCCCCTGCACTCCTCGTGCTGCTGCCCCTCCGCAAGCTCTCAGGGCAGCCCTGCCATCAGCCAGAGCCCCTCTGCTCTGCCATACTTGAACTGACCCAGCTCTGCCAGACAACAGACACTTTACAGAGCCCTTTCAAGAGGGCACCATGCAGTGCAGACCAGAGAGGACCCTTTCCCAGCAGCCAGCTCCGTGTGCGCACGCAGCCTTTGCCTTTGCGTGACGTGCTCCTTGGCCAAGTGACATTTTCCACAGATGCTGGCTGAGATCAGTCTCCACCTGCACATGTGTGTGTAGCCAAGGCTGTGATCAGCTGGTTTGTTTGAACAACTGTGGTTTCAGCCCTAAGCTCTACTTTTTTCCCCCGTATGCTTACAGCTCCCGTTTCTAACAATTTGATCTCCTGCATATACTGAATCTGTGCTGCAATAGATGCACTGCAATTACGGCCCTTTCCTACTGTACAAACCGCACTTGCTGTTCATCTCTTTCCCCTCCAGCATACAGCCACTTTGTTGTTTGTTTTCGAAGCATTTTAACACCATAGCCAAAAAGTAAACTGTACTGTCGAGGAGCTATACATACTTTGTGCAGTAACACTGAGAATACTCACGGAAAGCAGGGTTTTCTCTGGCTTGACACACACACTTTTATACCAGAGTGACGGGGTTGATTTTCATCTTGCTATGGTTCTTAGAGCGATGTTAGAGCAAATAGGCAGCTCTTTCAGTGAATATAAATACAGAAAGATTGAAATGCTTCCTGACCACTTGGAGGCAGAAGTTTGGGAGTTGTTTCATCCTTGGAGTTGACTTAGATTAGAGCTAGAGGTGGCCAGGTAAAGTAATTGGTTAAGTGACTGTAGAAATACGTAAGGATTAGGGACCGTTTGTAAATCAGAACCAGGATTTGGAGGAGGATGGAAAAGAGAAAGCACAGGTAGGATTGCAGCCTTCCAGCCCTGCAGAATTTCCTCCTGCCAGCTGGTGTAACTGGACCACATGGTACTGCTATAAAAGCAGCGCCAGGAGCATGAATTGCAAACGGCAGTGGAAATCCCTCCGCCCAAACCCGAGGGAGGTGGCAGCTATGTGGTATGTGACACAGCAGCCTGGCATGGGAGCGGGATGGATGCAGCCGTCTCACTAGCTGAGATGCACAGCGTTATTTTTGGCAATTTAACTGCACAGTCAGGGATGAGTCTGGTCTGATGCAAACTGGCACACCTCACCGCTGAGGCTCATATGGCAGACACTCTGCTTGGCATATATCATCAAATCTTTTCCCTTTTAACTTGCCATATTTCTTTGCTAGCTGTTTTTAATCCTGTCTCTAGTCCACACGCAGTGAGATGTCTGCAAGGCAGTGCAAGTGTAGAAACTGAAATATCCTTACACCTCCTGCCATCCCAAAGAGTCATGCAGCAGTTCAGCTGGAGAGCAGGAGCCTGGTGCTACTCTGTGTGTCTGGACAGGCTGATAAGGTATTCTGGTCCTGGTTTCTACATACTTTAATTTTAGGAAACTCTGAGTGTGGTGTCTTTCCCCTTGCCTAATGTAAAAACGTAACGCGCCTCTAATCTGGTTATTAGAAGATCATCTGGCTCCGCAGGTCAATGAAGAGTCAAAAGCATCATTTAATGCTTGAACTTCCCTGCTGGCCCCTGCCTGTGACTGGTGCTTGCAGGGAATCCAAAGCAGCTGCTCGGAGGGGAGCTGTGATGTGTCTGTGCGAAAGGCAGCCGAGGGCCAGAGGCCAATTGTTTCTCTGAGTCGGTGGCATTTTTTTCTTCCAGGAATTTCACTGCATCGTGGCTTAAAGGTCGTCTCTGTCTTGGCCAGGAAAAGAGGCTGACCCTGATCCTGCCGTTGCTCTGGCGTCCTCCCTCAAAGGGACTGATCTCATGATGTGGGTACAGAGCAGGAGGACGGGACATTTCCACTGGGTTTATTCCCAGTTCAAAACATTACCAGGAAAGGCCTGATAAATCCCTTCTGAGGAGGTTTCTCCTCAAATGCTGATGTCTCATCTTCCCCCATCAAATTCCCCACAGGGCCGTCATCAGCATTAATCTCGCTCTGGCAGTTCACGCCGCCCTGGCCTGCGCCCCTCCCCGCCGGGGAGATACTTCCTGCGCCTGAGTCAGTCCGGCAGCGCTGGCGAGCAGATGGAAACAGAAACGGGCTCTGCTCACTCATCGCATCCTCCCCACATGCACCGACATGGAGCGAAGCTCTGCCCTGCTCCACCGTGCCACGCTTATCTACGTGCTGCACGCTCACCCCGCAGCCACCCAGCCTTTTCCAAACACCGCTGCGCGGTGCTAGCTTGCGTTGTGTTTAGGGAACGACGGGCTAACTTCCAGCCTGGGGAACTGTAGGACTCATATTACAGCGCTTAGGAAATACCCATAAAATATCAGCTCATTAGACACACTGGGTAATGGAGGTACATCAACAATGAGTCAGATGTGCTGTTTGTCATCGCAGCCCGCGCTCAAGGCGCTCTGCCCAGCTTCCTCGGCTGTGTTGTGTGCAACGGGGAGAGGAAAACACGGGGGTTGTTAATGGGCTTAGGGCTCAGCCTAACGCGGCCTGCTTCGAGCAATATGAATCTTCTGAAGTCCCTCTGACCAACAGGGCGCCTGCAGCACCAAAACTGACTAACTCAGCAAACAAATGCTGAAAAAAAATCTTTCCCCGGGTCTTACACTGGCTTTTGTAACAGGTTCTTTTGAAAGAACAGCAGTTTCCTAAGAAATTTCCTTTTAAATGAAAGTCTATAAAAGGGAATGTTCTATTTGAAGGGTGAAACCAGTTACTTTTCTCTAAAGATAGACAAGGGAAGAATTTTAAGTGTTTCTTTGGAAAATACTGAATTGACTAAAATTACAGGGGAATAAAAAGGAAGCTTGGTTTTAAGCAGTTCTCTTGAGAATTGTTGCTAGTCTAATTTCTTTTATCCATGTCTTGGAAGGAAGGAAGAACATTATTTGGTCCTGGATGGAAGATGGATGATGTTTTCCTCCTCCTGTGACACAGACTGCAGGTGCAGTCCAAATCCACTTCATCTGCAAACGGCTTCTACAGGCAGAAACATTAGAACTGCTTATACGAAGGCCACTCACACGCGGGGACTTACAAACAGCTGACACTTCTGCTGACAGGAGAGTTAAAAGACAGCAAAACGTATCTGACAGGCACGTGCTTTCCTGGCACAAAACCGAAGAGGTGATAGCATTTATCCAAGTGGATATGGTGCTTGCATCTCTGGATTCACGTGGTTATGCTGGAGTCTTTACAGTTGCGTGACTGACCGTGTTGCACTGTCTGTAAAAAGATCTTTTGTCCCTTTAAATGTCACTTACTGTCCAACCGCAGAGAAGCTTAGAAGCCAGTGTTGACTGCAACAGATCTAAAAAAATTTCTGCTAAGGTTCCACTGATAAACACTTTGGCCCTAATCTCATGGTTGGATGTGTGCGGGTAGATGTGTGTGTTCCTGCAGAGCCTCTCTGACCGCCGGGAGAGGACACGTGTTTTTAAGTGGGCTATTTGCCTTTAGTTTTTTTGCTGGAGAGGGTCTCAGTGAGGGGTTTTGAAAGGCAGCCAAGTGACTGAAGAGCACAAAGACACTGATTGTCACTGGGAATTGTACTTCGTAAGCAACTTGGGCTTTTTTGAAACTCTAACGTCACTTTATTATTTAAGACGTATTGCCTAAATCTTTCTAATTTTCCTTTTTTTTTCCCCCAGCCATTTACACTTTTCCATCTCACTAAATCCTAACTTGTTACCAATCATTTGAGCCTGAATTTTGCCCTCAGCTATTGAAGTAAACCCCTTGTCTTCAACAAACTAGACACCAACCAGACGAAGGATTATCCTTGCACGGAAATATGCAGAGATCCATGGGGTTTGCATAGGTGTCTTACATATGCAATGAATCTTGGAGAATGCAAAATTGAATTATCTAAAAATAAAACCGAATCCTAAATTTTACTGAAATATTTGTAATGGCAAACCAGGCATTTAGAGAATAGATGAACACTTATTTTCAGATATTAGGACCTGCGAAGTGTGTGCACCCAAGTTTTTTCTTGGCTGTAATAAGAACTGAGTGAACACAGTTCCTATAAGGTTTGTGGCAGTGAATTTTAAGTGAGAACACACCACTTCTGTCTTTCTTAAGGACGCTGCTGCTAGAAAATGCCCTAGAAGTTTGTCTTTCCAGAAAGGCTGTTTGTCCTTCTGTTGGTGATACATGTAGGAGCTCCACTCTCAGGAGACGTCTGTTCCTAAAAGATCTCTTCCCTTCCACTTTCCAAGGTCATGCTTCAACACAAGACTTGAAAATCTTAAATGTCAGCAAACAGTGGGACAATCCATTAAGCACACTCAGAGTCTAAGTATATTGGGTTTTTTTCCATCGTTGTGTAAGCTTAAAAATATAGAGCAGTTCCATCAACTTTGCTACCAAATGTAGTGTGATCTAGCCTGTTCTTCTCTTCTTGTAGTGACTTTTGCATATACGTCCAGAGCAGCCAGCCTGTCACTCTGGTTGTGTTTTCTGTTCTTTGGTGTTTCAGCATTTCTGACGTCTCTCTTGGGTTGAATTCCAGTGAGTCCACGGAAAAGTCCTGTTGACTGCAGTGGAAGCAGGAACTGGCTTTTAAGACTCTTCCTAGTCTGAACTTGACCCTGACTGTAATTCACAACATATGCAACTAGAAGGGTCATAACGGTCTAGTAATGAGGGTTAACTGCCACCCTTAACAGTGAAATCAGTGTGCAAAGTGGGAATGGGTGTACACCCTCCTCTGTACTCCATTATGCTCTGGATTCAGAGACCCTTCTTTAAGATAGTAATGATAGTACAGAAGGTTTAAGAGATGCTACTTTGAATATGAAAAGAAATGATGACTCTTGTCAGATGTTTTAAACCAGTATTGCGGTTAACCAAACCAGAAGAAAATGCTTATTTGGACTTCAGTCTCGTTAGTAAATTATGGCAACTTTACACTCACTAGCTACCAGCCTGATAGGAGCTAATGCCCCTTCTGTGGCTGTAGAAAAAACACCTCTCAAGTAGCATACAGCTACCGTGATCCAACACTGAATGACGACTGAAGCTTAGGGCATTGCTTTCACCTCTTAGATCACCAGGGCAGAGTTTGCCCTTGCTCTGAAGGCAAGCTCACAGGCTGCACGTAATGATAAATAAAGAGGATTGCAGCTGGTCTTGCTGGCTGGGATGCTCTCTTGGCTCCAGCCCAGGTGCAAGAGATGTTGCTCATCTCATATATGGCTGAAGAAAGGAGGAGAAAGGGGAAAAAATGCTTCAGGAAGAAGCTTTCAGAAGTATTAAGTGCTGGAGAAAGTGAAGACTCATTTTCACTTCAGAAAAGAGGCGAATCTGGACTGTATGCTCTACGCAGATGTGCGTGTACTGCATCTGGAATATAGCGGGGCCTCGGTCTGCCGAGAACAGCGAGACGGAACTTTGCAAAATGTGAAAGCCAGCCAGTGCCTCCACTGTATACCACATACTCGGGCAAATGGCTCTGTTGTACCCAGCTTTCTGTATTTGATAAAAAAGACTGCATTGTCTTTTCTAGGCACAGCCTGAATGCAAATGCACAAATATGGTTAATATGGCTGTCCTGCTTCCACAATTTTTTTTTCTTACAGTTCTTACTTACTAAAATGTTAAGTCCTTCATTGAAATTCCTCCTCCAGTGGAAGAGTCCTCCATCAGCTGTCCCCGGGAAAACAGATCAAGCAATGACAGCAAAAGCATTGTGATGAGATCTTCTATGGTCTCCTGGCTTTGCTTTGACAATTTTCCATTATTTTGGCTAAGAGGTCAGTGCTGCTCTGGAAACTTAGTTGTGCTTTTGATCCTCTGTTATCAAGCAAAATATAACATCATTTAAAACAACTACCAAAATCAGAAACCAGTTCTTGGATAGCTTGGGAAGGGCCTGTTTTAATAATATTTTTTTTTTCAATGATTCTGTGACTCAAGAAGCAACGCGTTACCATTCCCATCTGGCCATATATATTTAGATATAAATTGTTTTTCACAGAGGAGAAGATTTGCACATAATTTTACAAGAAGGGGTGGAAGCTGTCGTAGTTTACTTGTCCTCCTCTCTCTCTCCTCCCTCCCCCTTTAGATTTAATTATTATCTTTTGTCCTCATTCTTTTGACTAATAACCTTTAAAAGAAAGCAAATGCCTTTGGTTCTGCACTGGGAAAGCTCTCCTCTCATACAATGCGGTTCTCTAAAGAGAACATCGTGAGCCTGGAAGATAATTTCAGGCACGTTCATGAGAACAGGGCAGAAACGGGATCCCAGGAAGCCTCCTGACTACATCTTTATCTGCTGATTCAGGGCAAGCCATCAGGAACAGGAAAATAACAGGTGGCAGATATCTCCCAGATGTGTTGACAGGTAATTCAGGGTCTAATATTTTGCACACATCTTGTGAAGATACGAATGCGTGTTGTATTTCCTCCTAAATATGGCAAAACAGAATCTGCCATAGGATCTGCCATGGATCTCGTTATCCTCGTGTTTTGCTGGTGTCCTTATGGGGATTCATTTGCACCAATAATTAGTATTCTAAAATTCCTGTTTTTTTAAGTAGGCATATGTTTACATGCACACACACTCAGATGCACAAAGACTTTCAGACAGACTTTGCAGACTTACAGCACTCTCTTCTTGTATTCACCAGCATCGTTAACAACACTTGCCCGTGCTCGCTGCCATTACTGGTCTTGGCCACCAAGACTGTTGCCATAAGCTGGCTCTGACCTCTTCTCTGACTGTCAGACTCCCTCCCTGATTGAAGAGATCACCTCCCCCAGGTTTGACTTTGATGGAATTTCTCCCAGTTTCCACCATTTGAGGCAGGCAGTGATATTTTGTAGTTCTGAAAGTGACTGGGAGGAGGAGGAGGAGGAGGAGGAGAGAGAAAGAAAACACAACAGCAGAGGAGGAGGAGGCAGGCAATACAGCAGACAATGTGGACTGTTCCCTAGCATCATTTAACGGCTGCTTTGAATGGCTGAGAAATGACACCAGAAGTTTTACAAAGGCAGAATATGTGTTTCAATGTATAATTATATGGTTACAATGCAGTGATATGGGTAATTACCACCATTTTAAAACCCCCTTTAATACTCTGTCTTTTTTTTTGTGTGTGTGTGTTTTTCCTTTGTATTACAGCTATTTCATGATTTCATGGCTCATAAAGTATCCGCTACAGGATTTGGGAATTGTTTTGTTGTGGCTTCTTTTTTTTTAAGATTGTATTAAGGTATGTATCGACCTTGAGTGCGACTGCAGTCCCAGGACAGACAAATGCTGGCCCACCCGACTGAGGGTGTCAGGGTCTGGCCCGATGCCCGGCGTTTCTTTCAATGAGTGGCCATCTCTCATCTGATCCATGTGGACATTTTGAGACGCAAAGTCCTAAACTTCAAGCCTTGTAACTTGCACATATGTTCCTGCCAACCCCCAGGGAGTAGTGAGATTCCAGTTAGAACAGGCGCTCTGGATTTTACTTGCCTTGTCCTGGGAGATATATGAGCATGCTTGTTTATGTGAGATGTGGGAGAACAAAGGCTAATTAAATCCCACCCTTCCAATGGGATATATATTTTTTCAACCCTGAAACAAATTTTCTATGTCTGTGTGTTTTGGCTTTTAAACTCAATAGCCTGCAGCATCAACCACGTCAGCAAAGAAATGGAAAGCTCATTATTACACTATTAGAAGGTTTAAAACTTAAAACCAGAGGCTACAACAACAGCAAATGGGATATCATAAACACACCCTTCTACTCGAGCCTTTCACTGAATTCAGGCTGGAGGGATGCTGTGAAGGTTGTTTTGCTGTGCCTGCACGCTCTCCAAACATCACAGTGTGTTGAGGGTATAAAGGTGGTTTTTTTTTTTGATATTATTGTAGATTCTTACTTGACCAGAGAAACAACAAAACCGGACAGTATGACTTTTGGAGGTAAAGATGTGATGCTGGGTCACGCGAATGAGCATTCAGTCCCTGTCCAGGCTTGCTCTGAGCAGTGTATCTGCAACGCCTCTGCCACATGAATTTCACAGGGCAGTTTATTCAGTTTTACAACTGACCCACAGGTCGCAGTGTGCATTTTACTGAAAACCTGCATTCTAAATTTTGGGCTGTTGGAGGTGATTTAGGCTATTCTGTACATATGGACTCCTGGAAAAAAAGAGTTCTCTTCTGCCCTGAGCTTTCTATTCTCTTCCTCACTGGTGCCTCTGGCCTATTACCTTGCTGCTCTGTATTATTTTTTTTTTCCACAAAATCCCTAGCCTTGATGTTTGCAATACTGGAAGCTTTTTCCTAAGCCCTTATTTTCTAAACTTTCCATTATTTTTGTGACCTTCTGGGGCATTGACCATTTCAGGAGTCTTCTTTGGAAGGCTGATTCGATGCAGAGAGAAATAATTCCACTCTCCCCAGTTTGCACCCATGCAGGAGCGGTGCTTCCTCAGAGGTAAACAGGTTGCAGAGTCAGATGAGGAGTGCTGTTTCTGAACTGGCGAGGATGCTGCCACCAAAAGCAAAAGGCCTCTATCTGCCATGCTACTGTTTCTACATATGCAACAATTTTAAGGCTTTATTTGCACGTATATCCTATGAAGGAAGTCTCCTGTATCCCACACTGTTGGTTTCCTAAGAGGAAAAAAATCCGCTTGGAGCAGATCCCTTGGGGGATTCAAAGTTCCCTTGAGGAATGCGGCCCTGAGCCAAAAGTGTCAGGTGCAGCTGATCCCAGTAAAGCTCGGGGCTTACGAGGGGCTAAGTCGGTCGAGGATGGTGGAAGGATTGCTGGCTAGAGGCCAGGCTGAGGCGGGCTGGTGGCTTACAACACTGTCCTGTCTACGCGGATTTTTTTGGTGTGTAATGGTGGCCGAGGCGTGCGGAGGGTGGCCAGGGGCTTCGGTGGTTAAACACAAACGGCAGGTGTAAAATCTGAATCACAGAAGGGAAGCATGCTTTTCAGCTGCTGGGCCTGAATATATGGGAACCTCCAACATTTTGCATTATTTCTGTGTGCTCCAGACACGGATACTGATGCTATCCTTTAAAAGGCAAACCCTAGAAAGCGTGGCTGGCCAGCGTGGCCCACAAAGCCCTGCCACATGGTCTCTGCTCGTCACAAGTGAAAAACGTGGTTGGCATCTAGAGTAAACACCAGCAAAAGTCCGTGCACCTCTGGTATGGAGACAGGGCGGCAGCATTTAAAAATGTTTTGGTCCTAGTGAGAGAGGCTGAGGGTCACGGTTTTTGACAAAACAAATAAATGTTTCTCAGAGTTTGTTTCTAACCCTGCGGATGTTTTTTAGGAATTGCCACGTGGCCTCCTGAAGTTTCCAGTTTAGGTTAGATGAGCCCAATGGTGCTAGCTGGTGTCTGGGCCTACTCCGAAGGTACAGTGCTAGGTTGTTAAAAACAAAACTTGCTGGTACCAAACAGTATAGGGATTTTGCATCACCTGTTAAATATCAGGTATTAATTTGCTTTTCACTTCCACTCCACCACCAAAATAAACTTATAGCTAAACCTTCAGCCCACAGTAGTCTTGGTGGGCAAACCCTGTATAATTTGTGCAAAACCCGAGGAGGAGGAGGATGATCATTTCCACTCCCTGTGGGCTGGCAAACAAAAAGGTTTGGATCGCTTTAATGGGCCCTGATGAGACACAAGAACAGCATCACTTCATCTGTGCCTGAGTGCTTCAGCACAGACACAACACTGAATTGATTGCACAAGTGTGTGGCAGCAATTACTGCCATGAGGGTTGCTCTGGAAGGAAACACAAAAAAAAATAGTTTAACCCCCTCATTCACCAAAATGATTTGGACATGCTATATTCCCAGCACAGTTATAAATTTAAAAATAAGCACCGTCAGGGCTGTAGCTGGAGAGGGACTGGATAGTGTAACAGATCAAAATGTGCTCCAGAATATACTGGAGTGTGGTTTACAAAAAGCTGCCTTTTAAATCTTATGCCTACAATCTATTTCTTTCTGGAACAAAATATGGCACTTCCAGCCTACAATATGAAGTGAGTCATAACATTGCCATTCTGCTCCCAGCACAATTGGAGCATACCTATGGTATGAAGTGGGAGAAATATTTGGCCGAGAAGAAAGCTCCAGAATTTTTTTTTTAATGTACTGTCAAGACATGCTTAATAAATGGAGAGTATTATTTTCATATTGCGTAATTCAGACTTTCCTCATTCTGGGGTTGTTTCAGCAAAACACGCAAGCGTGTGCTTATCTGGAATTAGTGTTTAAGCCCAGATGTCTGTTAACATACTTACGGGAAGGACTTTCCTAAGGGATGGGCTTCCTGACTTGCACGGAGGCAAACATATGCTTACACCTGCATGAGGGCTGAATGAAGTCTTGCAGGTAGATATGGAGGGTGGGTGTTTGTCAGAAAGCATGGGAGCTTGCAAGGATTTGTGGTTTGTTATCCTGTATTTCTGTTGTTTCCCTCGGGACAGATTTCAGTAGGCTCCAATATCGCTCGTGTGGGCAGAGACTCAGCCAGGCTGTAAGAAACAGCCTGGAAAGGAGTAAACAGAAAGGCTGGTTGCCCAGCTGGAAAGGCTTTGGGGCAGAGGATGAAACCCCCGTTCTGACCATGACAACAGGCATGTTGTCTTCAGCAGACTGGATTTCAATCTGTATGTATGAACATACCCCGAAACAAAGAGAGAGGCACTCATGATGGACAAGGCCAGCTGGGAAGTATTTCAGCAAAGGAAACAGGGCTTAAACCTTGAACTCCTCCAGGTGAAGAATAAAGGCTGGAGCAAGTTGTGTGCACATGGGATGGCAGGTGGGGAGGCTTGTGGGTAAAGCTTTGGTCCATGACACAGAGGATTTGACCTTGATTCCTGCCCTTTTCTATAAAACCCGTGAGCTCTCATATATTACTGTGCTTATACTTGAGACTGTTTATGGGTTGAACTTAATGTTTATTTAATATATCCTATTCCTTGACAGTAAATACTGTTACTATTAACTGCTTTGATGTCTCCTGCCCCCAGGGCTTTAATGATCAAGATCATCTAAAATAACAGTGGTTCATTTTCTTTTTAAGCATTCAATAGTGTGCTGCGAATAGTTTAAGATTAGGCAGTGTATGCATTATTATGCTGTGCTCATATATGAAGTGTGTTTTTTGACCAAACAGCCCAGAAATCTCTCTTGCTCTTAGTAACGAGAGTTCACAGAATCGGACAGCTGATGAACATTTGAACCCTCCAGAGTGTGAAATAATAATGGCCAGCTGGTGCCATTTCAGTGGGGAAAGCAGTGAGCAAATGGCAAAGATACAAGACTTAAATCTTGTTTGCACTGCACCACTGAGGACCACTAAGAAATTGGTTTGGATTGGGTTTAAGAGGATTTCAGAACAAAGGGTTTTCTCAAAATCTCTGCCCTTTCAGAACAGCAACATTCCTCTGTACGTGTAGGATCTTCGGACTTTGAGTTTGGAAACAGATTCTGGAAAACAGATGGATCGACCTCTGCTGAGACCCTCTGGAGAAATTAAGATGAGAAAACCATCAGGAAATGTATGCCTATATATGTCTTCAAACTCCTTTCCTTCCGTTAACATGAGAAATTGTTACTGCTATGCTCGTAACATGGCGTGTCTGAGCTGACTCCTTGTCGTTAAACAAAGAGATTGATAAAGTCAGACACTTTGCAGGATATACCTGGTCAACAACAGGTTGATATCCAGAAAGCCAGTGCTAAAGTAATCTTACTATTCACTTTGTAATTCTTTAATGAAGTTAAATAATACTTTAAAGAATAGTTGCAGGGTTGTATCCTTTCGAACAGTCCTTCAGCCTGTGTTGCCATGTATGCCTATGTTCACTCCGAAAAAGCTCTTTCCTTACCCGAGGGTATGTGGCTGATGGCAAACTGCAGAGTTTTTTTTTCTAGCAAATTTGGTTTCCTCCATAAACATTTTTCTCTGGAGTTTTTCCCACTCTTGTTTCTTCAGACTTACCGATCTCCATAGTCTTACTTCTTCCTAGTTTAAGATCTGTTTTCTTTTAAGCCAGCTATATGTCTGCGAAAGATACACTCTGGTGTTCCAAGAGGGCAAAGGGAGGTATTTCTAGAGACAGCAAGATGACAAACAAATAGAGAGAAATTCTGGTGTTGGCTACCTTAATAAAAACTCAGCCCATAGATCTTTTTTTTTTTTTTTCCAGAACTGCGATTTCCCATTTGTCAATGTGTGGATAAAAATCCCAGCCAAAACTGAAGAGACGTCTGGAGTGTATCCATTGCACTCCCAGTGTCAGTGATCATCACCCAGTTACCATGTATTTTTGCTGAGCTAAGGGAATTGGTGGTCTTCCCTCCAAATGTACGATTGCAAAAATTGCAATATGTCTAACATCCTCTTCTACAGCTACAAGTCTCTGATACCAAGCCTCCTACTCAGGGCTTGTGTTTCAATAGCCAAAGGTTTAATGAGCACACAAATGAGCTGTTTTATAAACTAATGGGGTGAGTGCTGAGGGATGGGATTGCTGTTGTCCTGCAGAGAAGACCCTGGTGTCTGCAACAAGACCATGGGCAGTGGAGGAACTGGGAACCTTCAGCAGCTCAGGAAGCTACACCAGGGGATTCAAACCTCTTGGGAATCAAAATGGGGAGAGGGGATTTTTGAAGGAACCTAAAATATTCATTTTCAAATTGAATTTGAATGGGATCCCCAGCTCTACAAGGTGGATTCAAAAACTCCAACCTAAGTTTTCATACATGAAAGAGAAAGAGAGATTTTCCATCCTCTCACATCTGGCCACAGCCCGAGGTGCCCAGACAAGAGAGAAAACTCTTCCAGTTAGCTGCGTTCTTCTTTCCACCCAAGGAATGACTCTGTAGTACAGTGTGAATGCCGAAGTTCCTCCTGGGCTTTGCACGTTTTCTGAAGTTGATGTTTCACTTGCCCTGACTTTCTGTTTCCTGTTACTGTTTTCTCTTATGGTTGCTGGTGAGCTCTGGCCCTTACTGGGATTATGGTGGAGTTGCCTTTCTCTGAGCAGGTATATGGGAGATTTTCCAATATTGGAGCACCCCGGCCCATGCCAACATGGCATCTCTATTCCTGTGCTGATCAACCTCTTTCTCTTCTGTATATACTATTAAAAAAACATAGAGAGAAATAAAGCTTATTTACTATCGCACTTAATTATCAGGGTTTGCATCTGTGAAATGGTGAGTGGCATTAGGACTGTTGTCTTTGCTTAGCAACAGGTATCTCTGCAAATGATTTGGAGGAAAATACCCTGAAGTGGAAACTATAGGCACCTCTCTAACTGCTTATAGAAATTAATATAGCAAAGAAAAAAAATGGGAAAAAATTCCCCAAACATATGGCTTCTTTGTAATCTAATAAGCCCTTCCTTGACAAATAAATAACACAATTATTAGTATGTGAACATTTCCTTGCATCTCCTGCAAATACATAAGGGGAAAATTGATACTTCCTTCTGTTGTGTGTCATAAATATCTTCGCTCTGATTTCCTGGGAGCTTAGCAGTTCGCAGAGAAATGCATTAAGGAAATTATCTGCTTCTTTCACTTATTTTATTAATCTGCTTGTTGGCCTTTTATTGTATGCCATGCATTCCTTCACTTCAAGAGTTTCCTGACTTAGATTTGCTTGGCCTCAGCTCTGTGAGTCTTCCAAAGCCAGATGAATCCAGCAGTTTGCGTGTGCATAGCTAACCTTGAAAAGGATTGCCTAAAAATCTATTATTTTCTCTGTTTTCAATATCAAAATGTATTTATCGCGATTTCCTCATACTGAAGATCATCAGACTAAAAGCTATGCATTATGGCAATAAGTATAAATATTTACTACTTACTAATTTACTTTACTTACTAATAAAAACTATATCTAATTTTAGATATCCACACCCACCATGCTCACTGGGAAATGAAGCCAGTCTCTTTCAGGTTATGCTTCCACCTCTTCTAAAGAAGAAAATGCATTAGGCACTGTCGGTAGTGCCTTCTCATTACTTCTGACGGCTCTGTTTTTATTCTTAACTGACAGTTCACAGCAGGAGCACATTAAAAAGGGTTGCCCACATAGAAAATTTGAAATTCAGTGGTTCTCAGACATCCCAAATGAACTTCCTTGTAATTCATTCCTTGGTGTAATTCATACTAAGACAGAATTTTGAACCCTCTGTTGAGAAACTCCTGGGAAGGACAAACTGTTTCAGCTTGTGGCCGATAGAATGAATCCTTCCTAGCAAACAGCAGTGGCTTGGTTTGTTAACGTGGCAGATAATTGAATTGCGGCTATATGGGGGGGATCCTGAAAGTGACCCAACAGTAAATGATCTTAGAAACTGGAATATAGGTTGAATTTCAAGCTCAAACTAATCGCACACAACCTTATTTCCCTAACCTGATGGTATCCTTCCTAACTTAACATGGCAGGAGCTCCCAATCAGGTCCTTTATTGTGCATTTCCTTCACAACTCTCAAGCAGCATCACTAGAATGCGGCCACACACCTCCCTCTATGTCTGCTGGGCATCATAGCTGAAGTCCTTGTCCCAGTAGCTTTGAGGACCACTCACTGGAGCAAGATTGTATCTGGTGGAAGAAGTTGTACTTTGAAAGCCTTTGAGAGCACTTAGGCTAACTTTTTTCTTCCGGAAATCAAACCTATGTGTTCTTATTTAGAAACATGGATTTATTAGACAGTAATGTGATGACAAAAGTCATCAAAGGAGAAGAGGAGAAAAAACCACTTTGCATGTAGCCTGTACTGGAGAGATAGATTAGAGACACAATGAGTGACACTCAGTTCAAAAACTATTTTCCCTTCTCCTCATCTCTTGCCTGGCTCTGCCATTAGGTTTGCCAAGGTTTGCAAGGATTGCCAACCTCTCCCTGCAATTGTTGCAGCTTTTCATGTCGAGAGAGCCCAAAACCACACCTGAACTCACGCTATTTGAGGCATTTTCCTTGGAAATATTTGTCTTTATTGCAAAAACATATCTTTCAGAGGAAGTGGGAGTAAGCCTGCCCTTAGATAATAATGATGACAATACAGTAACTGTAAAATGGACAATAACGGTAACCAACTAGAACTGGCCAAGGGGATGATAATTCAGCTTTGCAACAACTTCTGAGGTTTTACAATTTGTTTTCATTTTACAATGGAATGAAAACAGAACCTTCAGATATTATGTTTTCAATTTAGGTCTTCCTTGCTGCACTGTCAGAAATAACCAGAGGGCCCTGGACCTCAAGAATTTGTCCTTCCAAATACTTTAAAAATGCTTCAACTTTCATGAATCAGCATTTTCTCCTGGTGGGATAGTTCGTCAAAAATGCTCTGGCCAGAACTTTTGCTAACCCCAAAAGTTCAAAATCATGAGTCATATCCCCCAAAACATAGTTGTCACAAATAACTTGTTTTATGATTTATGGATTGTTTCTGGACATACCTTTCCCCTCCATCCTCTAAGGTTGTACATTGTTTTCCCACCCTTCTCCACTTCTTCTCTCCTATTTTCTTAGGCTTTTTTTTTTTGTTTTGTTTTAGTTTTTTTTTTTTGTTTCTCATGCAGCTCCTTGGCTCTTTTGACCTCCCCTAGCTTGTGCACAAGAAGCAATGCTACTGGATAGTCTTTACAATGGACAGTGGTCACTGTGAGGTAGTCCTGCTACCCTGTCTGCACGCTCATTGTTTTTCACTCATCTCGGATGGCATTTTCCATCAGGCAGAGTTGACATCTACCAGAAGGCAAGAACATCTGCTGTCATGCCCTGGCCGGCTGCAGCTCTCGCCAGCTCGGCAGCCCTTGAGGAAATCAGAAGAGACACACGGTAATAATTATCACTCAGTTCTTGCGGGGCAGCTGCTATGTGTGCAATGTCTGTGGTTTGGGTTTGGACCCAGCTGGCTCAGAGGTGGCTTTGCAGGACCCATATCTAGTTCTGTCCAGCTTCACGTCCCATGCTGCACCCAGCCATGCTCTGGAAAGACAAACTGTATTTCTTTTTCTCTAACATTTCTGGTGTGAAGACTCTATTATTTGAGAAAAAAAAAAGCAATATGGAAAATAAATATCGAGAAAAGGAAATGTGGCTATTCATTCTGAGAGATGTAAGGAACTGCACAAAGGGGATCAAGACCTGGATCATCACCTTAATGTGATGGAAGGTACAAGGTGTTTTTAGTCAGGTGGTCTTTGTATGAATGCACCTCACCATGAGATTTTGTGAACACACTCAGCCAGGGATGAGGTTCCCTTGTGTCCTCAGGAGTTTCCACCCTGTTGGGCATAGTCTTAAAATATTGTTTTCCTTGCAAAATTGTCACAAGTCTTGGTTTGTTTGTTTGTTTGTTTGTTTGTTTTTAATCTCTCATGTTGATGCCTTTAAATAGAGGCCAGGGGGAGAGAAACCCAGTTGCATATGGAGACAACACAAGTTATTCCTGTTCCACCATCTTCTTGGCATAGATTTCCTCTGCCAAACATTAATTCAGATTGGGGACTTCATTCTGCATTCACACTCTCTGTTGCTTCTTCCTTCCTTGGAAGGAGCGGGAGGGACTTATGGTATTGCTACAAGCAGCTCTTTACAGGAAAAGAAATAAATTGGGCAATATGCTTCAAATAATGGAAGAATGGATTATTTCATCATTTTAGCAGTTTCCCAGGAGGGAGAGTAGAGGGAGAAAATGCACTTAACACTCTAAAATATTAAAATAACATGAACCACAGCAACCTCACCCCTCTGGACTTGAACCAAACTGAATGGTTTAGGTAAATTCCCAGCAGATCTCCAAGTGGCACACTCCATCAGAGAATATTACTATGCATGGCAAGAGACGTTCTCCATGTTAATGATATCACAAACTGGCTCAGCTAATTTGGAGTTCTTCCGTCAGGCCTGGTTTCTGGCAGATTAGCTGAATATTTTTTGGAATATGAACTCCTCTTTTAACGTTGAGTTTGAACCTGTTTTCATGGACGGTATTCCTGGAAATTTAATTTCTTAAAGCTGTATTTAACACATTTTTTTTTTTTAATGAGAGATGTTACTCCCTTGTATTCCTGGAATAGGTTTCAAATATTCTGAGCAGTAACTAGAACACAATGAGATGAAGGGAATTGTACTTGATTTTTGAGATTTACTGGTTACATACACAGAACAAGGCAAACGAGCACTGTGAAGGTAAGGAGTCTTTCTAAGAGCTTAAATAGGAGCATACAAATGCCTTCCTAGATTTTGCTCATGCTTTAATGACAAGTTTTCAGAGAGCAAAAATGAGATTAAACTAGAAAGAAATTACAAGCAATTCTGTAGTATCATGTTTTGATACAGCTGAAAAGGTCTATGTGTAGTTACAACTAACCAAAAATAAAGACACTAAAAAAGTAAATACCTCTAGAGAGGTATTTTGTAATCTGTACATAGTCAGATCCTGAGCTCTCAGTGAAGTTTGTGTGCCCATGTGGAGCCATTTGGGAAGTGAGATTGTACAACTCAACTGGTCAATAGCAGCGTTGTTATCCAAGTTTGAATGGACAACACAAACTCCTGGGCATGACTTCCATAAGCCATTGCTTGATATGTATAGCATCAACCAGATGGTCTCAGGAGGCATTTTCAGTGTGAGTTTTTTCCAAAGCTGAGATCCCCTGGTGGAAACGCCTCACCTTTTAAATGAAAAATCAGGTCTCTTCATTTCTGCTCTTCATGGTCAGGATCTCAAGCAACTGGGCCTCCAAAATTAGAAAAACACATTGACTCTATGCTTAGTTATTGGAGGAAAACACACCAACATAAACTAACCAGTTCTGAAATGGAGCTGGGGAGATTGCTCAGAAACTGAGAGTGTCCGAGACAGGGAGGCTCTGGCCTTTGAGGACAGAGCTGCTCACAGCAGCTGGATGGCTGCCCACTCTGGAGCTGGAGCATGAGACAGTTTGTGAACTTAAAACACATTTTCCAACCTTATGGGATTTTCCTCATGGTCTGTTCTCAGCAAAGCAGCTTTATTATTGTAAATAGATGCTCTTTTTGTCGCATCTCCCAGGGGATAAAAATTAATGTTATATTTGAACATGTATGTTTTCCCACTCATTGCTGAAGCTCTGTTCTTTTCCTTAAAGTCTGCAGAAAGCCAAGCATTAGAAGATACTTTTAATATCATAACTACAAAGTTATAGTTGGATTTCTGTGCCAGAGAGTCTTTAATAAGAGACGTGGCCTCCATCCTCTCAGAATTGCAAGGGTTGGAAAGTAGTTTTAGTGAGTCATCTCAGGCATCCTCCTGGACTGTGGCAGGACCTTTCTGTCCAGCCCCTCTGCACAGTCCTCTTTAACTCTTTCAGATTTCTAAGTGCTGGCTCCTCTGCTCATTACTGGGACTGCTATTTCCATTCTACGCTTGCATACTGTCCTGAACAAGAGTGAGGATCCCAGTACAGCGCTGTGCTGCTCTTCCCCTCCTGCTCCCAAGCCATCACCCTCCTGACTGTGCCTCCCGTGCCACTGTGCTTGGGAATATTTTTACAGCTGTCCACCTCCCTCCTTTGGGAGGTTTTTTTTTTTCCTTTTTTTCCCTAGTGGTTCTCCTGTCAGTGAATGTTTTTTCCAGCCTTCTCTTCCCCTGAGGTTGGTTGGTGCGTTTCATATTTATGGATTCATTGCTGTGCCAGTCCCCAGGGCAGAAAGGCAACCCTAGGGCAACCCTACTGCTGGATTCGCTGGTGCGCTGGACCCACACTAAATCTGGGGAACTGTGCTAGCTGCAATACCAAGATCTCATGGTCTTTTATGTCTTTCCTCCCCTTCCCTGGGATCCCAAATATACCAATTTGGCTAATGGGACTAGCTGGGGATACCACTTCCCAGCAAGTACCACAGGATCCAGATGGAACTGTGTCCCCCAAGACCCTTCCGAGGTATATTGCTTACTCTCATATGATGACTTTCCATGCTCACAGTGACATCTCTTTAAAAAGAAGCCATTGGTCTTGGTTATAAATTTATGAATATGTATGCTACAGAACAAATACTAAGGAAAAGCCATCACTGCACAATGAGATCTGCATCCATTTCAGCCAAAGGTGGTAGCAACCACATGGTTGGATTGTATCACTGGGTCCTCCCTCATGCTATGCTCACCTGGCTGTGACATGATGGATGGTGCTTGGGATTGTAGTGAGGTGTAATGATTCATTCTCTGATTTGGGAGAGCTTTGCTGTCCACCTGGGTACATGGGAAAGGCATTGGCTGATGAGTGGTGCTTGAGCATTTTAGGACATGTAGAAGTTGCATGTAAGGTCTAGTCCCCGCATTCAGCCAAGGCTGCTGGTAGCACGGCTTGTCTTGGGTGAGAGACTTATGGGTTTGAATGTGAATAATACTTGGCAATAAATAGGGTAAATTAACTTTTTTTTTAAGCTTTTAGCTATTGGATATTATTTTAAAACCCATTTTCCCTGATCTTATTTGGGGAAAAAAAGGGAGATGAATACCAGTTAATAAATCCAGTCTAGAATTCATTCATTCAGTGCCTCTTGGGATAAAACTTGGGGTGACAATTCATAAAGCTTTCATTCCTCAGTAACTTATTCCGTGACTTAGCTGGAAGACCCATAGCCTGGGATACAAGAACAATACATCTGACAGGAGATTGGTAAGTGATCACTCTTAAAAGCACGCTGGAAATAGAATAACTTTGATTTTTTTCATTGCAAAGATAAATAATAATTTGACAGGAGATGTCATTACTGTTTAATGGCTTTTTCTAAGCAGAACAATTGAAGGAAATATGTGTGCTCTTCCTCATCCCTTGCCATTTCCATGATGTCATTAGGTCTGGCCATAACAACTGGAAAGTTAGAACCTAGGAAAGTCACTGCCTGCAGGGCAAAATATACACAGCGATGCACGGTAGCAACAACATGTATCATTAGTATAGACATCAAGGTATCAAGTTTTATCAAGAGAACAGAAGATGAGAAGGATATTTTAGTGGAGGCCTTTTGCATCAACTTAATCACTTCACTAAGCCATTGTAAAGGTGACTTAGCACAAACACTGACACATCCTGCAGAAATTAAGAAGCGTGTACATATCTAGGAATTTTAGAGTAATAGAATCACAGAATAGTTTGGGTTGAAAGGGACCTTTAAAGTCTAGTCCAAACATCCCTGCCCCCCTGCAAGGAGCAGTGCATCTTCAACTAGATAAGGTTGCTCAGAGCCTTGATCTGGTTGCTTAGACTGATTTTGGTTCCTTAAACCTCTTTGCTAAGTTTTTTGTTTTGTTTCCTATATGTGGAGCATCTGCTGTTGAGATGCTGTTGAGCATCTCCCTGGCTATCAACATATACCTGGTCTGGCATCATCTGTAAGTGGCTTTGCCCCTGGGATGGATGTCTGGCCATATGTACTGAGCCCATTACTGATTTTAAGATAGTGGATGTGATCGTTAGCTCAAGCTGTAGAGATTGCCCTTCAAGAGCCAGAAGCCACGGTTTCAGTTTTGGTTTCCTAAGCTGATGTCATCTCCTGCAATGTTACTGCTGATTAGAAGAGGAGGGAAAGACTAAGACTGACTGTCTTGGAGTAGTGGAGAAGAGGAGGATCATTCTCTCATTGCTTCCCCTGTTAACCCTTTTCGTGCTCCAGAAAAATCCTGCCATGTCTCTTCTCAGCAGTCCATTGCTGCATAAGAAAAATTTGAGTATATGTTTGCCCATCCACATAGCAGAAGAATAATTCCAAAAAGTCCCTTTCTACAGCACCGTCTGGGTACAAGAGTGCTGGATTGGGCCAAACTCACAGCCCAGGGAGTCAAGTCTTCCTCTGTGATGTAGCATTGAGCGGATTTAAGATAATTTGCCATTCGTCAGACCAAATTTAGGTCTTATCCTGGCCTCTAACAGAAGGTAGTGTCAGCTCATATTTTATTACCTTTTGCAGAGTTCTTTTTCATTAGCTTATGATAGCATTCAATCTCTCTAATATCTGGCCCAACATCCCTTTCTGCAAACCTTGTTAAAATTTTGTCCTCAGTAACTTCTGTACAGTGATAAGTTCCTTGGGTTAATGATACACCATGCAGAGAAATATTTCCTTTTAAGACATTTGAGTTTCTCATCTTTCCAACCCATTCCCTCAGGACCGTGGTTGACCTTAAAACAACCTCATCATTCTGCATCCGAACCACCAATACAGATTCAAATGGTCTAACTCCTTGCTTAGCATTCTTTCTGTTTCCTATTGCCCTTCAAACACCAATAGCTAATACAAAAGAGTAGACAGAGGGGCTTAGATGGATTTTAGGGTGGATAAGTCTGGATGAAGTAACATGGCTGTTTCATCTACTCCTCTAATTCTTGGCACAGTCCTTCCTGATGTGTGTTGTAGTTTGTTTATTCTCTAAATCTAGTTTTTACACTGTAAATGTTATTCATGGTGCAGTGTTGTCCCCTGCTGTGCTTGACGCACAAGGACATCCGTTGACTGCTGATCCTGGATGAAGAAATCCATTCTCTGCATGGGCTGCAGCAGCTTTTGAGCCATCAGCTGAGTTCTGGGTGATCAGCAAGATACTGGTGGGAATGGGAGGGATTGGTGCAGAGCATTTATGTCTTTTTGTAGCATAAAGCTTTTGTTGGTGTAAAACCAAATGAGGAATGGCAACAGTACAAAGCTGTACGACAGAGCCAAAGGCAAACGTAGGAAGCAGCTCAGGTGCTGCAGGCTCTTCCCCAGCCACAGCTGCACTTCGGTACTGCCAGGGGACAATGGGGACGTTGTCACCACAGCGTTCAGAGTGCTGCTGCAGAAACAATCTGCCCAGAAACAATCTGCCCTGAGTAAATAGGGTCACAAAACATGCACACACTTCTGTCTCCGTGGGCTTCCAGTGGATTGTGCACCCGCAGGACAATACAGGGATGTGTGTGAGGAAGAGAGATAGGAGTGATAGTTATTTCAAGCCTTTGCAGACCTTCAGAAGGGAAAGATCTTAAGATGCTTGGAAGAGGATATGGTGCCTGCTTCATTTGAGTGTGGAATAACCATAGTGATTCAGGCAAAAAGCATCTTTTCGATATAAAGACTGTCTAGGCTTCCTGGATGTGAAAAAGCCTGAGGACTTGTTGTCGTTTTGTTTAGCGAGGGGGGGCCTAAAGTGGCAGCTTCTGTAGGAAACTGCTAGAAGTTGTTCCCCTTTGTTCAGTGGACTCGGCCGGGCCTAGGGTGGACCTGCTGCTGGCCAAGGCCGAGCTGATTGGTAGCAGAATGTTCCATGATAATGCCTCTGTGATAACATATTTAAGAAGGGGAAAACAGAAAAAAAAGAAAGAGAAGAGAAGATGTGAAGAAGCTGAGCGGGGGCAGAGACGCAGAGAGGGAGGCGCAGGCCTCATGGGCCTTGCAGGCCTCACCCTCTGGCCTCTCGCCAGGTGGCCGACTGGGCCCAACTCAGCCCGGCCTGGCTGCAAGAAGTGGAGAGATGAGATGGATGATGTGAAGAGATTCTGAGAGGCGTCTGTCAGCCTGTTGTGAAGAACTTTTCTTGTGAGAGGAACGGCTGCAGATGCCAAGGTCAGTGAAGAAGGAGGGGGAGCAGTAATGCGGCTCCAGGCCAAGATTCCCCTGCAGCCTGCGGTGAAGACCATGGTTGTCCCCCTGCAGCCCATGGAGGTCCACAAAGGAACAGAGATCCACCTGCAGCCCATCGAGGACCCTGCACCGGGGGAGGTGGATGCCTGAAGGAGGCTGTGGCCCGTGGAGGGCCCGCTGGGACAGCCGTTCTGGAGGGACTGCACCCCGTGGAAGAGATGACCCATGCCGGAGCAGTTTCACGAAGGACTGTGGTGTATGGGTGGGACCCCACACTGGAGCAGGGGAGGAATGTGAGGAGTTCTTCCCCCGACCATGAAGCAGTGCTGTAAAACAACACGTGATGAACAGACTGTAACCCCCATTCCCTCTTCCCCCCGTGCCGCTTGGGGTGGGGAAAGGTGGTGGAGGTGGTGTTAAGCTTGGGAAGAGGGAGGGGTGGAGGGAGGTTATCCTGTTCTCTGTCTCATTATCCTGCTAGTTTTAGTAATAAATGAATAGTTTTCCCCAAGTTGAGTCTGTTTTGCCCGTAACGGTAACTTTAAGGATTTTCTCCCTGTCCTTATCTCAAACCTTGAGCCGTTTTTTCTTACATTATCTCTCCCTATTCTGTCGGAGGGTGGGGGGAGTGAGAGAGAGACTGCGCAGTCTGGTCCCGATCAGGGCTGAACTACGACAGGATTACTAAATCTCTTCTGGTTTACGTGACACAGAACACAGAATTAAACCTTCTGTGGGAAGCCTAAGAATTAGTGGTTCTGTAAAATTTGTCTTCAAAAAAGCCAGCCATGAAAACCTTTGAATTGCACTGGTGGTGCCAGCCATGAAAACCTGGAAGCTGCACAACAGAAACCCGTTGTATCATACTTTGAACGTTTTATTGAGACCCTGGTTTACTCTGGATGATACCAGGGAAGATGGGCAGAGAAGTCCTTTCAGCTCCTAAGAGGCAAAATGAACATATCTATTCTGTGGCTGCTAGTCTGAAGAGTCAGATCTTAAAAGAGTCAATGCTTTCTTGTCTCAAGGACAAAGTTCAAATCTGTACAATCAAAATTGGATGAACATTAAAAGGAAGAAAAAACCCACTGCAAACATCCATGCGAATAAACATCACAGCTCTCTTTCAGTGCTATTTATAGCTCCTTCAGTTTAATGACCCCAAACATTGGATGAAGGGTTTCTCTAATGTGCTACCAAGACTGTTTATAAGAGACAACTGTCTCAAGAATGTGCTAGTGTGAAGACTCCCACGGCAGCACCCATGCAGAAATTGCAAATCTCCTTGGGCAGCCTCTTCCTGTCTAATAAAGTTTTAACAGGTGAAAAAAGTGATGGTATGGGGTTTAACTTATTGCTCATACACCACGGAAAGCAAACACAGGTCGAAACCAGTGTGCATTAGCAATCAATGAAAAAATGACTAGCACATCCAAAGTGTGGACAGATGCACTCCTGTGCCTGTAGCTGGAGAAATTTGGGATGTTACGGCTCCCATCTGCTTTCTGCTATATCTTGGCTGGTGTTTCCCACCCCACGGGCAGAGGCCGCAAGGAAAAGCTGCTTGGTGCAGGGCCTGTTGATGGTGTCAAGGTGGTCCCAGTCTCCCCGGGCTGCTCCTGCCAGCCCCAGCACTGAGAGTGGCCAGCCATGGGCAGCCCCATGACTGGTGAGAGCCCACTTCCAACCACTCTCCTTCGTGGGAGGACATGAGGAACAGGGATTTGAGTCACTGCTGTGGCATATGGGCAGGATATAACAGATTTATGGATTTGCACAGGCACAAGCTGACTGCTCTGGGCAAGAGCAGTGGTACTGCTCCTATGCTAATAAAAATGACAGAAGACTCTCCCTTCCCGCATGGCTTGCCTGGCCACCAAGGTTGGGATCACTCCTCTGTGAGACCGGTGAGTGTTCCAGCCCACTCCAGCGCAAAGTAAGACAGATTAGATTGAATCATCACTAAGGAACAAAAACCATGTCTCCTAACAGTAATTAAAGTCTGTCTTCTTCTATATTGCTTTTAATTTACGGAACTTCAGTCATGGCTGAACTATTCTGTATGCTATTCATTAGCTGATCACATGCCACTGCTAATTTTTTTCAAATGGATTCACTATTTATAAATGTTCACCAGTCTATGCTGACACATGAGGGGTGGGAGTGATGTATTTACGTCATCTACTTTATGTCCTTAGTGCTGAGTTTTTGCAGTTCTCTTTTGGAGGGGCTGACCTCTCTCTCGTTTACCATAGATGCAACTTAGGCTCCTAAAGCTCTTTGTGTGACATTCACCTCTGTGCCATGCCTAAACTAGACAGTTTAAGGCTTACCACCCTCTTCTCCTTAGACTTCAACCAACTAATGAGTCCATTCACTTTTGTCTGCACAGTGGTCTAACTTAGTTGCTAAGCATTGGTACTGATCTCCAGTCATTGAGGTTTTGTACATAGAAAAACAAATACACTTTTAGAATTGAACAGAACAGAACAGAATAGAATAGAATAGTTCCAGCTGGAAGAGACCTACAGCGATCATCTAGTCCTACTGCTTGACCACTTCAGGGCTGACCAAAAGTTAAAGCATAATACTAAGGGCATTGTCCAAATACCTCTTAAACACTGACAGGTATGGGGCATTGATCACCTCTTTAGGAAGCCTGAATACAAATTTTGGCGTGAATAAATGCCATGTTAAACACTGCTGGGTTTTTAGGGTTCATAAATGTCAAACAGGATGCTCATTGACTGCCTAACTAACAAACAACACACGTCTCCCATCTGTCTTCCACAGAGCAAGCCACTTAACTTTGGTACTACTAAACCAACTCATCTAGTAGTTGAATTTTTTTTTGTTGGTGCAACCTCAGCACTAATTAAACATTAAACATTTATAACCTCACATAGTTATACACAATACAAGTCATGCTGGCTGAGAGACCTTTGCTCATGGAAAATCAGTATTTGATGTTCAAAAGACGGAATGGAACAAGCATGTTAAAGCATCTACTCACTATCCAAACAGTCTCTATTGTTACAGTTACTGCCGGTAATATCCTGTTTGTCACTGGGATAGCACTTTGGTTCGCTTGCCCTGGAAATAGCCATTTACCTCGCGGCTAAGCCCTTTTGGTGTGGGACATGGAAATTCACCAAAGGTAAGGAAACCTACTCAGGGCTCCGGCCTCCAACAAAACCTCTTCAAAATGCTTGAGAAATAAGCAGACTCATAAACTTCCATGCACCCAGCAAAAGAACACAGTTTCATATCCAAATAACAAATTTGCCTTCCCCATCTGTCTGGCACTGCCTCTGACCCTACTCTACATCCATCACATCCCAACTCTGGGAGCAGGCCCTGAAAAAAAAAAAACATTTTTTTGGACTGTAGGTGAAATCTGTGGCAGAATATTACTGGTGTGGAGCTAATAACTTGTTTGGACTTTTGTACAGTGCAGCTGCAAACACGGTGAAACACCAACAGCCATTTATCCCAGGCATCACTGTATCAGAGTTGTAAATGCCACGTGAGTTACCTGCAGGAAGCCTGTTCCTTCCATGGGTGAAGTCCATGTATTGCCTTTGATTTTCTTAGAGATAGGTTGTGCCCAAATTTTATAGAAAGGTTTCAAGCCCCTTCATGTGACAGGCACTGAATAAGTCCTGTACAGATCTAATGGTGTTGAAGCCCAGCCCTCGGAAAGGGCTTCATCTGGGCCGCCCTTGGCAGTATGTTCACCTGATTCACCTGTGCCTTTGCAACCTGCCCCAGGTACGCAGCTGAAAAGACTCAATGCAGCAGGGCAAGTAAACGTAGCTGGTGCTGCGGGGCTGTGAACGGTTAATGCCTTGGCCACGGCAGTGGTGCATCTGGAGCTTTTCCCAATGCTGGGCTGGATAGCATCACTGTCTCCCCTGAGTCGCTGGAGTCTCAGCAGTGAGAAACTGCTCTGAGATCACCACTGGAATCCTTGTTTTTATCCTTGTTTTTTTAAACACCCCCCCCCCTCCCCCGCTGCTGCCCCTTTTCCATTAGAAAGAAGGAAATTGGTAAATGCTGTGGGACCCACAACCAGGTTGTGATCTGGTGAGGCAAGAGGAAGCATTTGCTAACACACTGGTAATAATGATTGGTAATAATTGGTTATAATTGGTAATGGTAATAATTGCTGGTAATAATGCCTGAGTGAAAAAACCTTCAACGGAAAGTGCAGCTTTGCAAAAAATCTGCAGCAATTAATTGCTTTTGAGTATTTCCAGCACAGGAGAACCTAATCAAATGGTTTCAGCTTGTTTGGGAAAGTTGAAACAGTGGGGTTTGGCAAAGCAAGGGCAGGGGCAGACAATACAGTTCCCTGGGATAAATTAAAATGTGATTTTCCAGAGTCTCAACCACCTTGCAGGATGTGCCCTTGTGTGAAGCCTCCCTGTGTGCTATGGTGCCCATGGTACTGCCGTGCCACCGCTCCTCTTGACCATGGGCTGCCCTGCAGACAGATGTGGAAGGGGCTGTTGCCACAGAATATCCTAAAGTGTGTAAGCCCAGGGGTAAGGTTGCCCCAAGTGAGCTCTTTTCGCTCTCAATACCCACGGTATTTTAAATAGGTCATGTTATACTTCATGCCATGCAATATTTTTATGTTTTATGAGTGGGGTTTTTTTCAGCGCTCTCCTCCAGAGGTTATTTCCACTGCTCAATTCTGTATGCAGTTTTGTGGTGCAATTGGTTTAATAAATGATGGGATTTTTAAAAAACCTGAAACTCCATTTTTGAGCAATGCTAGCTTTGACCACTGCTGCTGGACAGGGTTTGTCTCAGAATAGCCTGTTAATATACATAACTATTTTTTCCCTTATCTTTCTGAACCTTCTCATTGAAAACATTCTCAGTTTATATTTGTGTGTTATCATAGTTAAGAAGGCAAATAAGAAGAGCTGGAGATATTTTAGAGGTCTAGATCTTCAAACCCTGAAAATGAAGCTTGATTTAAAAATGCATACTGCTTTTACCCGGCACTCTAAGGAAGTAAGGATTACACTGCGACACTCTTCATCTTCCCATCTTTTCTCAGCCCTCTTCTCCCTCAGTAACTTTTCAGCCCACTGGCAATTTCTACCACTTCTGACAGAGAGGAAAGGAAATCAAAGCAAGTCCCTGCGAGTCACCTGCGGCTGGGTAGGGAGGAGAAATTCAGCGTGGTGCCCCCACCGAGTGCCAGCCTGCCTGGCATCAGCGCCCGTGTGCACGCACACACGTGTGCCCCTGCGCTCGCACCAAAAACCAGCCGGCTCGCAGGCTGACGCACGCGTGGTCTGGTACCAGCTATGGTATGGCTTTTTCTATAGGTGGAGGTATTCACAGGGCATGGAGAGAGAGAAGGGCAGCAGATGCTAGGGAGCGAGGCATAAGGAACAAGCAGGTCTCAGCTCATCATGGGTAAGTGGGTGCTGTTGCAATATAAGCCAGGCTTCCTTAGTGTTTTTGGCCCACAGATGTACGTATTTACACCATGCAATATTCTTTCTTACATCTTGCCTGGGTAAAGGTTTTTTTCAGAAATGGTCATTTAATCTATCTGGTGGGAAGGGCAGAGGAAAAAGAGCGTTGCTTGCATTAGAAGTGATGCTGCCCACTCTTGTGGAGGAAAAGGTCTTCGCATTTCCACGGATCAGATTCTGCAATTACACAGCTTTCTTGTTTGGCCAGTTCATCTGCTAAACCTGACATGAAGCCAGAATGAAAACAGAGATTTTCCCATTACAGAATACCAAATCTATGATAAGCCACGCCATGAAAATTCAGTTTTTAAGGAGGTGGGGAGAGAATGAGGGAAACTCCAACTGCTGCTGCAAGATAAGCAATGAGTTTTGCACTGCTTCTAGAATTTGTTTTTCAGGGATCTCATACACAACAACAACTGTAAGCCACAGCAACAACTGTAAGCCAAAGGAGCAGTGAGAGAAGAAAAACAGCAGAATCTGGGGTGGGAAAGTTTAAGCAGAAGTTTGAGCAACAGTTTTAGCCTATCGTATCTGTTTGATAGCTTTGGACACAGCTGGGTCAAGTAAGTAACTGTCACAAAAAGAGGCCTGTAAATATTGTACTTAGTATGTGGGTGTGTTTTGCACAGTGATGCAGTGAATATCATCAATGATCTTCATTATATCTGTATATTTTTCTTAGATCCCAAATTCCCTTACTGTAAAGCACTCAAGCCAATCACCACTTCTGCTTTCCCCACCATCAAGTTATAGTATTAAATTCTATTTATAGAAGGAGTAACAAATGTTTCTGGAAGGAGGGTTATATTCTGACAGCACTGAAAGAGACTATGCTGGTTTTCTCACAGATTACTCCTTAAATAGGATAGAAATATTCATGCTTCATTTGCCATGAGGCACAAGATCACCAATGGCATACTTTTTGTGTATGTTTATATATATAGTCTTCATCATAACTGCAGCTTGCAAAGTTCAGTACTTCAGAATTTTCGGAAACAAATGAAGCAGCTGAATATAACCCGACAAAGGCTGAATTATATTTTTTGTTCCAAAAATCCCATGGATTTGATTACATCCCTAACGCTGCTTATTTGCCACAACTGAGATAAAAATCAGAAGCAAACAAATAAGTTCTTTGAATAAATCCTGCATTGCCCCAATTGTATGAGCTGCCATCTGAACTGCCTGGCGACTATCCAGGCCTGAATCACATTCCCAGAGAAGAAGTAACCCCTTTGAATCATCCTCCCCACTCCTTGATCTTTCTTTACCTCCCACCTGGCTCTCCTGCAGCCCTCAATTACATTTTTCTTAAAGCACTTTCTTACCTGCATAGTGGTCAAACACGGTGGGCACGTACTCCTCTGGGAAGGCATCATTGGCGTAGCTCATCAGCAAACAGGTTTTCCCCACTGCACCGTCCCCAACCACCACGCATTTTAACATCTTCTTCGTGTTATTGCTGCTCCCGTCAGTGCAGTTGTCATCTTCCTCCTTGCAGTTCATTCTTGCTGCCGCCGCTGCCGCCGCTGCTCTTGCTGCTCCCAGGACTTCCAAGTGCACATGAAGGAAAAATGAAGTGCGATTGTATTGACTTTTCCTGAGTTTGGAGGGGAGGGGGGGTGCAGCAAATCCCAAACTCAGGAAATCATACTAATGTTTCCAGGCTGTCACAGCCGCTTCTAAGAATTACCAGATCAGTCAAGAGAATCATCGAGGTGAATAAATTAAATATACAGAGAGGAGTATCATAAAAAAGAAATCTGTCCTTTCTCGTTCGTCCAAGTCAGGAAATCCTCATCCTGCCCCGGAGTTCTCAGTATTTATTGCAACTTAAAAAATATCAGCAGCCTGCCGCTTTGCTCCGTGTCTCCCTTCCTCCAGCTTGGCTGCAGGAATCAGGGATTCCTGTTAAATCCACTCCATTTTCCATTTCATTTCTAACATGGAGGAGAGCCTGGAGGTTTTTAATGGAGTTTTTCCTTTCTTTCTCCAGCTTGCTGTGTGTCAGGAAATCATGGGTTTCCTGCTGAATTCCATATTAGGATCAGTGGGCTTGTGAAGGGCTGCAAACAATGGGAGCTCTGTGTGTATTTGTACTTTGGAGGAACTCTGCCAGGACATGGAGAAAGAAAAACACTAGAGGTCTCTCTGCAGAACAAAGTTTTTAGGTTTCCTCCTCCATCCCGCGCTCGAGCTGCTCTCTGGGCTGCCGGCACTGAGATCGGCGAGAAGGGTTTAGAGAGGCTGTGAAAGATGAGGGTGTTGGAGCTACCTGGCCAGGCTGCGAGCTGTGCTGGTGTCTCAGGGTTGCCTGTCGTTCCCAGGCGTGATCTCCTCTGATCTTGGGATAGGTATTTTCTCCCATTTGGGAGGGGAAGGGGGGGAGGTGGAAAGGCAGACAGGAGATATGGCGGGTAGATAGAGTTTAACGTCAACTTTCCCTGTCTCTATAGCTCTTCAATGAACTTTGTAATAAAGAATAAATACTTGATTTTTCGATTCAGGCACTCTGAAAGTTTCTCTTGCATTTCTCCTAATCCATTCAAAAAAAGAGAAATTCTCCCCCCACCCCCCCGCACCCCCCAGTGTAAATATGTAAACACATATAGAAATAGAGAGGGGGAAAAAAGGAATTAAGAGTTACAGGAATTAAAAATTAAAAAGTTTAAAAAATTAAAACACCACATAGCAGTTTGTGGAAAAACAGGTTTGAACTGTAGGATTCCTGCCCCCTTGTCTTAGTTTTGCTCCCGCACCTCCTAAGTCTTCTCTCAATTTAAATATATCACAGTCTATATGCATGTGTAGGGCCAAACTCCCTGCTCCTTCCACAGGAAAGATTTTGCAATTTCCAGCAGAAACGAGCCAGACATTAACACAAACCCCAGGACAGCAGCCCAGCACATCCTGACGGCTGCGTTTCCCTTCACCGAGACTTGAGGGCTTTGAAAGGGGGAACCAGCCCTGTTGGGGCTCCGGGGGGAAGCACACCGGTGCGAAATGCTTCCCCTGCCTTGCTCGTGCCTGGTGAGAAAGAAATGCCCCAAAGCACGCACAGGGTTGGAGTAATGCGTACCTGGAAGTGTAAAGACCAACACAGCCTTAAAAAGGAACTGTCTTAACCCTGAACTGCATGAGTAAAGACAAACACAACCTTAACAATGAACCGTCTTAGTCCCAAACTGCACGTCCTGCAATGTCTGGGGTGAAAGGGCTTAGCTGACGCATTGACAATCTCTCCTAGACGGGCTAAGCTCCATATCTGTCAGAGCTCTTCAGTGACCTAACTGGATGCCGGATCTGCTCTCAACACCTTCCCCAAGACGTGGTAAGTGGATAAAACACATGAACAAGGTTGTACAAGGTTTTTCTGTTTACCTGGAGATCCCTAGGGATCTGATTGCCATCTCTTATCAGGAGTCTTGGTCATTCAGTAATTTGTGCACCATGCCCCATGTTCTTCAACTTCTTCATGCCCTCCTCTCTGTTGACAACAGGCATCTTAGTAGGCAGTGTTAGGCCCAGCATCACACATGCTGTCACAGGGCATGACATGAAATTCCCTTGCTGTTTCTCTAGAGGCTTGAAGATACTTAATTCTCCTCTCCACCTTTTTTTAAAGGGTCTTTCGAGATTGCTTAAAGGGGTTAGCTTTTGTGATACTCACACTACCAAGGGGCTGAACCGGAGGGTCTCTGCAGACCCTTCCAATTCTAAGCTCTGGCACAGGGGAAGCTCTGCAGGGAACCAGTTTTAGTTAAGGTGCATCAATAAAAGAACTTGCATCCCTTAGCATGTGTATTGGAAGTGCAGCTACACTGTTAGAACCTATCTAAGGCTTGCCTGGAAGAGGCCAACAAGATGAGTTTATTTTGAAGGTGAGGAAGGCTGACATCTTGCCTGTACGACTCAAATTCAGTGCTTTACCTAGACAGGTATATCTTTAGAGGAGTTATTATAAAGTTATAAAATAAGACCTGTACCTGGGAAAAAAACAACCCATGTTTTCTTTAATCTCATTACTTTAACTTGGCTTGGCACCATTCAGATGATTAGTCTCTCAGGAGACGGAGACAACACAAATCCCTCTGCTACTCTGGGGTTGTACCTTTCACTTGCAAAGTTGGCCCTGAATTGGTGGTGTGAATTAACAGCCAGTCCTGCTGTCTAGCAGTCTAGTGAAGTTTGAGACAATCCTGTTACATTTTACAGAAGATTTCTTAACCTGCAAATTGCAAATGGCAAAGCTTTAGGTAAAACTGACCCTTCTTGCAGTTGCTGTGCAAGTTTCTGTTCCCCTACGACTGCTTCTGCACAACAGAGCTGCCTACGAGCCCCAGCGTGGAAATCGCAGGGTTATTGGTAATGATTAGTAAAGCTCAGAAGGTCTGGTGATTTAATCTGGATCCAGGGCTTTTTTGCTCTTTCACTAATCAGGTTTGCAATGGTCAGATTTGCTCAGAAGATCTCAGCCTTTACCATGTCACAAATCCAATAAGAGCAGGCTGGTTCCAAGCCATGAAATTTGGAAAGATGTGGCTGAAGTAAAAAAAAGTGAACCCAACTAATCTGAATGCTTGGAAAGCTTGTTTAAATGCATGTGGTTCTCTGGTATCCAAACCAATTCATTTCACACTTGTTTTACAAGCTGCTAGCCAAGACCACCATGGAAAGAAGGGTGGCTAAAAGAGACTATAGTAGATAAAGGCAGGTGCTATTAGTGCTGTGCAGTGAAGATGTCACCCGAGGCTCTTTCTAGCAAAGCTTCTCAAGCAAAGAGCTCTGCTTTAGATGAAGTGCTTCTGACCTTTTGCTAATTAACAAATTAACTGGCAGCACATCTGTTCCCGGGGCTGCAGAATATGTCCAACTCCAACATATCTGTGTGGAAGCATCAGCTTTATCTTCATCAGCACAGTTCTGACAGAGTGGTCCCTGAAGCTGCTTCCTTGGGCATTAGCAAGTTCAAGGCTGGATCAAGACATTTTGGTGAGAAGATCTGCAGGAGATGAAGGACTTGCAAATTTGTTAATTAGCTCTGTAATGGGCAATATGTTTGCCGATTAACTCTATTCTGTATTCCTCTGCAGGCTTGCAGAGGGAAAAAAGGGCTATGATGCTGTAGCACTCTCCCTGCTCCCTTCATAGAATCATAAAATGGTTTGGGTTGGAAGGGACCTTTAAAGGCCATCCAGTCCAACCTCCCTGCAAGGAGCAGGGACATCTTCAACCAGATCAGGTTGCTCAAAGCCTTGTCCAACCTGGCCTTGAATGTTTCCAGGGATAAGGCATCCACCATCTCTCTGGGCAGCCTGTTCCTCTTTCCCTGGCCAATTCCACCACTCCCATGTTTCTCCCCAGTGTCTCCTGCAATGCAGTGGTTTTCCTTTGTGCAACCTTATGAGCTTAAAACTTGAAAGTCAGATGAATTTACTCCATCAACTGTTTTCCTCACCAGACCTGACTGCCTGGATTTGAAAGGGCTCTTATCTTTCCTTAAGCCTTGTCTGCCTAAACCCTCTCCTTCATCATCCCTTGGCCTAAACCGAGCAGATCTGTCTCTGCATTCTCACCTGTAAGAGGCAGCTCCATGGGGTGGGGGATTTTGAAGGTGACTGCACTACTCCTAAAAACAGCCTTGTCCAGCCTCCCTCCTTCTATCTACCAGTGTTGATGTGGGAATGAGATTTCTGGCACTGCTCCTGAACTGTAAATTAACTTCGGGCAAATTTTCTCACATTTTTTCTTATCCTCTGTCTAATCTGTTTAGATTGTCAGAGTTTTTTAGGGCAGGGATTGTGTCCATATTGGAAAGAGCATAGCAGAACCATATTAAACCTATTACTGTGCTGTTCAAAACCAGGTTTCCCTGGCCATCAGATTCAAGACCTTTCTCGGGACTTTAAGACATCCCTACAGTCACCATGTTCTCAGGGGAGCCTCTTGGACCCCTAGATAGAGCAGCTTTGGGGTGGCTCCTCTTTGCTCTTGGGTTGCCTGTATGGTCATCCACATTGTGTTAAGAATAATTGAAACAAGGACACTTTATTCCTATTCTCTTCATCCTCTCTTCCCCATCCTTGCTGGCAGCCCCATTCATCAGCCTCCCTCCCCAACTAAGTTGTCATTGAGACCTTCAGTGAAGCTGCTGTTTTGAACAGCAGAAGCAACAAATATAGGAGGAAAAAAGAACTGTTTGTTATTTGTGTGAAGCATTTCTAAAGGCAATTGTGCTGAATGGCCAGTCCTGAGGTTCAGCCTTGAGGCTTGTTGAGTGAGAGCAGGCCCCTCTGCAGCCATCCCACACCATCAGTCACACTGCCACCATCACCTCCACCATGGTGGTCCCTGCCAGAAGCAGGGGGTTCTGTTTCATGCTCCTGCCATGAATATAATTAGTGTCGTTGGGTTTCCCTTTGGAAAGATGAGCTTATAAAACAGACGACTTTTGGGAGATGAGGTCAAGCAAAGGATGATTCACGTTGTGTCCATCTCTTGCTTCCCAGAGACAGCTGCTATATAATGAGAATTGCACATGGTGTATTCCTGTATATGTGAATGAGGAGGGCTGTTTTCAACTAGGAGAGATGGTGATCAGCTTGTCACCTTACGGTTTATTCTGCATCACTGACTGTAGATAGATAGCGCTGTGTTACTTACCCATCCACACAGCTGATGGTACTTATCTAGGGTCTGTATTTCCAGCTGTTTTGTTCACAGGTATTTGCATTTGGATTTTGAGGATGAGTTTTCCTCAGAGGTGGGAAAGTTGCCTCTGGATGGTGGAATATGTACATCTGACACATAGTCCGGTGTGTCCCTCCGTTTGCATCAGTATTCTCTCATTTCCTTCCAGAAAACTGCTGGCTGTTGCCTCTGCCTTCTCTCCTTTCTGGTTTTGTTCTTGCATGGCTGTCTCGTTAATTTTTTTTTTCTCTTTTCTCTCCCTCTCCCTCTCCCTCTCCTTCCCCTCTCCCTAGAGTAGAGCAGATGTCTGACAAAAGCTATTTACCTCTCTCCCTGTGACAGTGGAGTAAACTGGACTTAGGTAAATGTTCAGCATAGCAGGAAAAATATCACTTTAGGCAATTTCTTCCCCCCTACCTGTGATATTTTCCATAGAGTTTTTTTTTCCTAAGCTACATTTATTTTAGGTTGAGCAGTACAGCAGGAGGCTAAACAAGGGGAACCTCATCTATGCCTCTTCTGCATCTTGAAATGGCATTTGCCTCTGCAGATGGTGGACTGCTGGGAAGGTAAAAGGGCTGCAATCAGGAAATCAAGCTGCACTGAGGGCACCAAAATTGTGACCAATTAGCATTGTGCGTGCATCCACTCAGTGAAATCATTAAAGGGACAAATCTGTTTTGTTCATCTCCGAGTAATGCTTGGGACACAATCTGCAATTTCTTTAAAAGCAGAGAAACTTCCCCAAGTTAGATGTGACTGAATGTAATGTCTCCAACGGGGTGAAGGAGTTCATGTCTAAAAACATGCCAGTTGGAATCTGTAGGTTTTCAGCTTCCCCCTTTTCAGGCCAGATTGCCAAGCTGGCTTTATTGTTGAAATGAACACACGGCTGATTCATAAAACATTCATGCAGCATTTTTACTCTCTTGGAAAGAAGGCAGTGGGCTGCTTCCAGGGAGGGAATGTGCTTTTGTGCTTCATGTGATCTTCCTGCCTCCGCTCAAAAGTAAGCAGAAGGCTGGCGCTGCCTCCACATTCCAGACGCAGGCAGGCCGGAGGAGACCAAGGTGGAAAGCAAAGGGATGTCAAGATTGTGATGGGTGGGTTTTCTCCAGTGTCTCCTTGTTGAGCCTATTCTCAGCAAAGCCTCATGGCAAAGGCCCTGTGATGAGAAACGGCAGCAGCCGCTTTCCAAACCTGCAGCTTGGACTTGCACAAGTGGAGTAGATAATTTAAATTATGCTCTTATCTCATGTGTAAAACTGTCTATTTATTCTGCTAACCTTCTGGCCAGGAATCAGCTCCTGGATTGTTTGAAGGGTGTGGTGGGTCCATGACAAAGCTAAACCAACTTACTTGCTGACTGTCACCAATAAAATGTTTGTCTAACCTCATAGAGAGCTTGTTAAAGGAGAAAATGGGTAGGAAACTTTTTTATTTTATTTTATTTTCTTTTACCTCTTTTTTTTCCTTCGTGTTGGTTTTCTTCTGCCTGAAGTCCCTCAGCTCTCTATAGGGATAGCTTGGCATTCCACCAGTGACAGTTATAGGAGGACTGCTCGTGCCAGCAGGCTACTTTGCTCCTTTTGTAGCAATTAGAGGTTTGATTTGCATCGCCAAATCATCATCTTCCTTTAAAGGTGTCTGGATGTGGTGGTAAAACAAGTGAGGAATGTGGGCACCCTACATAGGCTGCTAAAATGTACGCCCAAAATTGCATGAGGCCCAAGGTTAGAGCATCAGGTCAATGCCTTAGGACCTACAAGCATGTGAACACACAATGGAAGGGGGAGGAAGAGGGGGAAAAACAGTCAAAACCTTCATTTGCAGTCTCTGCTGGCTACTCTCAAGTAATTTTTGCAGCCACAGCAAATGCAGGAGACTTTTTGTCAGCTCACTGCTGGAAAGTGGGGTCAGAGCATGGATGGGCTGGTAACTCAGCTCAGTGGCTGGTAATCTTTCTGCCCTAATGAACTGCATGCCAAGATTTTCTTGTGGCCAAAAGCCATCAGACACATATCGAGTACCTTGGGCTGTGGGAGAGGGGTGGATGAGAGCTCCAGGGAGTGGCTGTGGTGGTTCTCCAGAGAGGACAATCAGATGCCATTACCTTCAGCACGTCCTGGTGGCTCAGTCCCTCTCTGCCGTGGATGCTCCTGTTATGACCCAGTCACACTAGCACGGCTCTGCATCCCTCCTCGGCTACCTGTGAAGGGTTTACAAATTGCAGCCTGCTCCAGGGCCACCGCCTGGGCTCTCTGAGCTCATGCCGTGGAAATATGTTCCTATACCCCAAAGCTTTCCAAGAGGTCTACACAGGCTTTGTAATGCTCAGTAGAGCTTTTGTTGCAGGTAACACAGCTGTTAATGTCCCTGTGTTAACATATTTTGTTTGCGTGTGGCATAAGCTGCAGTCACAGCTTTGCAGACACGCCACGGTAGGCATTTCTGGCTCTCTCAGGCTGATTTAGAAACTCTTTCACTCATCTGTGCCTCCTCTTTCTCATCACTGTCTGGCTCATTCCTCCTCTGAGAAGGCACTGCCGTCTCTCAGGAGGAAGCTCTGCTTACGTAGCGGTGGCCATTTGTGAAATTTAGGTGTAGCATATCATTGGGGAACTGTGACTGTTAAATATTGTGGTACGGTGCCATGTTCTGCACTGTGCTGCAATCAAGCAATGCAGCCCTATGAAGCTTTCAAGGGCCAGGGCTCTTACTCCCTGCTCCCCTTTACCCACAGTGGCATGTTTCTGTAAAATGAGCCTGGCTGCACACCTGCCACCATCTCTGGGTAGCAAAATCTCTGGTGGAGCTCTCTGGGTTTGCTTCCAGTGTCTGCCATTAAACGTCATGAATCCCTGTGGGGTGTGTTCCTTAGTTCAGAAGGACTTGAGTCAATGCTGTCTTCATGAAAGTGTTTTTCACAGCGGTGATATCTCAAGAGATTTAGCAGGCAAAGCTGACTTCTAAGGATTTCCAATTTTGTTTGACTTCATTGGAGTCAAAGGTCCTGTAATGCATTGGAGAGGTTGTGGAGTCTCCATCCTTGGAGGTATTAAAAAGTTCTCTGGACACAGGGTGGTATTAAAAAGTTCTCTGGCTTTAGGGGTCCCTGCTTGGGCAGGGGTGTTTGACCAGATGACCTCCAGAGATCCCTGCCAACCTCAGCTACTCTGTGACTCTGTGGTCAGCTACGCCATGCAACTTGACCTCTTCCTCTGTCCCAGTGTGCTTCGTATGCCTCTTCCCATGTGCACCTCTGAGGACCAGCACTGCAGCATATTTCAAGAATTTGTACACAACCCTCTAGTCACAAAGGAAATAATGACTTTTCTGTGATTAGAATCATAGAATAGTTAAGGTTGGAAGGGACTTTTAAAGGCCATCTAGTCCAATCCCCCTGCAAGGAGCAGGGACATCTTCAACCAGATCAGGTTGCTCAGAGCTCCATCTCATGAATATCATTTTTTCATCAAAACAAATATGATGTAGATTACAACTATGATGAATAATATGGAGATCAGTTCCCAGTGAACTATTACTGACTGGGTGTATTGTGTTTGGCTAAGATGGAGTTAATTTTCCCCATAACAGCCCTCGCAGTGCTGTGCTTTGTCCTGGTAGCTAGAAGGTGTTGATAACACAGCCGTGTTTTGGCTACTGTTGAGCAGTGCTTGCACAGCATCAAGGCTGTCTCACCAGAATTCCCCCTCACCCAGTAGGCTGGGAGCGGGTAAAATCTTGGGAGGCGACATAGCCAGGACAGCTGACCCAAATTGACGAAAGGGATATTCCATACTATTGCTCAGCAATAAAAGCTAAGAGAAAGGAGGGCAGGGGGACACATTTGTTATTAAGACATTTGTCTTCCGGAAAAACCGCTACGTGTACTGAAGCCCTACTTCCCAGGCAGTGACCAGGCATCACCTGCTGAAGGGAAACAGATAATAAATCTTTTGTTTTTCTCTGCTTCCATGCATGGTCTTTGCTTTTGCTTTTAAACTCCCTTTATCTTGATCCACGAGTTTTTTTTTTTTTCTGTCACCTTCATCCTGCTGAGGAGGAGAGCTATAGAGGGGCTTGGTGGGCACCTGGCATCCAGCCAAGGTCAACCCACCACACTGAGCTTGACTCCAATATAATTTCTTTACTGTCTTCGTGACATAGTTGGTAATAGTCAGCTAAAGGTTGCTGTTTGTGTAGGAGGTGATCAGGGGGATATGTTCTCTTTCTTGTCTCTCTGATTTGCATCCTGCAGGCATCAGACCTGATTATTTGGCTTGCGTTGGGGTGATCTCTACATTTTCCAATATGCAGAGGAGCACGTAACTTCTCTTCCTCACCTGTGGAAGTGGCTTTTGGGCAGAGGCCTCTGTGTCCTCTCTCCAGAGGGGATCAGTACAGCATGGAGAGGAACAGACATCTCAAAACAAGTGGGTTTACTTAACATATGAAGCAGAACATTAGAGGAACTGACTTGAAAACAGCAAGCAGCTGATAAGCATCTGTAATTTAAACTTCTTTGATGGACTTTGCTCATCAGTGACAGGGGATGAACAGCCCCAATTTACGTGCTGTAACTAATGTAGGCGATCTGGATACACTGCCTGCTCTCAGTAGGCATCACCCAGTAGGATTTTTTCTTGCAAAAGCTTTTCCCAAAGCCCTGGGCCCGCTGTGCTCATCTGAGCCCATATGTTGCACTGGCTTTTATCAGGGGACCCAGCTGCGAAGCCTTCCGTTTGTCACCGACTGACTCCTTTTTCCATTCACGCATCCAAGCAGCCTGAGCGCACGCTGCTGCAGAAACCACTCCATAATTATACTCTCCAGAGAAATTAATCTTTAACGCCTTGGCCACAGAGCTTGTGATGATGGTGAAGCACAGCCACACTCCTACGTTCAGTCCTGAGGCCACCAGCCTTTGTCGCTGTCATCAGCTGAGCTGAGAGCCCCACGCATCAGGTGCTGTTTAAGTACACCACAGCAAAGAAAGCTGGTAGCTTCCAAAAGCATTTCAATCCTTCCTGTCCTCTCTGTAGGTCTATAGCCATGTCTCAGCCCTACCTGAGAAGGTAGAGCTCTGAAGTCCTGGAAGATGTTGTGTCTTTCCCTCTGTTGCAGGTGAGAGCCCTCACCTTTGGTGGCAAATGAACACCAGGAATAAGAAGTTTCATTTCAGCCTGTTACCATTATGCTGTTTGAAATGCTCCAGTGATGTCTAATTCTTCCTCTAGATCAATGTCAGAGCTCCATCCACTTTCAAAATGGCCACTGAGACCAATTTTGCTGTGTTAGTTACTGGATAAATAATATAAATAATAATCCCCAGTTAAAGTCACTAAAGTTAAAGTCACTAAACATCTAAATAATGGCATAGTGCTTCTATACATTTCTCCTCATTCTTAGGTGTCTTCAGTGCTGTTAATTTTTTTTACCAGATTGGAAGTACAGCTGCAATTGCCACCATGCATTTCAGTACCTCTTTCAGTTTCATCTAGACCATCTTGGGCCATATTTTGATTGTTGTTGAAAAAAAAAAAAAAAGAAAGAAAAAGAAAGAAAAGGAAAAAAAAAAAGAAGATGAAAAAAGAGTAAACTTTATAAGTTTTCCCAGAGAAGGAGCTGCCAAGCTCCTCAGAAAATCTGTCCTCATGAGATTTCCCAACTTTTTTGACCAGGTTCTGTTGTCAGTTTTTTTCCAAATTTGCACTGAGGTAAGGGGGATTGGAAAACAGTCCACTGGGAAATCATACGAGAGTGGGTTCATGTGACAGATCTTTCTGCGACTTGTCATGCCGTGAATAGCAGAGCAACAGACTTTCAGCACTCAACCATGTCACTGCCTGCCTCGCTTTTGATGGAACTGGGGTGAGTGCGTGCTTGTGGAAACAAGGAAAAAGTTAACTAGCGCTTTTCATCTCAGTGAAAGGTCTGGTTTGTGTTCTCATTCAATGTTTGCATAATATCTTAATTTAATTGCCCTCCTATTATTGTGGCCCTTGCTCCAGTTGCTCTGTGCATGCAGGATTTGTGTTCAGCGGGGCTTTGAAGATGGCAGTGGAAACATGCTCCTCTTACATTAAGCATTGTACAAAGGTACAAGAAAACTCAGCAGCCCCAGCCTCGTGGCATTTGTAGTCTAAAGGTGCAAATGACAGTAAGGGAACCAGAAGGGAAAGCGTTGTCCAGCTGACGTGTGAGGTAGTGGTGTTGCTAGAAATAGCAGCCCATGCCCTTGACTCATAAAACAGTGGTTATCTCCTGCTTAGTTAGATGCCTTCAAGTCACGTGCTGTGCCTACAGCAGGTTGCTCCGAACGCAAGATCAAGGCTGGGCTAACTGTTCAGAGGATTTTCCTGCTGTGGGATCTGTCACTCTGCAGTGTTTGGGGAGCGTAAGGTGCTAAAACGGTCCTCCAGGTGCCATGGAGCTGCACAGCACACAACCCGCGGGCTCAGGCTGGGACTTCTCCAAGTCTCTCCATAACAGCAGTGATATTTGCTCGGAAATGCCACTTGGAAAATTACCTTCCCTCTCCCTACCCAGCTGTATCAAAGACTGTAAAGACATAGGCAATCAAAATTGGATGACACAGGGCCCTTTCCTTAGTGCAGCTCTTTCATCCTCCTGTTGTTGCCTGTCCCTGTTGGGACCATCATGTTGGCTGGGCTTGAATTCGGATTTGAAGATGCTGCATCACACAGCTCACACCAGCTGCAGCCATTCTGCCCCAAGGGGCAAAATCCAAGTCTGGACACATCCTTGTGACTAAATTTCCTTGGCTGATAAGTCCCTTGGCTCACAGACAACACAAATCAGTTTGGGAACCAACAGGTTGGCAGATTTGGGGTTTTGAAAAAGAGTGGATTACACATGGGCTTGAAAACCAAGAGGATATGACAATACAGCTACGAGTTCTTCTGAGGTGCACAACCACATCCCACCTCTTCTCCTGCCTTCCAGGGCATAGAAACCACATTTACATCTGAGCAGGATGGATTTGATCGGGCAAGCAACTTCACATAACCATGAGGTTACCTCTTGCAATAGGCACCTGCTCACAGTTGTTGTTTCCCACTGTGGATACATACAGATCTGTTTTTATGATGCAGGGAGAAAACTTGGACTTTCAGACCCTAACAAGCTATTTGTTTCGCTATCACTCTCTCTTCACACAGCTGACCTCCGCATCCAGCCGTGAAGGCATTTTTTGGTTTAAGAGCACTGTTGAGCAGAGCACCAGCAGGTGATATCCCAGCCTCTCCTGCTGCTCTGTATAGCAGCCCCAAACATGGAGCAGTGTCTGACCCTTTGACATTTTTTGCTAAGGCTTTTATTAATTTAACACTGGTTTTCATAGCAACTCACCAGGGAGCTGTAACAAACATTCAGCTGTACCTGACAGAAAATGGTGGGTTTATCTGCTCAAAAGGTTATACCGAGCGTCAGAGGCCAACTGCGGTTTGAATCCTGGGGAACACTCCAACTGTTCGATGGAAAAAACATGGAGAATTAAAGTGGGAACATTACAGGATTTGTGTCACCTTGAGCTACTGAGCTCTGTCACCGTGGTCTATCAAAACTCTTACTCTCTGGGGAGCAGTCAGGTGGGAAACCTTTAACACTCCTAATGTCACTGTTCCTGAGGGGACACTGCCTCGTCACCTTTAAACTAACTTAAAATGAAGGATTGTTTCCTTTGTTAGCTGATGGAGATTTTTTTTCTTCTCCTGAAGTGAGCTTTCCCATTGTTTTCATGAAAAACTGTTCTCAGTGCTCTTGTGATCCCTTTGCTCCTGCTCTGCCCACTTCTGGTGTGAGCATATGGTTGCATAGTAATGCTTGGACAGGTCAAATTGTCTTTTTTGTTTTTCGGTCAGACACTGTGATGATGGCCACGGTATATGTGAGTTTGGGTACTGAGTTTTTTTGGTGGACTTACACTTTCAGTTTCATGTATTGTTTTACCTCAGGGTCCTTTACCCTACTGCAATTTGGTGGCAGTGTTCACCCAGCTCATGCTCTGTCTGGAGAGGGGGAAATCCTTTCATCCTTTCCTCGCCAAACTTGAAATGCTCTGTCAGAAGATACTTCTTCATTCACAGGGAGTCTCTTGACTTTACCCCAAATTCCAGTCATGATCTGGTTGCTATAATCAAGGATTCCATCCTGCTCATATTGATTCTTCACTTTTCAGTAATTTACAGCCTCTTCTGTCTTTTCTCTTGGTGTTGCCCAGTTTGCAAACACCTCCCTCATCTGTTTCTCCTTCAGTGTGCAAGTGGGAGTTCAACATGAAAGCATCATTCAGTGCTATCTAGTACCTCAGCATTGTACAGTACAAGCCTCCATTCAACACTGGAGTATAACATCAACCAATTTGTTTCATGCATCCCTTGCAAGGCTCATTTCTCCCACCCACCTGCTGAAGCTGGCTTTAAGGTATCCACTGTACTACCCGCATTTTCACCCCTTCTTGGCTCCTACTTTGGTTCTTCTGCCTAGGAATTTCTCCTCCAGCATAAATGAAAATCTCTAATTCTTTTTGCTCCTTTAATTGCTCCATGATGTTTATCCTCTGAGTTTTGAGTAAAACCTTGATGCGTTATGAAATCTTTGGATGCACTGGACAGTTAGGTAACATACCATGCCAGTGGTCAGCATGTGTTTGCAGCGCTGCGGCTGTTAATGCTACATTCCACTTAGACAGATTTAATGGTGGCGGCCCTAAATCTGTGTATCCTATATTTTTACTACTGTTGAACAGATAAATATTCCATTTAAATTCTGTTGAAAACTCATTAGTTTCTGCCTCAGATCGACAGTGAAGATCTCAGTGAAGTTTCTATAAAATGTCTTACGTTTGAGACAGGAGTTCCTTTCTCTTTCACACCCTGTGAGGACAGCACATACAATTTAGCATGCCTGTTAACTGCAAGTGGTCTTACAGTGGTATTCAGCTCGCTAACACCTGCTGCCCATCCTGGTGAGTAGGCAAATAGACCCATGCTGATGTTCTTCCCTGGCTGCTTCCATTTGCAGTGAGGTGTAATTTGAGGGACTGTACTTTGTGCATATTTGCAAAGCAAAATCATTCCTAGGTGTAGGCAAGTTTGGGATGCAGGAAAGGACAAAGAACATCCAGACACCATAAAGCAGCAATCTGTGTCCAAAGATTACCCCGATGCAGTTTCACAGCTGCCAGCAGAGAGGGGTAGCCAGCCATGTAGATAACAGCTGCATTGCCAAGGAACAAAATTACAGAGCCAGATGTTCCTCTTGGAAGTACATTGCTCTGAACTTGGCAGAAGAGGGTGGTAACTGCCAAGTACATCTCTTATTTGGTCATAGGTAATGATCCCTCTATCAGGGAACGTGGAGGAAAAAGACCACACAGAATATCCTCATCAAAATGTTATAGCTGAAACATTAACTTCTCCTGGACCAAAAAGACTTGGGAGCTCCATGGCAACCTTCACATCTTGTTTGAAGGATGATGTTGTTTACTACCAGGCATGAAGTGAGAAACTTACAGTAACTGAAGCCAAGTGCTTTCAAGGTATTTGTTACTGAAAGGTGACTAAGAGGCTGATATAATTTTTATAGCAACCACAGTTGTTTGTGGGCGCTGTTGTCATTCTCAGCTAAGACTGCAAGTGAGAAGGAGGATTTCTGGTTCTATCTCTAAATACCAGGAGTTTGGGTTTCTGAGGACATATTTATGCTGCAGCCATGACCACAACGCAGAAAGGCAGAGACAGACACAATCTAGCTTTAAACTAGACAGCTGGGTGCAAGCGGAGACTAGCCACTGTGCAGAGCATCTTCATCAAATCACTGCTTCTGTATCTGTCTTTGTTGGAGAATTTTGAAGCCCAATGTTGTCTGTATTGCTGTCTAGAGCTAAAATTGTTAGGCTGCGCAGTACTCTGCAATGGCAGCATGTAGACAGATAGGCCCAGATTCATGTCAATTAGTGGGATGCAATTCATAAAAGTGCCGTGACTTGGGGGTCTGGCTCTGGTGTTGCCAATGGAGAATGACTGATACCTCCTTAAGGAGATCCACCCCTCCAAGTCTCCCAGGCACCCCTATAAGTACTTACCTAGTGAGAGCTTAGATGACTGAGTCTTTGGAAATTGGTAATATCAGCATCTCTGAGATAACTGGAGAGATAATTCATGTCTTATGTCTCTTCAGTCATCTTTCTTAATCTTGCAGAATTTGATCCTTCTCTCCAGGGACTCTCAAGTTGCAAACCCAATTCTTTCTTTAACTACCTTCTATTTAATAAGCAAAGAAACTAACAATAGCCTAAATCCCTCTGCCAAATAAATCTCTCAGTAAGGAACTTACTCCTAAAAATTACTTTGGCCCAATATTTCCCATGTGTAATATTAAACTCAGTCCTGCACCACCAACAAATTGAAGATCCAGTATCTCTGGGATTGCAAGAGAGCTCAGAAAAGCTGTAGATCATAAACAAAACTTGCAGATCATACTGAAGGATTTCTTTGTCTCTGGTCACGTCGAGTTCATGGCCCTCACCGCTCATCTGCAGCTGAGGGTGGGAAAATGTCAGGTTAAAAACTGCGGGTTTGGAATGAGAACGCTCCATGCTGCTTACACATTTTCCAGGGACTTTGGGACAATAAGTTTCTCTCCCCATCTAGTGGTCATTAAGAGACTTTAAATAAAGCAGTAGCCTAAACCAGGCTGCTTACCAACCCTCTGTGTGATGCATTTTGCATTTTTTCCGCACCAGCACAGGGAGGAGATGGTTGCTCTCTTTGTTGTAGATTATCCGGCTGAGATGAAAGCCGAGAGGAGGATTTCTGGAGGATTCCCTTTGTTTCCAGTACACTCTTAATCAAAATACGATGAGAGTAAGAAACTGAACTGATGCTAGCAAACTATTGAAACAATCGATCAGGCAGCAGCCGCTAATTTTTCTTTCCTCTTTATTTCTCCTCTTGTGGGTTTTGCAGTGAGCGAGAACAAGCTTGAAATGTGACAGGAACAGAAATATCTTCATTGTTCCACAGCTTGTTTGGCCTGGCTGTGGTTAATTCTTTCTGCAAGCAACCTGACATTGGGCCAGGGAAGTAGAATGTGAAATTAAAATGAATATGGATGTTAAGCAAAGCTGATACTGACTTGTCTAAATTTGAATAAGGGAGCTAGGAGAGTAAGCAGTGAAAGCAAACAGAGTTGTTTGAATTCTTCCAATTCCAGTGCCTTAAGGTGTTACCAGTAACATGGGGAAAATATATATGAAGCAAAAATGTGGTCGTAATATTAACACAAGATATTCCCCTACCTTCCCTGAGACTACTCATACAAATACAGCCTGCAGGACTGTTAGATGAGGAGTGGTCCTTTTTCGGGAAAGCAGTGCTTTTTTCTTTTTTTTTTCCACTCCCCTTATAGAGTGGATCATGAAACACAGCAGAGTGCAGCTCCGGTGGTACCTTGCACGGACTCTGGGTTACCCAGGAGCTAGATGATCTCTTGTCATGTTTTCCAGTCTTCATTGTAGTTTTATTATCTGTAACTGTGAAATGAGGGTAAAGATATTTTTCTGTCTGTGAATGAAACTTGGAAAATGAAAGCTGAAAAGTGTAATTAAAGACCACAACTGCATCAACAGTGCTGGCTGAGGCATATTAGCTGCAGGACGGCTTGGGTGTCCCTTCCTCCAGCTAGACACGCACAGGGGAGGCCCGGAGGCTGAGCCCTCCTGTCCTGTGTGGAGCCAGGGCCAGGGTAGGAGTTCCAGCTCATGCTGTTGTTGTTTCCCCCAAATGACAAGCTTCCCAGAGGATCCTTATGGAAAAATCCCCAGGAGCTTAAGGTTGTACTGAGCTTTTTGTCCCTGACCTCTGAACGCAGACACAGGTGACCAGTGGGGCGGAGGAGGGACTCAGAGGTGGCTTGCTCATGATGCTGCTCCACCAGCTTCCTCCAGATATCCTCTTCATCCTGCTGGTGAGCCTTCACCTCCTGCACACTACTAAAGCCTTTTAACTGAGATTGCTATGAGCTTTAGCAATTTGGGACAAGCTTCCCTGGAGAGGAGATGGACACTTCCCCTGTTAGAAAAGGGGTCCCCATCACCATGGACTTCCCATGGACAGCCTCGTCTATCTGACTGCGATTGTTTTTAATAAATCCCTAAAATAGGAGGGGAATCTGAAAGCACCATTACACCACAGGAAGGGATCAAACTGTCCTGTGGCTCAGGTGAGGAGGAAGAGGTCTGGCGAGGGTATCCACATGTGACATGGTGGGATGTGTTTGGGATGGAAGAAGTGCAAGTTAGATTTCTTCCTCATCTCAAACCCCGTTATTATTTTCTCCACTTGACTCTACAGAGACCTTTCATGCTGTGCCTTACAGTGGTACAATAAAGCAGATGGAGAGAAATGTGCGTCTTCCCTCCAGCTCTCTTATCAATACCTCTGTACAACAGTAAATAACAGGAAAACAGAGCTCGCCTGTCAATGTTACCAGCTGCCGTTGCTTTCTTTAAACATACAGTCATATATTTATTGCTGACTTTTCTGAAATAAATAACAGCATGAGACAAGGCTGTGGACACATTTTCTTACCTAAATAAGATCTTAGTGACAACCTATCCTGGGTTTTTCTATTTTTATTTTCAGTAGTTGTTTCCTTTTCAGAGGGTGCCAGAGAAGCTAGTCAAAGGCAGACTAGGTCACTCTCAAATTATGTTAGGTTGACAGCTAACCCTAATTAACACCTTGACACATAGAAGGTATATCTATAGGGATATGTAGTTGATGATGTAGCCTTGGTCTGGCACAGCTCTGTAAGCATGGTTGGGGAGCGCATCCTCATCCCCATCAGCATCGTGGTTCCTACCCCCTGCCCAGTCACAGCTGGTTCTTTTTTGTGGCCTACACTGGACCAGACATCACACTCAGGCTGCCACCCTTGGTGCGTACAACCTTCTTAATTGAGGCCACCTGCATGTTCCTAAAATTTTACTTTCCATTGTTAACATAATTAATGTAAATATTGACCACAATTGAGCAGGATGGATCACTTCAGGTGCCCAATGGCAACACGTGCTGTCAGTCTGAGGACATGTTGGGACATGTTTTTGCAGGCAGGTGCTCCTGGAAACCATGCTTTCCTAGTTTCTTATGACTGAAATCAAGACATCCAACATCTACCACCTCCCTCCTTCCCAGTCATCCTGTCAAAGAGGGAAATCAGTTTGGGTTTGGTACAATATGTTCTTGACGCATCCACTCTGGCTTTTAAAAATTGCTTTATTGTTCTCCTGGTGTTTATAAATGGATTGTTTAATCATTTGCGCTAGTCTCTTTCCAGACTGACAAATTTATGGTTGCCCAGATTCTCATTTCCCACTTTTAAAAGGGAGAGGTGCTCTGTTTACTCTCCTGGTATGCAACACAAATGATTTCAGGCGAAGCACCAGCAAAACGATATTGCATTATGACAACTATTCTGAGTCATCCTGAGGATTAATCAGAAACAATGGCAGTGACGGGACCGAAACGTTCAGAGCGATAACAAAACAGCAGGGAGAGGCCATGTGGGGAGCATCACCCCACCTTTGCAGAGGATGCATGGTGGCAGCAGGGGCTGAGGAGAACCAGGCAGCGGTGGCTGCGTCAGGAGAGGCTGCAGAGAGAAAAGCAGCTGTCAGATGAGAATTGCACACACTGGATTATCGATGGTATCCAAACATTTGGGTTCTGGTATTTTGGAAATGGAATGTTGACTTGGTGCACAACTGTCGATCTCCCAGTGTGGAAAAGCCAAACTTTTATTTTCCAGCACGCACCGATGGCCTGAAAGAACTGAAAGGCCAGCCTATGACATGCACCTTCGATCATATCCACATTAATCCCTGGTGTTCAAAAAAATGAAAGAACCCTATAGTTTAATAAAAAACGAATTAACTTCTCAAACAGCTTATTTGAAAAAAAAAAATCTTTTTCTGGCATTGCTTTATTGACCTATTTTGGTGGATTAGGTACTGGGACATGATGCTTATATAAACTTTCTCAATAAGTTATGTTAGGCACAAATATCCCTTAAGAAAACTACTCTGTTCTTGCTGCTGATAACTATATCCTTTTTATTACTCAGAATAGAAGAACACGAGGCAAAAGAAAGAGAAACCAGAAGACACCTGTATCATTAATAACTTTATAATTTTCCCTTTGTCTATCTTTGTGTTTAAGAGTGAAAATGTTTAAATCCAAGTGTACTATCGCTAGTTTGGACCTGTGCTTATAGTGTCTGTTTCTCACAGCTTAAAAGATGAAAGTTCAGGAAAATCTCATAATTCTGGTGATAATGAATTTCAGTTTCTAACACCCTTGATGTGTAACATCACTTGAAGTATTTTTTTGTGTAACACTGAGCAGGCAATGTGACAGTATTGCGATTGTTCTTAAGGTTTCTCTTTTTTAGTGTAAGATTGTGGCTCCACCTTATCCCTTTGCTGTGAAATGTAGGTCCTGTGCATGGACATGCAAGTCCATTCACTAAAGAAAACAAAGGGATGACTGAATTCCTGAAGGTGGGGGCATATTGAAGTGTTTTCAGGATTAATCCCTTAATTTGACATTGTCTTTTTGCAGTAAAAAGCTAACACTAGCATTGTTAACTACAGTACACATTGCAGTCTGTTGGGCTACTGCCTACACAGTGAAGAAAGCCATTGAAAAGCCATTGCTATTTCTGATTATCAGTTTTATCTGTATAGAGAAAACAAGCACAGAATAAACCTTCTATCTCATAGCAGAACCCGGATTCCTTTTTTCTTACTTACTGTAGCAAACTGAAAGGAGCTGCCTGCTTTCATCCTAATTATTTGAACATTATTTGCTATTCCATGTTGGGTTGCATCACATTTGCACGACAGACAGACTATGTTTTTGGCATAGCCTGAAGAGGCTGTGCGTGGTTTGTGTCTGTCATGTTCTTATTGTTGCTTGCAAATTTGCTCTCGTACCTCATACATGGAAGAGTACTGGGGCCAGATCCTCACCTGATTTAAAGTTGTCTCGGGAGCGGAGGTTGTGCTGAAACTGGTGGATGTGGGGTGGTTTACCTGAGCTGAAGACCCATCTCTCTCCTCACCCATCTGCTCCCAAGTGCTGAGCGCTTCCAATGCAATGGCCAATTCCCATGCCCTCTCCGCTTGCCCACCCTCCCTGTGCCTGTCTCTTCCCAGCCTTTGGCACCTCTTGCTCTGTGCCCCTCGGCTCTACCTGCACCCCACCAGTCCACTTTGGGCTGGATTTAACAAGGTATAAGCAGACATGGACCGCTCCATGCCGACCTCCTCTCCTGAGAGCTGCCAGCAGGAGCGTTTCAGAGCTTGTTTGGCCAGCTTGCCCGCACACATCATGGGAAGTGTTGAACTGACGATAAAGAGTGGAAACCTATGCTGAGGGATGATCAAGGTTACCTGATTAAACCCTTCTTTTAATTCCATCATCGCCTTCTTTCCTTTGCACCATGAGTTTTAAGTAACCTTTGGTGATGCCATTTAGCTTGATGTCCCACTGCCTTTCTGCAGTGCTTTTTCACTCTACAGACAAAAGAATTTAAAAATAATTATTTTTTTCTCAATACTAAAGCAGCTGCATCATGTTTCAAAGTCAAATATCCTGATTATTTAAAACAGATCCCTTCTTCGTTCCTTCAGTATTTTGTCAGCAGAAATTAAGTCAGCAGAAAAATGCGATGGTCACAAAGCCCAGTTTCCAAATATTTCCATTACTGAGAGATCTCTGTCAAGTGTCTGCAGACGTAATGAGCAGGAACTGCAGCCAACTTCATAGCATATCAGAGACAATATAAGGGAGGCTCACAGGAGAGACTGCAGCTCAGTGGTGTAGGTATGTCCCTTTTCTCCCTTAAAAAGCACTTAAATTGGAAGATTTCACTGCAGCATCACTAGAAGTACTGAGAAAGGAAAGTCTTTTGGAAAAACCTATTCATATACTGGTGGGCAATAAATAAACGGTTGGAGGTCAGCTGCAAAATATACATATTTTAATTTCTGGGGAAGGAATATAAGAGTAAATCCAGAAAAATCAATCCTCTGCTTTAAGTGGGAGCAGGGTTACTAGCTTCAGTACTCTTATGTCCTGTTGCTCCCTGGTAATGGAGAAGCAATGTACGTCCCCATGGTTAGAAATAACCTCTATCATAACAAGATCTATTTCAGCTTTTAACAAACATTAGCTGTGAAGATATCTTGCAAGAAATACACAGTCACATTTTACTTTCTTTTGTGGCTGATAACATGGCCCTGACTGAGGAAAAATAATCTTGCATCCTAAAAGTGTATCTAAACAACAGTGAGGCAAAAGTGGGCAATAACAGCAATGTTGCCACAGTGGCACTGGCACTACCGGGATTTGGGGAATACCCTGGAGGTGTTGAACAGTCTTTGGCACAGAGACTCCTCTGTTTTGGTACCTGACCTCACTAATTTAGTGGTGCAACACTTCTCAAAAGACTCAGGAAAGCATCTGCCCCTGCTAACATGAAACATCAAATAAATAACAGAAATGAGCAGTGGAGTTTTACCTGAAGGTGATGAATTGACACTGACCACTCAGAAAGAGCGGAGACTGAGAAAATTATACTTTATGAAAGAGGGTATTGAAAAAGCTGGAATATGTGTAATCTTTCCTACATGGGAGAGAATCTTTGCCCAGATCATAAGTCAATGAAAAGAATGAGAGGAAAAGGTACTTATATATTTTTTTTTCTCTTTGTTAATTGGTTGGTTTGTTCTATCCCATAGACTTTTTTTTTTTTTTAAATAAAGCCTATTTAAGGGATGTTGGTAGATGAGCAGTCGGGCCATCTATAATCCAGGTTGGCAGGTTGCTGGCCCTCTGAAGCTGACTCAGGAAGGTACATTTGGTATAAAACTGGCAATCTACAGAGGAAACTGAAGGGACATTTCTCTCTGGCTTTGTGGAGGCATGGAAATGCACAGCCCCACGATAACCTACGAAGGACAGGAAAGCTGAAGCCCTCTCTTTTGCCAAGGGGTCAAAATCCGTTTGATACGTCCTGAAGGCAGCAAGCTGTTTGCTGGGACTAAAGCTTTGCTTCATTTTTGCTCCCTTTGAAAGGACTGGTATAACTGTGAAGACCAAGAGGGAGTGTTGGATAGGAAAAAATTTAAAAGGAAATTCTAGGACACATTCAAATGCTAAGTGGTGGTGTCTGAGCCAGAACGTGTTTAAAAAGGGGAAAGGGGAAATGTGTCCAAGAAAATAAATGAGTATTGACTGAAGAGTTGAGGGGGAGGACTAAACTGACCCAGGGTGTCATTTCACTGGCTTCTTTTGTGTAGCTCCTGGGATGAATTTGGCTCAAATTGTACAAATGTCAAAAACAGGTCAAAAGATAATTATCTATGTTATTTGTACAGATCCTTGCTCATGTTAGTTGCTGTTCACAGCTAAGGCTCCTGCGTGGTTTAGTAATACGACTAATGAAGACTAATAATGCAGGTAAATTGCTTTGCAGCTGATGTAGAGGACTATTTTTAAAACAGTAATGATGCAACTGGGAAATCTGTGCTCATTTTAAAGTTCCAGATAGTTTTAGAGTTAACTCTGATTTTCTGAAAAAAAAAAGTGCCTCCAATGCAGCATCTTCAAAACATCTGTATTTAAATTGTGTCTGCTTTGTCACTTACGATGAGCAAGGTATGTAGTTTCCTCTACTCTTCCAGGAAATTTGATTCACAGTTTTATACTGTGAGCTAGGAATAGCAAAATGAGAGACTGAACTAAGTAAGGAAGAGGCAAACTTGGGTGCTGTGCAGAGACAGAGTCCAGATTTGGTTAATTACTTCACACTGAAGGGAATGACCACTTCAGCAATGAAATCATTGCCTTGCCTGCTATTTGGCAAGTCTCCTAACAACCAGTTCATACAAATGAACTGAACTCTTGACCCCACCCGTCCACCGATGACTGTACAGTGGGATTTTTCCCTCTCAGTCCCTGTTTTCTACATGCACATCGTGTTCTTGGCAGGTGCTTGGGGTCTTGGTAAGATTCAGGCTGAACTTCCTTTCAGCTTACTGAGTTTGGATAGATAGTTCCCCAGGGGAGGGGGAGGCAGGCAAGCAGAAAAGATGAGACTGTAGAGCAACACACCCTCATCTTCCTTCCATCCGGCTTTTTTCAGGGATTTGGTATGGGGATAGGGAACACTCCCACATTGCCTTTCTACAACAGGGGTTTTTCAGCACTTTTCATATACAGATTCCTATAGTTCCTATAGTGAAAGTGCTCTGATGTTATTCTTATACTCTTTCTACTATTTGTGATCCCTTAAAAATTAATCTGCAGGCCCTGGGAAAGCCACCAGCCAGAGTATATCCCATTCTTCATTGCCTGAAGCAGCCAACATAGCGTCTGCAGGCTTGGCACATCCTTCCCATCTCTGAGCACCTTGCAGCCGTACAGCAAATAACCCATCAACTGCCTTTGTACAATTTGTGCTCTCTGCATCTCCTTGAGTAGGAAAAGTATGGGCAGAGCAGTGTTTGGTTTAGGTTGGGGTTTTTTTGAACGTATGCACATGAGGTCTTTACGGAAAGCTCTTCTCTGGCAGCCAACAGCACGTGTGTGTGATAGGCATCCAGGAAAGGACTTGCAACAGATTTCCTGGTGCTCTTGCTCATGGATCGCAAACACCCTCACCACTGAAAGAAAGGTTCAGTGGGAACTCCGCTTTGCAAAACTCCTGGATGCCTTTTTGCCTTTCTGACGCTGGTTTACAGGAAAGCTCAGCGTGGCCCTTTGTAGTATTAGGAAGTTGTGTTGATTAATATGAGTTACCTGTGTATTACTTTTAGTTTAATTTCCATCTTCAGGTGAAAAATAGAATAAATTATTGAAAGGAGACTACTAAACTCCTACATTGTAGCAAAACAGCAAGCAGCAAGTCACAGAGATGTTAATGCCACAGTCATGACGATCACAAGGTAAAAACTCAGGTGAAATAACAAGGAAAATTTCCCAACAGTGTCTTGTACCAGGCCTTTGGACAATCTATGTAAGGAGTATAAAAAGTCCAGTAAAAAGAGTTATTTGATCCTGGGTGAGAGCAACCTCACTGAGCAGTCACCAGGGACCAGCCTGGTACACAGGGATGTAACATGGTTCGTGCCCCTTTCTAGTGCGTCTGGTTTTGTTTGTGAACAATGACTACTAAACATCTTAATCTTTGCTTAATTCTGGTTATTGTTCAATGATTTCTCCTCCATCGTTTCTCCAGGGAAATGTTAAATTATTCTTTTTTTTTGCCCATCTGTCTACTGGTGTTTATCTCTTCCTGGAAGAAATCCAAGTTTAGTAATTAAGGCACTGGGAACAGTACGAGGCTTGATCAGTAGATAAAACGTAATTATAACAGATCCGTGAGTCTCTTTGCAGTAAATATTTTAACACCTTGGGCCAAATCCGCAATTATCATAAAAAGAATTATTGGAGATCACACTGTCTTACACCAACTGGGGATCTGTGTAAAACTGCACAGATTGTGGTTGTGTGGGAAAACTTAAAAAAAAAATTACCTTAGGAAGATTATGAGGTGCAATACTCTGTGCCCAACAGGCAGTTTGGATGAAATGTGTTTGTTTGTTTGTTTTTTTTTCACATCCTGTGACATACGCTTGCTTATCTTTTTCCCATGGCTGTTTTTAAATATCCTGAAACAGAACCGTGTCTGTACAGGTAAAATTTTCAAAATTAATCTCTTCAGTCACAGTGGTGAGCACGCTCTGTCTCACAATTGGATTACAGATATTAATTAGGCAAGTGGTGTAACTTATTCCCTAATTTGGGTATTTAGGTGAGAGTTTGTGGTGGAAAGATTTCACAGACAAAAATCACAAAAAGATTGTTTTGGAGAACAGCAGAAAACTGGCTGAAAATTCCCCAAATTACACCATTTATGGGTATTTTATTTACCCTCCCGCTGAAGTCTGGAGCAGGTTTCCATGCCATAGCTAGTGGCAGTCACTATTTTTGGCCTCCCTGACCTCAGAAAATGCTTTAATGGGACATTGGCCACGTTCCCCAAGGTCTTCCTCAGCTGTGAGCCCTGGGGAAGCCTGTGGTCAGGTATTATCTACTGAACCTGCAAAGTACCAGATGTTGTCCTGCCGACTCCTCACCCCTCCAGGCTGGATTGAGGGCTGTAGAGGGACATGCAGGAAGGTCGCCTGCCACGGACATGGAAATAAAAGGACTTTTGGGTGGAATAACATTGTAGTAAGTGATGGAACAATTTCCAAGGAGATGGTACGGATGAACCATAACGCAGTTTGAGAAGCTGTCCCCACCCCGGGATGTGTTGACAGTTCTCTCAGTTAGTCAAGACTTACTTCCTAAAGGATTTAAAGATTTTACTGCTGAACAAATAAACAGAGCTGGTGGGGAGAATGAGCCTTGCTGCTGTCCCCACGAGTGGAGCTCATTGTCCCTCCATGCTATGTGCTAACCACTGCTGCCAGGTAGAGAGGCTGAAGTGCTTCCTCCAGCAAGACCTTCGCTGAAGGAAGGCAGCTGAGCAATCAGCTTTCTGCCCTGTCACAGATAGCCTTTATGGGGCTCAGGATCACGCTCACAATTAGAGATGTGACCTTATACAAAAATGAGCGTTTAACTCATTGGGGTACATACTTGCTTCAGTCCTGCTTCAAGCAGTTGTTTGCAGAAATGGCCTGATGAATATTTTGGAGGTTGCATCTCACTCTACAGGTTTTGTTCAGAAATTAAAAGGCATCAAAAGCAAGAGAAAAGAGAATAAAGATGAAAATCAAAAAGGAAGTTAATCTTAAGGCCATGGAAGCCTGATGGCAATACCTGTTTGCCGAAATCATGTGTCACAGGTCCTGCAGGAGACTTTGTGCAGAAAAGACAGCAGCAACTGGTTGGGAACAGGCAGCTTATAGCATAACAAAAGAAACTAATTCCTCAATGTGACTTGCTTCAAAAGCAGAACCAATAACCTAATGTCTTCCAAACAATGACAGCTCAACTAACACAATAATGAGTTTAAAGAAAGCACTAAATAAGAACGTAACATTATTATAATATGAAAAAAAAATAGTCTCATTGAAATATTACATACTGGCTTGATCCTTCAACAAACAGAGATTTCAGGGAGCTGAGGGTAAGAGTCTATAACTCTTCCTGTATTAAGAAAGACAATAATATAATATAATATAATATAATATAATATAATATGGCGTACTTCTGTTCTCCAAAACCAGGGTCCAAGGCTCAGCTGGCCCTTCTGGGTGGCCTCTTCTCTTACGTGGAATTGATATGAAAACTCTTACCTCAAGTTTACGTCTGCACTATGTCTGTGATCAAAGAGTAAACCACAATGATCTTTAAAGTCATCGGAAAGCCACATGTCTATAAAAGAAGTATTTCAATATGATTCGGAGATACCAAAAGCATGGTTTCCCTTCAAGGTTTGCCAATTCATTTGAAACAAGACGTAAAGGATGCATCTGTGCAAAGGCTTGGAGTTATACAGCTGCAAAAGGGGGAAACCAGTTGTTTATCCCTTCAGAAGTCTTGCATATGCAAAAGTAAACAACGCACAGATTGGAAAGGATGTACCCCATACCATACAGCGACGTCTGTCTACGTCTAGCTGTGAGTGCTTGTACAGGAAGAGCTACAATTGGCTCTGACCATAAGCTTTTGGAAGCAATAATGAGAAAAGCTTGTGGCAGCACCAGCACATCTATAAAACAGTGATGTTCCTGTAGAAACATGCTACTGTGGTTAAACACAGACCAAGAGAAAATATTCCCCGTATGGATTTCTTGATCAGATGGTTTCTGGCAAGGGAAAACAATTAGATGGAGGTATTTGCAGGCATAAATTAACTTTGTTTGGGCTGAGCAGCATTTGTGAGGTAAGAAATGTAGAGCCCAACCATGCCAGGTGCTCAGTTAACCTCAGCCATTTCATTGCATTTCAGCGTTACAGCTGCTGTCCCAGGAGGAGTCAGCAGTTGGGGGTTACCTGGATTTTGGTGTTCTACACAAAATTTTGGCAACATGATTTTCACAAACAGCAAAGAAAGATCGGAAAACATGAAGTGACATTATATGTCTGACAATCTTCATCTCTATGGGATACTTTTGTTCTGTGAGACAGAGCTTGGCAGTGCTGATTGAAATGGGATGCTTTTTTTTTCTTGCAACTAAAAAGAATAAACTGTCTGCAATTAGAATTTTCAGTTGGGGGGTTTGGTGTTTTTTTCCCCATTAAGCTAAAGGATTATTATTAGAAATTGCCAGTAGGAGCTGTAGAAAAGGGTTGTGTTATTTATGCAATGTTATTTATATGTGTAAGTGTACAGCTCTTTGAGAAATGCTTATTGTTTGGCATGGTTTGTTTTTGTTCTGTTTTCCTGGAAGCCAAGTGCATCAATAATGAGATTTATTATACTTCATTTTTTTTCTTAGAGCTGATGACAGCTGCTGCCCTCAGATTAGCTGTTGCAAACAAACAAAACTTTTGGTTCAGACATTTGGCTCTGTGTTGAAAAAGCAGCAAGACAAACTCATGGAAGAAGAACCTGCCTGTAGATATTAAATGCAGAGAAAACATCTTTGGTTTAGGAAGCTCCTGGACTGCAAAAGATCACAGCTTTGAAGAGTAACTTGGGACTATATCTTTATATGCCTGCTATGTTTTTGTATTCCTTCTTGACCAGTGTTGGAAACAGGACAACGGGTCTTTCATCCAAGGTAGTATCTCAGTTTTTTGTCTTCATGTATTTATTCCATGTCATAAAAACACAACAGCTTTGCCGCTTCTAACATGTTTCTCAGCAGCAACACACTTGATTTGATACTTTGGCTCCACATCACGACAGAAAATAAAACAGCTTGCCCAAATTGTTGATATGGTAATCTGCATGTCAAAGGTTACATGTGAAACACAAAAAGAATAGGGTGTATTGAAACAGAAAGGTGGTACAGTTAGGTACACCCCCTGTACCCCCGCCCCTCCAATTCTGGAAACTGTCACATTTTGAAAATAACCATTAAAAATTAAAAAGACATGTCATAAACCCTCATGAAAATCCCTTTAACAGCTTAATACTAATTCACATATTTCAGTAAGTAACAGCCAGAGCAGTAAAACATTTGTGGTTGGTTCTGGTCACATGAGTTCATTTGTGGCTTGACTTTCTCTTGATGAAATTCCTTGCAAGAGCTGCTCTCAAAGGCAGAAAAAAACCAATGGGCTAGTTTCATATATCTGATTTAATCAGATTGCCCAAATTACCGTTTTTTAACTGCTGCCAGGGAATCAGAAACATCCCTGTATCCTTTTCCTGGGTCCCAGGTGCCATTCTGGCATGCACAGTGTTTGGACCAGGTGAGCGTGAAGAAGTGCGTGGCAGCAGCAGTCCAGTGGAAAGTTTAAAGAAATGGTTCAGACTGCTACAGCACTTACATGGGGTCATCTGGCTATGTAAGTCTTGGAAAACTTCATATTAGAAATACTCAGTGCATCCCAAGAGGTTATGACCCCCAGCTGAGGACAGAAGTCAATACTTCTCCAGCTCCTTGGTGCAGGCACTGGCAGGACAAACATCTCTGCTGGTAGTCCTTCAATGGGGGTGCAATTTGGCTAAAGAAGTACCCAGCTGTTTGTTAGGAAAGAAAGACATCTCTGCAGATGGCTAAATAATCCTGTGTAACAGTACTGAGAGGCTTTTACCCTCACCTGATGCTATTTGGAGTAGCTCTGTTTACATCAATGGAGCTGGAGTGGTGTACTTGCACGCTGTCTTGTCTCCCTGGAAAACATCCCAGCTGTCTAGATGAACCTATACATCATTCTGTTTTGGGTTTTTTTTTCCTAAATTTTATAGTCAAAGTTTTAAGTTTGATAAGTAGAAAACTATTTAGTCAAACCACCTTTCAAAAAAAGGAAATTACAGCTTAAAAGACATTGGCCTAAACAAATGTCTTAAGTTAGTTTGAACCAGGCAGTGGCTTGAGGAATCCTGGAAGGACATAAAATAAAGCTATGCCTATTTTTCACCAGTGCCCTACAAGCAAGTTGACCAATTTTTCTGTTATTTATTAAGGTCTTCTGGGTTCTTTTATAGAGATCCACTCAGCAGGAAGCAGTACTCAGCCGCTGCTTCCGACGGCCCAGGCAGAATGGCGTGCTGTCTTTGACACACCGGTCCCTCACAGCCTGGGAAAGCAGTAAAATATGAGATGTCCTGCAGGAATGTGGAAGACATCACGTGTCTTGGAGCTTAGTGGATTTCTGGCAAAATTTGCTTATGCTGTAGATTCGTATTAATTCCTCAAAATCTGCCATTTGGGAGGCTCTGAGCTAAGAAAGCCAGAGGAAAATGAAAATCAGCATAGGCCAGTGTCACCCTAGTGCACAGGGTCTGAGTGATTTGGGGCCTCCCAGCTGGAGAGAAAAGCTTTAGATATCCCCGTGAACCTTGTGAAAATGTCTCCACAATGCAAAGCAGCTGTGAAAAGCTAACAACAGTAAGTAAGCTGTGTTAACAAGGGAATAGGGAGTAATACAGAAACTCTGGGGGCTTGACAAGTTAATTGAAGCCGGGCAGCAGCGTAAGAAACCTCAGAAGGATATAAACCAGAGCTGCTCAGATGATTTCTACTAAGAGCTGGGGGATAGATGTAAATACTGTGAGGGGTTGGGTTGTTTCATCTCCAAAGGGATGGAAGGTTATATGGAGTGATGGGGAGAGGGAGTGGAAGTTGATTTGTGGCACCAAAGGATGTGGAGCTCTGGAATACAGGACAGGGAAGGGGATGGGGAGGGATTAGATCACACGGGGAGACTGATGAGGCCGAAATAGGATTTGGGCAAGTGAAGAGAAGTACAGGGATGCCTTCTTAGAGACGAGGTAAGAGAAACAAGATTAAGAGCTGTTTCTGGGGGTATGAGGGGAGCCAGTCCTTCAACACCAAACAACATCACTAGATCTCTCTCCCATCTTGGCAGCTGGGGAAGGAGAATAAGGGAGCATCACTTCTGAAATGCTAGCACAGCCTGCCAGCCACAAAGAAGCATTTTCAGGACTATGGGAGGGGAAGAGAGAAGGAATGGCAGGTGAGCATGCAAAGTGGGCGGCAAAGAACTGGATCATGAAGCTGCTGTGACAAACTCCTTAAGACTTGGGAGCCCTGGAAGATATGGAGTATTGTAGTGTGGTTATTTGCTGTTATCTCCAAGGAATATTATACATGGTCTGGGTTTCTGGGGCTATTACCATGAACAGGGCTTCAGAACGCAACAGTGATTTAGAGCTGCAGGATTTGAGAAATAAATTAAGTAGGCAAAGGAAAACATAGAAGAAGATTTGAATAAAAAATAATTTGAGTTGATCCTTTCTACACTGAGTCGCTATTTGGACTGCACACAGTGGGATTAGTAAATTTATTCATTAAAAGCAGAGGTGTGTTATTTGCTTTTCAATTAGTAGGTGGAATTCAGCCTTCCAAGCAAAGGCAATGGAGTAGCTGGAGACACACCTGCCCAAGCTGTGGTTAAAGTTGCTCTCATTGCTTTTAAGGATGTTCCTCACTGACCTGTCTGATTATGCCAGCTCACAAACCATCACGGTGTATTTACATTTCTAAAACACATAATGCTGTGCCTAAAATCTTCTTATAATTTGTGATAAGTAAAGATCTTCAGATCCTGATTGCTGTTCCTCATTTTATACAAGATGAAAGATATGAAAGATGGGAGCGCATTTCTTCCTTTGGAAAAAGGTCACACGCTTGGGTAAGTTTGGTGGTTCATTCAATTGCAATGCTGTTTTCTGAATCCATTGTGTTTATTCTTCTACCACTGAAAGAGGCAGGTGGATTATTTAAGTCCAAGAAGAGAAGTTTAAGAGGCAATATATGAGGAGCTTATGTCAACAAAAGGAGGAAAGCAGAAGGAGAGTGGGATGAGCAGGAGCTGAAGTGGAGGGAGAAATAAAAGGCTGCAAAATGAGAGAAAGGTGAATATACTGTGTGAGCTGGGAGGACGTGAGAGCCCTTGGAGCCTGGCAGAGGGAGCACTGGTCTCAAGTGAGGGCCAGGACCCAGCACTGAGCCTGGAAGGCAAAGCTCAGGGAAGCAGTAGAGCCCGGCGACGTTAAACACCACGTGCATTCACTGTCTTTTGCTCAGTTCATGCACTGGGCTTGGGCATCAACTGGAAGGCAGCTGAAACCATGGGAACTCTTAAATACTAGGAATTGATGTAACCAGGACAAGAGAATGGTTTAGAAGAGGTAGACAGTTTTGCTTTGTAGCATATATCATTCCGATTATATTATGTTTTCTGGTTTTGTTGGCAAAAATCTGCAAGCAGGAGACAACAAATGGCTTTTAACATATTGTTTTCTCTAAGCAAAACATTATTTTTTAAACATCTCCATTAAATCTGCATATACTTGGAGCCTGAAGAAAACAATCTGACTGGGGGGGGAAATAGAACAGCTGAAAATCTATTTGTTAAGTCCTGTAGTGGAGAATATATATTTTAATGTGAAACAGCGAAGACACGAGAGGCTTTTAGACAGCTTCAAAGCAAAAGCATCCAGGCAGTCAGTCCTGCAGGACTTCAAAACCTTGCATTGAGATAAAGCTTTTTGTACAGCAGAGCTTGAAATTCAAATCAAGTGGAGAGTGATCCAAGCCAACTTTGAGCATTCTGCATTTGACTTGATGTCCTTAAAGGCTGCAAAAGTTTCTTTATCGTTTGCTTGCATCGCATGTCATTTGCCGTGCTGCTTTTCAGGTGTTTCTTTGCTCTTTGTCTTCCAGTTTTGTTAAGTGATTACATAGATTTGTAATGTATTACACATGTTTTTTAAAACTTTTGATGAATTGGGTTCTCATTCCCTCCCTCTGGTCTCAAAGGTAGATTTACAGGAATCTTTTAGAGACATGACAGTGCATCACTTTAAAAGCTTTGCTCTCCTTATCTTTATGGTGTAGGGGTCAAAGGATTACATATGAGGATAAATATCAGGTTCCCCAGCACAGAATAAAGTCAGACTGGATTACAGAAAACACTTTAACAGACAAATCCAGATACTCTTCTCAGTGTCTCCTGTCTCTCCTATCACTGATGAGATTTCATGAATTTATTTTAATATGATAGGAGGGAGGAGTGCTGGAAAGAGCAAAAAGATCCCCAAATTTCTATCAAAGAACCTGAAATAACATTTTAATTCTATCCAAATAAGGCTGGTTCAAGAATGGCTCAGTAGAGATATTTTAAGGTCAAAAACAGTAAAGGAATATTGTTGGCTAATTAGTTTAGGGTATGTATTTCATTAATGAATATCCAAAAAATAATCTAGTGTAGGATGCTTTGAACTTAGAGGTAGAGAGGAAACTAGATTTGCTTTTGATAAAGGAACAACTGGATATTGCAAAATTGTTTCAGTGATGAAGGTTTGCTGGATTTGATTCAAAGCAAAGTTTGGTTCTAAGTTGCCCATGTTTTATACCATAGCTTCCATCATGCCATCTTTCTCCATGTGCTGTTGCAATTGAGCAACTCCTGTTTGATCACTTGCAGTTGGAATTGGGAGCCTTTGGCTGAACTCAGCAGATGACTGAGGTGACTGGAGGGGAGTACCCCAAGGCTTTGCTTGTGGGCACTGGCTCCCAGACTGCAATGCTGAAACCCTCTGCTCTATGTAGGATGGGATCCAGGTGACTGAATGAGTACCAACCCACTCTCCTCCTGAGCCAATTGTGTAAACAATAAAAACTGGAGAAACAGGTTTGTTTTGTTTTGTTTTTTTTGTTTTTTTCCTGTGCTGCACATCCTGGTGCTGGAGCCAACAGAGCTCCTGGGGGGATTTATGCCCAGGGAGGGTGTCCACATGTCACTGTAGTGGTGGCTGTTGCAGACACAAGTCAGGAAGAGTTCTGGTACCTGTGGTCTCAGGTGACACTTGGTGCTCTGCAGGGCACCATGGGCTGGGCGGCATCTGGGGGGCTGATGGACTCTTGTCCTGGGTACTTGGGGGTCTCTGCACCATGGGCACCCGCTGTGGATGGATGCCACTTACAGCCTGGCAGGAGGTGGGTGGCTTGAGGAAAGCTGTACCCAGTGTGGGTGAGGAGCAGCTGTGCCAGCCAGGTGTAGAGGGTTAAGGCAACCAGTAGAAAGAAACAGCTCTGCTGTCCTTTAAGCAGGACAAGCCAAAGGTGTGAGTCTCAGCTCTGTGTGGTGTGGCTGAGGGGAGATGAAGTTTGTTTGGGTAGGTGATTGCTTTCCATTTTTTCAGAAAGTGTGAAGGGAGCACCCAAGGCACTGCCACATTTGCCCAGCGATGCACATCCGCTGATCTCCCAGCAGTCACAAAACACCTCCTGGTGTTCCCCTGCACTTTAATGTTCTGTCACCTCATAAACAGTTTATTTCAACCCTCTTGGTCCTAATCCTGATACCACTGGCAAGCATTTAACCTGAGGACAGAGGCAAGGCTCTCCCCCAATGAGAGGCAGCTGCTCCAGGAGCTAAGGTGAGGGAATGAAATGGGACTTATGCCCCCAGCCCCTGGCAGTGCTGTGGTTTCACAGCGTAACACTGACCGTTGCTTAGGCTCTGGGCAGTTTAGCCCTCCGTATGGTGGAGGCTGGTGTTTGCTGATACCCAGCTCCGGGCTTCCTTTCTGATGGACTCAGAGTCTGCAGCATCACCGACTTGAAAAAACAGGAGATGGCACAGCACTCCTCACAAATGTAACTATTTCAGTGGCAGTATTTGCAGCAAAATGTGAGAGGATGGTAATTCCTGCTGCGTGTCTCCAATTCTGATGCTGTTTCCAGGTCAAGAGAAGGGAATGGTCTTGTGTTTTGCTCTGCTGCATAGGTCTGAGGTATTTATTACTTCCACAGTGAGTGGTGTCTTTCTGAGGGACAGATGCTCAGCCAGCCGTGAGGGTTGGTCCAGCACCCTCCTCTGGGGACATGACTGCCAGCGAGGAGGGACAGGTAGAGTTCAGCTGTGGTCAGCTGGCAGCAATCCTTGCTGAAAGCCAAAGGTACAGAGATGGGTACAAGCAACCTTCTGCACCTTGCAGAAGTAATTCTCACCTCTGAAGTGTTACTGGCTTTGTCACTGCTAAGATCACAGGTAGCAGGAGTCTCTTCACATGTTCTCCTGTGCAGAGCCAGGCATGAGACTTTACTCAGCCTTCAGTCAACAGAAAAAGTGCTGTTGGCCAATAAATTTTTAGGTGTAACAGCTTCACTTCATTTGGGGCATTTTTGTTTATTTGTTCTTGGGACTTCTTTTTTAACAAAAGGCAATTCCAAGTTAGGATAAAACAACTACAGAAAACAGCCAGCTGAAGATGCTGTGTGTTTTCAGTTTGGGTGTTTCCTCAAACTACTGAAATGTGTTACAAAAAAAGCTAAAAACCTCAAGTTTGTGTTTTGTTCTGTTTTTTTTTTTAAAAAAAAAAAAAAATACCTGACCCCAAATTAGCATTTTGACTTAGTGCAGCAGATAGCCCAGAGGCCCTAGGCTGTATGACTGCTGATTGCCGTGTCCGGTGTTTGCACAGCAGCTCAGGTTATGCTGGAGCACCCCTGCGGTTAGGGCAAGCTCTGTGGACACCGACACATCACGCGCACAAGGATGCGGCTCCTTGCCTGTGGAGGAAGTGAGAAACGCATCCGGGCGAATCTGGAGTATCATCTCTGCGGCCGTGCGAAATCCTGAATGTTCCGTACCGCGCTTTTGTCAGCGGTAGGAGATGGAGGAATCCCTACGTGCACAGGCAAGGGATTTAGCTATGTATAACCAAAAGGGGGCATTAGGTTTATGCTTATTAAATGCGTATTTCTACTCCTAGCAGAGAAAAATCTCCAAGTTGCTTGAAAACAGTAAGATAGGAACCCTGTATTCGACAAAAGATACGGGATCCTGTTTTTTTTCCAGAAGACTTAGTATCGATATAAGTCTATTCTCTTTTCTTTACATCTAGCTTGTGTCTATTTGGAGATGAAGAGAAGTTAAATTGATGTAATTAAAGATCCAGATGATTTTTGTATGATCTGTCGCTCAAGAAGCACTTGAAAAATATAAGTGTTTTGGGTGTAAATTAGTTTGTATTGACAATTTCCAGTTTTCTAACCAGAAATTAAAGTAAGGCTGCAATTATATCTTTCTGATAGAAATTAGATTCAGCAGCACGCAGTCAACTGCTGCTCTTCATTACAGAGAAAACCTTGCACTGAGTTATTTGATTATTAAATGCAAAGGACTTTAATGAGGAGTGCAAGCACAAATTGTGGTCTTGAAAAATGAAAATAATATTTATTACCGAGGTAATTATTATAGCTACAACCACCCATACTCCTGTATGCAGGAGTACAAATATACACATTCTGGGAGAGATGTGGGTTTTTTTTTTTATATTTATAGCACTGATTCCAGCGCAAATTTTTTCTCTTCACTTGTGAAGTCAGAAAACTGTAGTTTGCTCTGTGCTCCTGTAACACCCAAGCAGCTGGCTAACTGTCTTAGGGGAAGTGCTTTCTACAGTCAATGGTTAACCTCAGCTGCGTTTGGAAATACGGGAATAGGTTAAGGAAGTAGATGTTAAATAATTAGGCAATACAGCTGAGAACTGCTTTCCTAAAGCAATGTCAAAACAAATTGTTGGCTAAAAGTGTACAGACACTCTAAGTTGATTTAATTACCTGCCTTATGTTAAAATGGGTTTTACATAACCTAATAACTTTTATTTCTTCCAAAGTGAAGTAATGTTGTAATTTTGAAGTAAAGTAAACAGATGAGCAACCTCCAGGAGTAGCAGAGCTTTCGCCTGCCAGGGCATCTGGGATGCTGTGAGCAATTCTGGTCCCCCACGGTCAGCTGAAAGAAATTCTGATTGGGTCAGTGGCACATGGTATCTCCCTTCCCCTCAGCTCTCTTCATACCTCTATCATAAAAGGCAAGAGGAGTCTGGTTCATTTTTCATCTAGTAAGAACGAAGCTGTGAAGGGGATACGACTGTTAACAACCAGTCCTGTAGCAGGGTGCTGCAGAGCTATGAAAGTTTATAAAGTAAAGCACAATGTTTGCCCAAGAAAAATGGATATAACTTTGCAAACCTGCAGGTGATAAGGGGAGGTATAGTTTTGGGCAAGTCTCTTTAGATGGTGCATGAAGCATGGAGGGGTGGACACTTCCCTAGCATTTGTCCTACTGGTAAGTGCATTCAAACAGGGCCTTCCCCAGGGTCCCTAACCCAAAACTGCTCTGCTGGAAGTGGCAAATGTTGACCAGTGGCATTTCTGCTATGCCTGGGTTGTTCCGATGGCCCCACCGATCTTCAGAGCAGGGGCTGTACTGTCCTGCTGCCACTTTGTTGTAGCAGGACTCTGCTCCATTTGGGATCTATGCACATGAGTATGGGTTGGGGAGGGGGAGGTTTACGGAGCATTTCCCAGCCTCCTTGGCTGGAGGAAATCAGGAGGGCACAATTGCTTGTGTGTCCAATTTGCTGCTGCCTGGTGTTTCTGACCTCTGCCTGCTGCCCAGTTTGCATGCTGGATCTCAGCAGATAGCTCTGCATTATTAAACAGGTTGTGGGAGACATCCTAGAGCATCCCAGGGCTCACAGACAGTTCCTTCAAGTGCCAGATCCACATGAAAAGGACAGCTCAGACTCCCTTCAATGCACTCTAAGAAGCAGATTAGTTTTAATTGCTTGTATCAGACTGTAGATTTGCCTGCATGAGTAAATGAAACGCTTAAAGATGCCAAAGGTTAAGTTACTAAGAGGTAATTGCTCCAGTAGCTTCCTCTTGAAATCTGCTCCTGGCCCTGCATATATATGACTCTCTTCTTAATGTTGACAGCGATTTTTTTTTTTTTTTTTTTTTTTTTTTGCAATTGCAGTCCCAGTGCTCAGAGACAAACTTCCCTTTCAACACAGGAGCACCTTTTCATTTGAAAATGGAGAGTCATTAGCCGGGGAGACCGTTGCATCAGATTCATCAGTAGAAAGAAAATTCACATATTTCTGTTTCCTCATCTCTCTTCCCCCTCCCCACTGTCTGTTTTTCAGATCTATGTATTGAACAACTTACTTGCCATGGTATAAGTTTTCTTTTTGCCCTTCCAGGATATGAAGGCTATCAAGGGCCATGAAGATAAGAGGGCTGGAGCACCTCTCCTATGAGGACAGACTGAGAGAGTTGAGGCTGTTCAGCCTGGAGAAGAGGAGGCTCCAGGCAGACCTTATGGCACCCTTCCAGTACCTGAAGGGGGCCTACAGGAAAGATGAGGAGGAACTCTTCAGCAGGGCCTGTTGTGATAGGACTAGGGGTAATGGTTTTAAAATAGAGGGAGGTAGATTTAGATTGGATATTAGAAAAAAAAAAAATTACCATGAGGGTTGTAGAGCACTGGAACAGGTTGCCCAGAGAGGTGGTGGATGTCCCATTCCTGGAAACATTCAAGGCCAGGTTGGATGAGGCTCTGAGCAACCTGATCTGGTTGGAGATGTCCCTCCCCTGTTGCAGGGAGGTTGGACTAGATGGCCTTTAAAGGTCCCTTCCAACCCAAACCATTCTGTGATTCTGTGTCTGACTTGAGCCAAGGGCCAAGCAAAAAAAAAAATCAAATCCCACTTTGATACTTGGAGATCTCTTCCAAAGATGGCCTTGGGCTACTCTGGAACAAACTCGGGAGCAGTTCCCAGTCCTTATATCTGTATGTTAGTTTTGATGTCTCATTTTGTGCTGGACTAAGAAGCAGGTGTGATATCTGTGGTGCAGGTGTTTGTCACTCTTGTGCACTTTTCTGGAGCAGGAAGAAGGTCTTTAGGAACGGTTAGAGCATCTGCAGCTGCTATTTCAGCCCCCGAGTGGCAACCACTCTGGTCTCCTGAGTGCTGGCAGATGTGTCCTGGTCCAGGAGGGACCATCTGCAGTGACTTAACTCTGAGGGATGCCACATCTTAAGACATTTTTCTGTAGTCCGCAGGTGCTGCAGGCAGTACAAGGTCTATAGGCTTCAGACTGACTACTTAGTATAAAAACAAAAGTGGGTTTTATCTTATATTGCTTATATTGCAGAATTTAGTGTCCTTCAATACTTAACTCAGTCTGAACTGCACTCTAAACAGCATCTCATCTGTTCACCTAAGTGAAGTTGTTTTATTCTATGTATCCAATAAAACAGCAAATTAGGGACACCTTTTCCATGCTAATCAATTAGTCACGTAAGATGTTACCACTTTCCAAAGAAGTGCTGGAGTATGGAGTATGGAGCCATGTTTCTTGCTATGAAAGGTCTGTGTGTCAGCAGATTCTGCATCTACGTTATGTTTTCTGCAGAGCCAGCAGCAAATCCTAATAAAACTTAATGCAAGAAAACATTGCCAGTGAGGTTGAGATTAACTGCACTAAAAAGAGACAATTCCCTGCTAAGTTTTTTAAACTTCTCTGAAAAGTCATTATTATAAACATACCAATTTAAAGACTCCTTTTTGCTTCTGTGAAAATCAATATGAAAACTTGCACAGACTTAAGCTAAAGAGGAAAGCGGACAGCCACCTACCACTCATCCTAAGCCTGGACAGCTAAACTGTGCGTTGCCCATGTTAGCACTGGGCACAGTGGAAAACTTCACTCGTGCAGAAATATTTAGCTGGATTAGATGCTTACTGGGGAATCTATGTTGTTATCCTGCAAATATTTTGCTTTAGTAGTTAGGAAAAGGGACCATAACTATTTTTTTTTTCCTATTGCATTTAGGCATAACTTGAAGGATAATGTGTATGGAAGGGGCAACGTTCAGCTGCCTTCCAGAATGGCATGAATGATCAGTTCCTGTGTCGTGTGATGCACCTGTAGGTAATTGGGTTTGCTGTACCATACACTGAAATAAAGCTTTCCATGTCAAACCGATCTCTGTGAGGAGAAAGAGCGTGCAAGCAAGGGTTGGTGTAGATGTGCATCTGGTGTCATCCTCCTCTCTGCCTAAAAAGGAGTTTGGGGCAGGTGCACAAAGCATCAGGCTGCCAATAAGAGGATCTGGGTCCAGTTGTGGGCTCTACCCTGATTTCTCTGCTAGCCCAACTGTTCTGTTGTAGTTTTCTCTCTACAGAACAGTATTTTTTTTTGCCCATATTTAGCTCAAGCTGAACCATATAGGTACATGTACATATAGGTACAGTGGTTTTGTTGCAGAAACATTTTGGCTTTCCAGTAACACAAGTATTAACAAATATATTTAAACTCAAAATTTAGCTCCCTGCTGAGTTGTAGTGGCAACTTCTAAAAAAAAAAAAAAAAAAAAAAAAATAAAGCTAAACTCTGGGGTAAGTAATTTATTTCTCAAAGACATTTTTTATAAACAAGTGTATATAAATAGGTTTAAAACTGAAAAACCTTTTTTGTTCTTAACAGCATTAGTGTCATTATAACATTTTACCCAAAACATACAAAATGCTTAACTTAGACTGCCTACATTAGAAGCAAACGCTGTGCTTAAAGCCTTTCTCTGGGTTTTTTTTTTTTTTTAAGTATGTAATTTTCAGGACAATTTAATGTCATCCACTTATGTCGATGCTTCAGCTGACAAAAAGTCTTCAGATTTTTCTAGTGTACTTGATGCACACTCCTAGGGCTTTCAGAGGCATTCCTATAGCCGTGAAATGTGGTGAACACAGCGGACTTCTAGCTCTGGAGAAGGATTTTTTCTGTAGCTCCTGTCCATTTCAGAAGAGGATCCAGAACCTGACATAGTTCTTACAGAGGGAAGGGTCCAGAAGAGGTGTCAGATGTGGGAATAAGTTATAACGCCTCTGGGAAAGAAAATGAAGTGATGGTCCATCTCGGATTGTTCTGCTTGCTGCAGCCTTTGCCATGAGCACCACCGATGGCTGGTTGGTCTGTCCTCCCTCCTTCCAGCGCAGCTTTCCTGGCTGCTTTCCACCCAAACCTGCTACCAGGTGTGGAAGGAAAAAAGATTCAACCAAAAAAAGACCTAGAGCCCCAGCTCCTGGAGTTACAGGATGAGAGAGACTCAGCCTTCACTCCTTTAACGAAGAAAAGTTTCTTCCCTTGGGAGACCCCCTAAAAGCCTGGAAAAGCAGCCAGGCCATTTGTAGCTATTCATTTTGTACTACCCCAGCTCCCCACTGGTGGGATTGGGACCTACGGGGGTGTGAGGGGGCATATCATGCTGCCTGGGGCCTCTGCTAGACAGAATCCAGACTATTATCCACTGCTGCCTGAAAAAATCTCCCTTTCTGCTGTTAGGATGCCATCTGTTTCTGGGCTCCCTGCCCCTACGATAATCGAGGGTTTATTGCTGGTTCACGTAGGCCAAAGGCCTTCACAAGCACCTCGCTCCGGAGTCAAAAGCAGATTTTTCTGTACTGCAAACTGGGACCAGGAAGGACCCGTGAGCCTACGCAGTCCTTGCCCCTGTTAGGGATTTCCTCAGAGCACGCCCTGCAAGGATTTTTTTTTGGGCTATAAAGACTTTAGAATTAGTCCAAAAGACCAGGAGAAACAGAAGATGTTTCTGTGAGGTGTTTTTAGCTGGACACTACTCTAAACGCAAAACACTTATTCTAAGATACAACTGTGGATTTTTTCCTGTTCTGGATCTTTTCTGTGATTAGCAGAAATAACCCAAAGACTATGATTTTGAGGCACAGGAATACTCTGTAGTCCCATCTTCACCAGATTGTTATTTCAGGCATTACCTGTTTGTGGGTAGAACTATTTTCCCCTTTAAAAAAAAAAAAAAAAAAGTAGGAGGAGGACATCAGTCTGTTTTTCTTGGCTTTCTACAATTAATCTGGTGATTTATCTCTGTAAAGTCCGACAATACATTTTTGGTTCCTATCACCCTATTTCTCAGGAAGAAACCCTGGAAGGGGAAGTTGCCACCAGCCCGTTACAGCCCTCAGTGATTAACCTCAGGGCTGACGTTTGCTGTCATTATACTGGAATAATATTTCCTCCCCTTATTCCATGTGGCTTTTTGACTTACTGAACACCAACCATTTACACCACTGCCTTCTGTGTCCCATCTACCTTGGCCCAAACCTCGCCGCTCTAGCAGCTGCAAGCTGCCATCCTGCAGTACTGGTCTTACTGGGTTTTTAGGTTAACCCAGGGAACTCTCCTTTCTCAGCAGGAGTTTGAGATTCCCACCTCTTCTCTCCTGGAAGTCTCAAAGACATGAAAACTTTCACTTCTACCTCTGTACGTTTCTCTACCCATAAACGTGTGGCAGCATCTGTGATGGTTTCCTTGCAGGGTTAGAAATATGGACCTTGTACCCTTGAAAAGAAGGAATTTATCTTCTTTCCAGGGAGAAAGTCCACAGGAGTCATGGTTTGGACCTTGCGGCACCCGCCTGGTGCTGTGATAATGGACTTTGAAAGTTTTGATGCTGTTAAATTCGAGGTGTTATTTCAGGTCATTTCAGAAGCTTTAATGGCTCCCTGTGACTGCACAGCTGGACTGATCAGAACTGAAGCACAGACTTTGCAGGTGAAGGAATATGAAAAACAATGTTAATAAAATGATAACAATTTAAATGCTTTTTTTTTTCCCTCAAGTATCGGATTCTGGCTTAAGAAAAGCCTGTGGAAAAGTAAAGTTGGGGTCTCTAAGCACTCCCAAGTGAGGCAATGCCTATGTGATGGTTGGGTTGCTTCTGCCCTTATGTGTCTACCCATTGCTACTTTGGCCTGTAATCCCTTCGGGGTGCTCATTAGAGAAAATGAATGGTATGAAGCAATAAGGCAAGGCCTATAAAGTTCTCAGGTTGAAAGCAAACGAGACCTGGAATTGTTAAATCTGTTACAGGGTTCTTCCACAAAGCTGTGCAAGTCACTCAGACCTAGTGTCTTCCAGTACCCATGCTGCCTGTTTTTTGTCATAAACACACAGGGTGCGATCTGGAGAAATGCTTTGCTCTCAGAACTATAACTGAAATCACCGGACAGTGAACACGTAATCTTCTACTGTAGGATCCTGGATGTCCCAAGTTGAAACACTATGAGTTACCAGACGATTTTGACCTTAATCTCACTGTGCCCCAGTTTCCTGTCTGATCCCTCTATGACAAGGCAAAACACAGAAGACGGTCATTGATGCCAACAAAGCACCAGGAGATTACTGATGAGCACCCTAAGAAATTAATTGTGCCATACTTGAGCAGAGGTTGGCTGGTGTCCTGTGAATGTGGTACAGGGTCTAAAGGGGAAAGAGTTAGCTGTTACCCATTCACCAAGCACCATCCTGAGTGCATCCTCAGCACACAACACACAAAAAGCATTAATTCTTCCTAATTCCTGTGTGCTTGGCTCAGCTATCCAAACCTCTCTGAACTTCTTCACGTAACTTCTGCGTGGACTTCGGACTGTCAAAGGGGCTGAAGGACAGGAGATTCATAACCTCCAGGCCTAGTTGTCTAGACTTACTTGCACACAACAAAGAACAAAGAATTCTCATTGGTGCCAAATCAGATACCCAGGAAGTACTTTGGCTTTGAGGTTTCATCGATATTTTCCATCAATTTTTATTGTTATACCAAAAGCAACAACTTTAGTCAAGTTTTTATTGATTTCCTATCTGTCAAACTGCTTTTTCAAATTTCTAATTTTCAAATTTCTAATGGGTGAGGAAGCGAAAGACAAAAAAAATAGGAAAGAAACTGTAATTTATTCCCTCCGCTCCACATATTTTTTTTTCTCCTACTCTTTCTTGGTATTATCAGCTGCTGCTACGAGCAGAGGCGTTTCCTCCTTTCTGAAGGCTACTGTGCAAATGGAATGAAGAAATGCCATCACACGTATAAGCAGATCTGCTGGCATCCCCTCAATAACATCTGAACTTGGATTTCACTGGCACAGTAAAAGGGGCAGTGGGCTCAGACATAGTTGCTTCCTATAGATTTTGACAAGTCCCACACATACTTTTCGGGGAGTATTTTGGTGCCAGTAAAAGAGAATTGACCTTATAGTCCTCCCTGCTGAGGAAGAGAAAGTTGCATTGTGAGTTCATCTGTTGTTCCACTCCAGGGTCTGACAACAGGCATGCTTTAGCCATGGAGAAAGATTTAAGGACCTCACGTCTCATTAGATGCCAGAAAAGTCTGTTTTGTCACATTCTTCTGTGCAGATTCTCTGGGCTTTAAGGAGCAAACTTGACCTGCTTTTCCTGTAGTTAGCATGCTTCAAACATCTCCCTCTGGCATCCATTTCCCATTCGAGCTCTTGTTTCAGCAATATACCCGTAAGTTATGAGACACAAATAATCCATTGGAAGTGAAACATTGCTGGTTTCGGAGTTCATAGACCGACTTGTACAAATCACTCTGTTTATAAGCGAAGCGGAGCCTTGTCAATGGTATTGCATCACTCGGTTCTGCTCACAGTATTTTTAGACCTGTGTGGGTGGGTCTCAATGGGTGGCCAAGGTGGTCCCAGGGATCCTGACTCACCTTATTACATACAAACACTGAAAGTAAAGGCAATGTTATGAATTGGTTCAGCAGCTCGTATGTCTTAATGACTTAGGCCATCGGGGTGGATCAGTGTCCAAACCCGTCTATGCTGGCTTCTGCCTCCCTCCTCTTCTAGGAGCCTCCTGAGTCCCAGGTGACCACTCTTCAACTCATAAATTCATAGAAGATACATTTAAAGCTCTGTGCAGTGGATAAGAACCAGTTCTGACGTGTTTAATAGTCCCTGAAGTTAAAGTCACCAGATGCAGCTGAATGTCTTAGAGGGCACCATCTCCACTTGCGGTGGGAGTCGATGTTTGCCCGCAGCTCGGTGGCTGTGGGGGATTGTGCCTTTTGTAGAAATACCAGTGAAGAGATAAATCCCCCTGAGCAGCTGTTTCAAATTTCAGAAGAACAGAAATGGTGAAGCAGAAGAGGAAGGAATCACGATTGCTCTTTTACCGTGGTACAGCAATGTGCTCATTCCCTTTCAGCCTTTTTCCTTTTAGGAAAAGAAAGCTAGTTTCTTTGCTTAGGGAAATAAAATTCAAAAGTTGGGAAGAAAGAAGGACTAGGAATCCTCTGATCTTCCATCAAGAACATTGTTACATTTAGCTTAGACTTTTTTTTTTTTTAGTGGTTTAACAACTAATTAATTCCCTAAAATTCAAACTATATTGACTCATCTATTCTGGAATTAAAAAAAAAAAAAGTATTTGGAATCGCAGTGGATTTTCTGCCACATTTAAGAACAGCTGGTTGAGACTGTGGTATTTTTGATTTGGAAAGTGACTGCTTAGCTGCCTCCTTCCTACTTACACTGACCTGAAACCTTTCTGACAGCTTCCTGTGTAGTGGCTTGACGCTGTTTCCAAGCACAATTTGAAGATCTCCAAAAGAAGACAAGACTCTCTTGGCAGTTCCCTGTTTGCTTTCTTTATCAGACTTTTCTTTTCAAGGTTATTTTTAGCCTTATCCAGCATTTCAGGAAAAAAAAAGAGGTGTTCTCTGGAGTTCTATGTTACCGAGATGTAAGAGCTTGACAGGACGAAAGCATCCCTTTCTGTCCCATCAGATATCTGTGACATTTAAATATATGGTTTTGGAGCTTGTCCCCCTCCTTAACCTATTGTTTAATTAGTGCCAATGGGAATACAGCAGTAAGACTTAATAGTGAGACCTGAAGTTGAGGAGATGAAGCAGGGAGGATGGAGTGACTCTTGGAGATGACTGCCACACCATGATGGCGAAGGTAGGTAGACAGGGTAAACAAGAAGAAAGTTGATGTATTAATCAAAAATGGGGGGGAGGGGGGGAGGGGTAAGTAGGCAAATCTAAGTTTCAAAACAAGAATGGGAAATGAGTAGAATTCAAATTGGGTGGAACGGAGGGAATTTGGGAGCAGAGATCCTGGCAACACTGTCCAGAGAGATGAGTCACACGGGATCTGCCTGAGCACAGATGTTTTTACATGGCTCACTTGAAAGAAATGAAGGTGTTGCTGTCCACCCACCAATTCCTAGGAGCTGAATTTCCCTGCATTAGCGGCGGGAGCATCTTTGAAACCACATTACTCTAAGGAAAGCTCTGAAGATTTCAGAGCTGGGGGAACCAATAAGCGTTTGACAAATAGGGTCTGGTTCACCTCCCAGGCCAGTTTTATGCCAGTGCTCGCACGCTGATTGCAATAGAGCTGCTCCCGAGCTGCATTTGTCTAAAGGAAAGCAGAACCAGACCTTCACCTCCCAGCAGCAGCCCGCAGCAGTCCTGGCACCTGGGCTGGAAGAGCTGCTCCTGCAACAGCTCCCGGTGCAGCAGGGGTTTTAAAGATGCCCTTAACTTTAAGCAGGGGAGTTCAGGTGACCTCTGTGTGACTTGTTGGACCAAGACCCAAGCAGGGGAAGGAGGTGCTGAAAACATGCTGGAAAAAAAAAAAAAAAAAAAAAAATTCTACAGCGGAATAATGTCCTCTGGGAGAAGAGCTGCTGCTTGTGTCAATGACAGCAGGAACGCGCAGCACACTGGGATGTGCTCTGCAGGGCACGCTCCTGCCCTAGACAAACTGATTTTCCATCTCGTTTCTTTCTACAATCCTTTCCAAGTCTGTCGCAGCAACACAAAATTACCCGAGGCAGAAGCAATGGGTGGAGAAATTCCTGCCAGGATTTCACTGTCCATACCTGTAGAAGACACTGCCCGAGCCACGGAAAGGCTGGAGGGAGAAAGGCGGCCGGGCTGAGGGCTGACAGAGAAATTGGGGTGTGGGGTCCCACTGCACTGTCTTGTCTGCTCCTTTGGGGGTCCAGCAAAGGGGCAAGACGGTAGAGCTGGGCACCTGAATAAAATGATGGAAAAGAGAGCTCCAGCCCCAAATCTGCCTCCTGTTGCCTCCCCCTCACAGCTGCTCTCCCTGGGAGAGGGAGGAATCCTCCAAAAAAGAATGGCTGATGGCTTCATGCAAGGCTGGCGTTTTACACGTTACCTTGCACTTCAGGTGGCCCAAACGCAGCCACCTTCCACGCTGTCACGGCGCATTTCGCGGTCCGTTTTCCCCAAAGCCCAGCCGCGGAGAACGCGGGAGCGCCGTCTTAAAAATAAAAAATCGTCGTACAGATGGAAATACAGCGGTTTGGGGCGTTTTCTGGTTCGCTGCGGGGGACAGGGCAAAACTTCGAGGGGGTGTCCCCGGGGGGAGCCCGGCTCGGGGCCGGCCGAGGACGACGCTCGGTGCGGCGCGGCACCAGGCGCCACCCGCGGCGACTCCGCGCCCCTCCGCGGGGCTCCGCGC
>WHYT01017281.1:356940-385336 GCA_009806455.1 Tetrax tetrax
GGGGCGGGCGCGCAGGCGCAGGGGGGCGCGGGCGGCGGCGCTCGGCGGCGCGGTGCGCGTCGCGGCCCCAGTCCGCGCTGCAGCCGCCGCGGGGGCGCCACTACCATGAGCGGCCGCGGCCGCCCCTGCGCGACTCACGGGCACCGGGCGCAGCAGCCGCCGCCGGCCCCCCCCCGCCGCCGCCGCCGCCGCTGCCGCCGCCGCCGCTGCCGCCGCGCACCCCCGGCCCCCGAGCCCGGCGCTGCAGGATGCCGGGGGGCAAGAGAGGGCTGGTGGCACCGCAGAACACTTTCCTGGAGAACATCGTCCGACGCTCGAGCGGTGAGAGAGCCCCTCCGTCCATCCCTCCATCCCGCCGTCCATCCCGCAGTCCATCTCTCCATCCCTTCCTCCATCCATCCCCGCGGCGGCTCCCGCTGCCACGCTGGTGGGTCTGTGCCAAAGCGGTGCCTTCAAGGAATGGGGTCTGCTCTGCCTCTGCTGTCCTTTCCCTGTCCCCCTCCCTCACTTCTCACACCGTTATCGGTACTATGAATTTATAGCGTTAAAAAAATATTATTTCCTGAGCCGCTTCTGAAAATAAGTAGTCATCATTTACATTTCTAATAACCTCTCAGCTTGTTGGGTCATTTTTTCCCTTCTTCTTTAGTTCTCTAATAATTGAACTTGCGGCCGTTTTCGTTCAAGGTTTCAAAGTCTTTGCAATTTGACACTTCGACATGTTAAAGTCTGTGGGCAAGGGGGAAAGAGGATGAGTGAGTGACTGTGATTTGGACAATGGTGATCCTATGGCTGAGCAAATACGTAAAGAGCTGTCTGCAGTTGCTCCTGTGTTTGGTAAATGTATACAGGACAGGTTCAGGACCTCATGGCCATCAAATTATTACTTGCTGCTGGAGTTAATTTTACCCTTCCATCCAGTGCAAAACACCAGTCGACAGTACTGTGTGCGGCTCTGTTAAAGTTACGAGGTGGTTGCAGACCATCGATCGTCTCTAGGTGTGTTCATGTAGATGCTGCTTCAGGCAAGTCTTGTGCTAGTTACATCCCTTTTTTACGTAGTCCTTGCACCGGCACATAACTGCTGACACGTATGAGCGTTTGCACAAATGAAGTCCACTAAGAGACCTCAGATGGCATCTGCCAAAAGGGATCTCCATGGACAGCCCAAGTTTTGGGCGACCCTGCCGTGCCAAAGCACTGCTGTGCCAGCGTGTGTCTGGGGACATGAGTGGGAAAGGCGGGCAGAGCAAAGCGCTGAGAAAAGTTGCCACATGTATTATTAATGATGACACTAATGTGAGGTGAAATCCTGCTGGAAAGTGTTCCCTTCCACCTTTCTATTGCGTGATCCTGGGTTTACCTCACACTCCCACTAACGTGGTCTGGTGTGCTGGCTTGAGGTTGATTTTTTTGGCAGGTAGGAAATTAGTGATTTGTTGACTTCCACAGGACCAGGAGACAGATGAGGACCTACAGTTTATTTTAAAATGTTGTATGTTAAAGTGCCAGCCTTGTATTAAAGCTATCAACGATTTTGGGGGGGCTTCTTCCCTCTCATGTTGTCTGTGTCAGCTCTGTCATCGGCAGCAGACTCCCTGTCAAGCTCTGTAGCTGCACAATCACCAAGAGCTACTTTCCTGCAATAGTGTTTTTATCTACCAGAATATTAAATGTAAGCTTAATTAATAGGGGTTTATATAGCACTTTCCCTCTGACAATTTCAAAGCACTGGGTGGAATTTAATTACACTTCACGGCTCCTGGTGGAAGAGAACACACAGAAGCATTCCCAACCTGTTCTTCGAATTGTGGTGTAATCGAGGGCTCGGGGCATCACAGTTGTTTTCCCAAGGTCGAGGGGCAAGTCGGTGGCAGAGCAGGAAACACGGATTAGAATTGCCGTGGTTTTTGTATTATGCTCTAATTAAATCACATGTCCTCCCTGGTGAAAGCTCAGGAAAGCTTTGAGATGTCAAAAACTGGAAAAGCTCAGAAGGCTTTTGAATGTTATACTTTAAAAACACATATCCCCCTCCAGTTTTTAACCTGGTCTACTTTGGGAGCATAAATCATGCTGATCTGGTAATTTGTTCTACCCTTTCTCTGCCATGGCTCATGCCTAAGTCTGATGCTGCAGAGGCAAATCTGCCCCATTGGACAACAAAACAAAAAGTGGATTGGGAATTTGTTTTTAACTCATGTATGTGGCCCTGAAACATGATTTGGTTCTTATTTTTGTCATCCAGGACATAACCTTATTTGTCCTTTATTGAAATAGTAATTTTCATTGGGTTCAGCACTGTTTAATCCGAACTTAATGGTATCCAGTCGAGCAATCTGGTTCAAGTGTCTCCTGCCGATGATCGGTAGAAGGCAAGGATTTGGTCTGCTGACTGTGTGCTGGGTTTTGGTTTTATACTTGAATTCACCAGTTTCCAAGAGATTTTTCATTTTCAAGTTGAGGAATGGAATGAAGGAAAGACTGATGATTGTTTTTTAAAATACATCTTCATCATCCTCAAAAAAAGCCCTTCTATTGTCTTTCCTAGTTAAAGAATATTCTCTTTTGAGATTTCTCACACTTATGCAATCACGATGCACTTCTTGACCATAAGTCTTTTCTTAACAACCAGGAGAAGGCTTGTAGATAAAGGTGATCTCTCCTATTAGGCAACAGGTATGGCTGGAAAAATTAGCCAGTTATTTCGGCAGATAGGCTCTTCAGGTGAAATGGAAGCAATGGTTTCAAAATGAAATGTAGGTGGAGACAAATTACTCAGAGTTGCCAGAGATGGATCTGAATAAGAGAATTTATAGACAAAATTGCAGTGATTTTAGAATGTGGAAATTCAAAATGGACAGTGAGAACACAGCATGCAGACTTAGTGTGATGGCTAGCCTGGTGTTAAAAGCAATCATATTCTCAATTTTCAGCATTATTTAGGCATTTTATGTTTAGGAACGATGTGAACTTTTCCTTTTCACCCCAGCTTTGGCTAAAAATCAGGTTAAAATGGTAATAGAGGTGCTCCTGGTGAGTCAGTAGTGAGCAAAGCATCAAAGAGCTGTGGAGAAATGGGTGGAGTGGCCGTGGCTCTTCTGTCCTTTGTATGGAGGGGTGGGAATTTTGGGCTGGACGTTCCCCTCCTGGCTAATGTGTGTGGGAAGGATGGGAATGAGTGCCAAAGTGATGTAGGGGAGAGTCCCACAGTGTCCCTCTGCCCAGGGAGCCTCTCTTTTGGAGGCGGCTTTACACCGTGGAGCTTGCGAAGTGTTTTAGAGCAGCGGCACGCTCTGATGTTTGGGCAGCCACAGGTTGCGGGTGGTTCCCAAAGCGTTTGGTGATAGAGGACAACCACCAAAGCATTTGGTAGTTGCGGGTTCTTTGACCACACCACAGCTGAGCTCCCCTCGAGGAAGGACAAAGGAGGGGTCTGTCATTGGACCAGCCGCAGTGGTTGGTAAAGAGGGATGAGCCTGCAGGATGCACAATTTTTTTTTTTTTTTCTTTTAAAGCACAGTGAAAATACATTGGAAAAAAAGTCTTATCTGAAGCTCACAAAGATACCATGTCACAGCAGCCTTGGATGTTAACAACACCAGGTGTTTTGCTGAGCTGAAGGAAGTGTTTTGTGAGAGCACTGGGTTAAGTCACATTCAGGTGACTGCCTTTTACTGCCATGAGTATTTTGGGCTTTTAATAAGGTCCTTCCTTAGGGCAGTCTCCTGAGGATGTCCTCAGCGGTCTGTGCCCATTATTACAGATATTGTTGGTTGCTTCTTCAGTGTCTTTCAGAGCTCTTGCTGATCCTGACCTCGGCTCAGCATCGCGGAGGTGCGAGGGGTACAGAATTGGGCAAGTCTCTAGGGCAGGGCTGGGCTGCGTGGACCTGGCCGGTGTGCAGAGTGATCTGGCGAGCTGGGCGGAGAAACGTGTCTGTCTCACCTCTCCATCTTCACCCTTCATGTATTCCAGCAGAAAGAGCATGAAGCTTTTGTTAATGGCATAATTTGCTTTTATGGTAGAGGGTGAGTTTGGTAAAAGGTTAATGCTGGGTCTCTGCAGAAATATGCAATAAAGAGTGCTAACAGTTTGGAAGAGGGGCTTAATTTAGTGAAAGACTATATATAGTCTTATCTATATGATAAGAGACATCATTACTGGTTATTGTTTCTGTTGCAATAACTCTTCGAAGCTTCCTCAGGAAAATGCGTCTTTCAGGTCTTTCACAAATGTGTTTTCACACTTGGGCTGAAATCTTGGCTCCATAAGGCTTGCATGGGAATTTTACCGTGACCTTTAATGAAGCTAGTGCTTAACTCCTGGCCTTTTTCAGCTCTGTGCCACGTTCCTGCAAGTCAGCTGCGTCAGGCGGAGCTTTACGCCCTGCTGGGTCCCCGCGGCTCTGATGGGCGAAAGGACCAGCCCCTCTCAAAGCAAGTTACCTGGGAAAGGGGGTCACATCCGTAGCCCTAAAACACCTTTTCCATTTTTTATTACACTGGTATTACAGGTGAAATAAGTGTCTGTTGTCTCTCCGGTCCCTCTCACTAGCCCATGGAGTGTACCTGGTGTCTTACAGGCAGGGTGACAAAATGTTTTTCTCATGGGACGTGATACATGCTGGCTTCTTCTCTCTAAATTAAAACAAGCTGCATTTTCATCTGATCCAGATTAAGTGACACATGCTGCAGAGAGAAAGTCCTTTAAAGCAAGCTACTTCAAGTTTGCACAGTGTCCGTCATTGAGGATCCTCAGAAAAAAATGCGGACCTAAGTCTCCAGTTCCCTAAATCTCTACATACAGATGCTGTAAACTGTGGGGTGGAAGTTTCCATCCTCCAGTTCAGTCGAGAAGTTACTGAAGGGATGTCCGAGGATCTGATGTCATTAGGGCTTTCTTTGGCTTTTGAAGGCACAGGGTTTCTTTTGCAATTTCTATGACTGCGGGGGGCTGGCTGATAGGTAAAAATCAATGCAAAGTGGGTTTTTACACAAATAAACATGAGTAGATGAGAGTTGTGAGGAGTTTTCAATTGCAAGCGCCCCACTTCCCTGACTTTTCAAGTTGATTGCTGAATGCAGAAAGATTAAGTGTATCCGAATGCTGCTGAAATTGGGGGAGTTTTGCATAGTCTGAAAATTTTTATATGTGTTTTTAAAATATTACTGGTTATGGCGGCTCTATACCGTTGCATTAATTCAGAAACCCAAATAATGCCATATCATTAGTTAAGGGAATAGCTGGCTTTCCCTGAGGTCTGACCAGCTGCTTTCTGAGTGGTGGCTCTTCTCTTTCTGGTGCTCCCTGCTGCGCGGGTGGTGGAATGGGGCGGTGGGAGAGAACCCCAAACCCCTCTTCTCTTCTGGGGGACGCAGGAGCGTTCGGAGCGCTTGCCACAAGAGGTCACTGCAAGAGCTGCTGCGTTCCCAGAATGATGTTTAAATCTGAGAGAGAAGAGAAAAATGAAATTATTGATTTTTTTTTTTTTTAGAGTAAACATCCAAGGTTTTTTTTTATTCCTGTTGGAAGGAGTATACAGCCAAAGAATAATGTCAGGAAGTTAAGTGAGCTGTGGAAGTACATTTAATTAGCCTGTTTAACAGGGTACTGTTTGGTGGTTAAGAGGGATTTTAAGTTATTCTTCTGAAAAGCCAAGGAAATAGTGTTTTCTGGTTTGATAAAATTAAGTAATAGGATAAGATTTTGGAATTAGCCCTCTAATGACCATTTTTTAGGAAAAAAAAAAAAAAAAGTCGGATACTTGTTTAATCATCTCACTTAATGCTCAGGGCTCTTCTAAATGCCAAGCACTGGGTGACCCGGCTGGCCAGGGCCCGATCTTGCACCCAAGTCCGGCTGCCGGCCTGTGAATTGTCCCATGGGAGAGTCGCCCACCCCGATACTGGGCTAGGGTCCGTCCTCTTGAGAGCTCTGCTTCAGCCACTTGCACAAAGAAGGGAGTGCGGGAGAGGTGGGAGATTCTCTGCCAAACCAGGTTTTTTGAGGTACGGCCAGACTCTGTGGAATTGCAGCCAGGACAGCCTTCAGGCTGAGTGTTTGCAAGAGGAGCCCCCATGTCTGAGCAACTGCTGTTACCCCAGCTTTCTCATCTGGGAACGTGAAGCAAGCACTCTCGATTGTATAAAGCTAGAAATCTGATTTTTGGTTGCTCCCTGGGCGTGCCTGGGTGCCTTGAGCGAGAGCTGCAGTGTGCTCCAGTTCAGGTTTAGTCTTGCTACATCAGTGTTGTGTTCTGCATAATTCTAATGGAAAACATTAAATGGTGAACAGATTCAGTGGTGGCATTTAGATGATAACCAGGGTAGGTGAGGATGAGCTTAACTCTGGGATAAATGAACGTGTGGGGCAGCAACTGTGATCGGAATTGTATGAAATGTCATTTTGCAGCCAACTCATTAGGGACGCTCTCTTGTCCCTATGGACTTAAAACTCTTCCTGGGGTCAATGATGTTGTGCCACAAAACCAGCAAACAGCACAGTCCCCTGCCTTTAGTGATCGTTCATATTCAGAATGATTAAAGTTAATTTTTTAAGTTTTCAGGAGGTAAATTCCAGGCAGACTCTAACCTTTCTTCCTGAGCTCACTTGCTGAATTGCTGAAAGCTGCTGTGTTCCCAGCTAAGTGACTTACACGTGGATTTAATATTTCAGCCAATGCTGGATTATTTATCTTTTGTTTTATTTGAGGAGCACTGGTTTGGGGCAGGAGATAGACCATTTCAGCATAGTTGGTGTCGTGGCATCTTGCTCTGGGTTTAGCCCTCTCTGCATTTTCATAATATGGGTATTAAATAAAAAACAACACTGGTACAGAAGGGTGACGTAAAGAGTTAGTCCTTTGAGAGATTTTTTTTTTTTTTCCTGGGCAAGCAACACTTATTGCTGGATAAATTGGATGACACTGATGTTTTGCATGCTTTAAAGACACCGGGGAAATAATAGCTTTGTTAGAAAAGAGCGATGTGGTTTTGTAGTAAGGAGTACAAAGTGCCAGTGGAGGCTGCCGCTTGCTTCGAGTGGTGCAGGTTGTCTGCAGGCGGCCCTGGGGCTGGGGGATGCTGGTGCCCTCTGAGGTGGATTTTTCAACCCCTCCAAAAGGGTTGAGGACTTTCTGTTGCGTTCTGTGGGGATGCAAGATGTTTTGCACATGTGGTTGGCGTTGCTGCAAGCAAGACCAGTAGAAATATATATTTCCAGGGTCAGGACTTGCTCAGGAGAGCTAAAAGAAAATAAAAAAATGAAAACATTTTTAGGACTCCCTTCCCCAACACACTCAGAGGAGCCCCATGAGTTTTCCAGGACTGCAGCGATGTGCTGACCCCGTGGAGTTATAAGGAGAGTCAGCTGACAGCAGTTTAAGCGTTTTGGGGCTTTTATAAGACAGCATTAGCAAAGAAGGCAAATTCCAGACGTTTCGCAGCCTCCGTCAGGTCTGGGCTGCGTTTGCTCTGCAAGGGAAGGGCGGTGATTCTGGGGGACAGCTCTGCGTGAAGTTGCTTGAGCTGGGAGTTTGTTCCTAGATGGAAACACTGCTTCTTATTATTATAAAATCATGATTACTTGTGCTCTGCTACTGCTTCATTTTTTAAAAACATCTTTTCAATCTTTTTTTTTCTAAAAAGATTAGTTGCCTGTTTTCTTGGGATGAGATGAAATTCCGAAATGATCGTTTAGACAATTTTGGTACAAAGTGATGCCCAAGCATTCTCGAGAAAAGATGATTAGAGACAGCATTTCTCACTTGGCTAAGCATATCTCCTGCAATGATTTAGCTGTTCTTGCTCTCCTGTGATTACATAACGTTAATTTTACACTGCTTTGGGCATTGCGTTAGTTAAAAAAAAAATTGCTTGCACACTGTGGTTTTGTGTTGCTGTTTTTTTTTTTTTTTAAAAACAAAACAAGCCTCAGCACTGTGTTGAGTATTAGCTGCTGTGAGACAGAGTAAGATTAAAGGCTTGCTGCTCTACAGCATAGGCTGCCTGTGTACAAAAGAGCCTTTTTACAAAATAGAAGGGCGGCAACAGCAAATACAGTGCCTTACACAGTTGTCTTCCTCAATTGTGTTTTCCAGCCTGAAATGTTGCTTACTGTATGCCTCTAGTATCCCAATTTCTTGCCATCAGTGTTAAACCTTCTAAATAGGGGAGTTATATTAGCTAATAAAAATCTGCTGACTTCCTAAGAGGAATCCGGCAGCTCTGAGACAGGTGAGTCTGCTGGCTGAGCCCTGCTTCCCTGCGCTCTCATCGGCAGACGCTGGTGTTCAGATGTGTCTTGTCAAATAACTTCACCTACAGAACTGCGAATTGGGCTCTCTACAGTATATCAGAAAGGAGAATGGGTGGAGAAAATGGTTAGTGGAGACAATGACATCAAGACAAGTGTAAAAATATCTCTACGAGCTCATATCTCTAAGGAAATGGGAAGTGGAAATGCATTTTCCGTGCATTGGAGAAATCCAAGCAATCCAAGGATGAACGCGTTACCAGGCATTTCAGGCTAATCATCGCACAAGTTTTGAGGTTAACTGCTTGTTAGTATTTTCAGAGTATGAGATATTACCACATGGTTATCTGGACCACAGTTGCACGGAGTTTCATGTACTGGTACATGACAGACCACTGGTCTGTCAGATTTACTGTCCAGCTCTTGGCCGTGGCCAATATCTAGCAGGCCAGGGGAGAAGTTCCCAGCCTTCACAGTAAAATACTTGTGAGACTGGGCGCTGCTGTACATGGAGAGAGAAGACTTTCCTTTCTGGGCCACAGCACAGGTGCTGCAGAAGTTTTAGTTAGCTGCTGGCAAAGGAAGCCAGGAGGAACAGGTAGCCAGTTGTGTTTGGAAGGGAATAGACTTGTCTTTGGTGTTAGGCTGCCCTATGGCAATGGGGGATGGAGTGGAAATGAGGTTTTTCCAACCCTTGTGTTTTACACCAGGTTCAAGCAGCCAGGTGGAAATTGAAGAGTGGAATTTGCCATAATCTGATGGAATCTGAAGACACAACTGTGACCTTTCTGAGCGAGGAAACCATGTAAATGAGTTGTAGAAATATGGAAGTTGGGCATGCAGATGGATTTAGTCCAGGACTGGCTGTTAGGACCCAGCCTCAGGGGAAGAGACTGCAGAAATGGACTTTTCACGAGTGGCCAGTGGTGATGACATGATGTAAAGCAGTCTGTTCTCCAGCTACGTGAAACTCCTAGAAACACTAAGATTGTGTTCTCTGCTAAGGAATATCTGTGGTTTACCAAGGTTAGAGTCCAAAATGGAGACATATTAGAGAATGTAGAAAGAGTCACAGCACAGGACTCAAAGCCCAAACTTCTCTGTGTCCCTTTGCACTCTGCCAGAGTTAAAAACTTGGGTGCTGGTCACCCAACTCTGCTTTGGTTTCTCCGTCAGGATGTGATCAGTGAACCCACTCTGCACCAGTCTGCACCACCCAGACCTGCTTGTCTTTTTCCAAAGCATGACATTCTTTTCCTAAACTTGAGCCAGTCTTTAGGAGAAGGCAAGGTCTCTGTATGTGGAACAACCGATGGCTTTTAACATAAACTGTATATTGTTTTAAGAGGTTATGGCCAAAAAGAGATTCTCTCCATGTGCTGTGTCAACTGGTATGCAGCTTGCATGATTACAGCTGGGTGTGGACTCATAAAGTTAAATCTGCCTGGAGTTTTGACCTGGGGAGACTGCAGAAATAGGGAAGAATTAATGTGTGGCTTGGTTGGAGAAAATGAGGTCATCCTGGATAAAATATAGCATAGGCATGGCGTCCTGTGGATGCTGAGACTTGAGTACTCAATAAAACCCCAGGGTCAGATGCTGACCTGTTCTTCCTCAAGTTTTATCAAGCTGCTCAGCGAGCAGCGGCATTAATGAAACATGGGTTCCTCTGGCTTTGTGCCCGCGATTGGGTTCGTTGGTCTCTAACAAGATGCGAGCATTGATTCAGGATTTTTCTTCAGTTGGAACAGGACATACACATTTATATTCACATGCTCAGCATGGATGAATAAGCCTTATTGGCTTAGGAGACAAGGGTAAAAAAAGAAGTCTGTTAAGTAAAGGAAAAATTGTGAGGACAAAAGAAAACATATTCTAATATCTGGTCATGTTTCTAGTATGTATACTATACATCTGATCTAACCTTACAGACACTGGTATCTACCAAGATTCTTCTAGTGTCTTTTTTTTTTTTACTACTTTTATGGGATTATTATTTTTTTAAATGGTTGTTTGGCTTTATGTTTTGTTTTGTTTTATATTTTATTCCCTCTCAAGTTTGTGGTGGATGTGATCAGTTTAGTGAATGCCTTATCAAGTATTTTGAGTCTCTCGGGTGTAAAGAACTATTGAAATCCATAAATGCTGTGTGTTGGCTGCTGGCTGCAACACATCTTCTGCTGTGTACTTTGTGTCCTGAAACAGTTACGTGGTGGGAATACACAGTCAAGATAATGCCTGTGGGATGGGGAGGCTTTGGAGTGGGATGATCTGCTTTTGGGCCGTGGTCCTCTGGAGAGCACCCAGGTGTGGGCAGCATCCACGAGAGAGTTTGGTGTTGCTGTCTCTGATCGCCCAGGTTGTGCCCGTTGTGTCTAGATATGTGAGCAAAACTTTGGCGAAAGACAATCCTTTAAAGAAATCTCTTTCTGTATCTAACCAGAGGACCAGTTGTTTCCCTTTGGGATTGGAAACTAAGAATTGTTTGCACTCCCATCCTCTCCAGCTGCTGGGGTACGGGTGGAGCCTGGAGGGTTTAGGGGGCTGGTGTCGTCTCCTCTTTTCCAAACTGGGGAAGATGCAAGGCGTTGTGGGGACATCAGTGCAGTGGAGTGAGCTGCAGCGAACCCTTTGGTTTCCAGGGGTTAGGATGTCCCCTGTGTTGGTATCTGCGCTGTGCTGAGCAGAGCGGGGCCGAGTCCCCGCGGCAGAAAGGGCTGCGGAAAGCCAGGGAGGTTTGGTGTAATGCCCAGGCTTTACCCCATGCCTCCTGCTGCTCGTAGTGAGGGCATCTCACCTCCCAGTTTCAGAGTTGGCATTTAGGCTTAAGAGTGTTTGTGATGGATTCAAATAAATTCTTTCAGCTTAAAAGTCTTAGATTTCACAAAAATCTGAACTTCTATTTCTCTCATTGGATGGGTTTTAAATATTTTAAAATCTGCTTTTCTATGGCAAATCCAATAATCTCCAGATTATTTTTTCCATCTTTATGCTTGTAAAGAAAAAAGAAAGAAATACTGGGGTTTTTTCAGTATATTTTCCTTGTTCAACAGAATAATGTTTGCATAATATATGATCCAGTCACACTTATAAATATGCTGAGAAGGGCATGTGTAGCTCATACAAACCTAGTGTCTCTTTTATGTGAAAATGGATGTGTGCACTTGAGTGTATGTCTGTAAGTAATTGGCATAAGCATTCTTTGTCTATTATAACAAAAATTTGTAAAAATCTCCTTAATTTTTTTCCCCCCAAGAACTGCTGAAAGGAATGTTTCTTATAATTTCAACACAGGAATGGTTGCTAATAGTTATATTTTAATAGCTTTTTTAGCATCAGTGAATGTGACCAGTTAGTCCCATAGCTGCAGTCAAAATGAAATTGAAAAGCAACAGTAAAAATAGAGAAAACTCCGAAATCATCACAGACTACAATTTGAGAACGTCTACTAAGTAAGAACATTATTTCTTAAACAAAATTAGGAATGTTTACAGTATCAATGAACCTAAAATCCCACAACATTGTGTTTAAGCAAAATGAGTATTTCCTTCTTTGGAAAAGCCTTGCTAAAAGCAAGGATGGAAGAATCTTTCCAAACTAGCGAACAAAACTATTTTAGGAATAACTCCTAATGTGTTGGTGCCAGTTCGTGTGTGTAAACTGTAGGCACTGACTGGAAGAACAGATGACGGAAGCGACAGTTAAACCTGAGTTCAGCCTCCTGGAAATACTCCCTGCCCGTATTTTGCGTTTACAGCGGTGGTTGCATGTTACTAGGATGAGCCAAACTCTGCCATTTGCATTTTTAATAGACTGCCACTGCTACTCAGTACCTGTTTTGTGTTATTTCACACATGTAGATCCCCTTGGCGCTCATCAGTTCCCTGATCACGCTGAATTTCCATGTAGGTCACTTGATCTCCGTGCTCCCAGGTGTGATGTGGCTTGTGGTGTACCGTGAGATGCGGTGGGCACCCCTGCCCCTCCCTGGCAGCTCCTGGTGCTCTCTGTCCTGCATCCCAGGGATGCTGGCTGCATCCTGCAAAACAGACCGGGACCTGCTAGGAGGAAAAATGTCTTAGGCAAGAGAGTCGTCGTCAGTGTCGGGCGCGCATACAGTTCAGCAGTTAAAACTCAGTTTGTGAGTTAATTTAAGGTTGATTTCAAGATACATATAAAATGAAAATCAAACATGATACCTTGCCCAGATGTTGTGAATAAATTAATTCTTTCTAAAAAGCATTGGTGCTTATATCAGTATTTTGGGGTTCAAGAAGATACTTACGTTGTTAGGAGTTATCCTGTTTCATCACAGTTTTTTTTTTTCTGATGCCCATTTTGATTTCAGTTCCCTCTGAAATTTCATGATAGAAGCTACCATCTTGAATAACTCTGCATCCGCTATGTCACACGTGGAGGAATTAAATGTACTTTGCTACTGACAAGAGCCCTTTCTCTCTTTTTCTTTTTCTCTTTTTCAGAATCCAGTTTTTTGTTGGGAAATGCCCAGATTGTGGACTGGCCTGTAGTTTATAGTAATGACGGTTTTTGTAAACTCTCTGGATACCATCGAGCTGACGTCATGCAGAAGAGTAGCACTTGCAGGTATGCCAGCTGTCTGTTCGTTGCCACTCGATGCACTTTTAAAATTATAATCTGCTGGGAAGAGCAATGAGGTTTTGGAAGAAATATTGATGTAAGAAAAGCAGTGTTTTGCAGAAATTTGAATATTGAAACAGGCTTTAAATTAGTGAAACCAGCAACTTATCCAGGACATAGTAAAGCCCTTTGAAATTTATCCTGGATAATATCAGTACGAATGTGCTCTAGCTAGTGGTCCAATAAAGAAAGTGAGGTTTTAGGTAATACGTTTCAAAGGCTTGTTTTACTAGATTTTCGTTAATTCTCCTGTTATCATTCCAGGAGGTGGTGGGCTATTTTGTAGCCTATGTTGGTCTCTGTTACTACACCACAGACAGAGCACAGTAACGTGCAAACTGCATCTTTATTCCCAAGAGAGTGATTAAGCTGATGATCTATTTACTCTAAGCCTTGCAGCTTTATGGCTTTTTCCTTTTGTTGGTGGTCTTTCCGGAGCGGGCAGCTGTGATTTATGGTTAGACATTCATCTGCGCCTTGTCTGCTGCATCCTTTAAAAGGAGATGCTTTGGGGAAAGACTAAATCCCTAATGCATGTGCATGTGTGTGCACGTGAGCAAAGTAAAAGAGGGACAGAGGCAATGAGGAACTGCTGAGATAGAAGTTTGTGTAGCTTTTCCCTTTATGCATTCAGGGAGTGACCAACTCCAGGGCACTGGGAGGAGGGGGCTGCGTATCTACAGCGATGATTTTTGGGAGACGGTTGCTGCCAGACACTGATCATTGGGTGATGCTTCAGCTGGCAGGAGCTGGGTGGGCAGTGAGCCCATCCTTGGATGTCAGTCCTTGCTTACTCCAAAAAGCATCGCATGCTGACACGTGGTCGCTGTTGTCCTTGCTGAGAAGGGGAGGAAGCCTTGAGGGTCCAGGGCTGCTCTGTGCAGCCAGGTGCCCTCTGATGGGCAACGGAGAAGAGATGGGCACATGGTGCTCATGTGAAATATTCGTTCACAGAGTCAACAGAGTCAATATACTCAGTGGGGCTGAGAGAAACAGCCTTATCACAGCCATCCTGGATATCCATACGTGCTTTGCTCTTTGCTGTCTGCTATCCAGTATATTGAACTGTGTAAGTTTGCTGTGAGCCAGCACTTTTATAGTCTGTGCACACTGAAATCAATACAAATATGGAATGGGATTGTGGGAAAATGTTGAGGAAGTGAAAGTTTAGCAATACCTCTCTGATAATGATTCCCCTGTGCCTCAAATACTGAGGGGACCAAAAGGTTTTTTCCGTCTGAGTGGTTTTTGTGCATATGATGGGCTCTAGTTACCATTTGTAAGGATCCTCTTTCAAGTAGATCATGCAGGTGAATCATACAGCTGTAAATTCAAGGATGAATTATTGTGGAAAATTGAATTGGTAGCAAAGATAGTTTTTTTTTTTTTTTCCTTTAATCTTCATTCTATACATCCATCTCTGGATTCTGGAGAGACCTCTAGACTCAAAGCATGGATGGTAGTTCTTTCGTGTCTGGGTCTTAGCTAGTGGAGTGATATATGCAGGATGATGTTTCCTGCTTCTTACGAGACGTCCCAGTCTTTGCAGATTAAGGAGGAGCTGGAGAGGTTTTCAGCCTGGTCTGACATGCAACGTGCAGCCTTCCAGAGCAATGCCTTTGGAGCTGCTCTCTAACAAGGAGCTGCACAGCCGCGTGGGATGGAAAACAGTCTTGGAGGCCGATGGTGCCTGCTTAGGTTTAGCCAGGAGAATGCCATTGGAGATTTTTTGGTATCTGGGGCTATTATTTGTATTATTTTCTGAGTGAGGCTCTCAGTGCACAATTGCTATGTTACACAGAGATCATGTTACATTATACATGAAATTGCGTTATGTGTACTTACTATTCTAAGGCAGGTGCTCTGTGATCGAAGCGCTGTGGTGCCACACCTTTACTGCAGGTTTTGGAAGGGTCTGTTTTTACTGCTTTTTAGTACTAAAAATCCAGCCGGAGAAAAATACACATATACAAACAATGTGAATCTAGCCCCTGATTTGAGTTGTTACTGATCATGAGTGTGATAAAGGATAATTTATAAATTTTCCAAAATGTGGTCAGTTTGCCCCTGCCTATGAGGTATAGGGCAAATCAGCTCTCACCCATGCTTTCCTCCTGGGTAGTCCAGCGAGTATTCACTACATCTTCTTTCTGTCTGTCCCACCCCATACCCGGCGTTGGGGCTGCTCATATGCCGTCGTTACATTTGGTTTCAGGAGGTCTCAGCTGGTATGGGTCACAGGGAGGGGCTGATGAACTGGAGGCACTGGAGGTGTGAGTGATTTTTGTTCCAGCTTAGGCAATGAGTTAGTCCAGTGCCAAGCTGGTAATCCCTTTGATTTTGCACTTCTCTCATCTTTTAATCAGCGACAATGAGGAACAGGGCATCTGCAATGGTGACACCTCTAACCTTCAATTAACCATGCAGAAACCTTTTCCTGGAGATGCACGGATAGGTCAACCAGCGTGCAGGAAAACCACTGTTTCATGCCCATCACAAGTGAGGTTAAAAAAAGGCTGCGAGTGAAACCCTGGCTCCAGTGAAGCTAATGGCAAAATTCCCACCGTGTTCAGAGAAATGGGATTTTGCATGGTGGGTGCAGCGTGCTGGACTTCAAAAAAGTTACATTTAATACTGAGATGGTGGTCACCTCTGTGACCAAAGCTGTGCAAAGAAGCCTTGCTGAGTACACCAGTGGGACCCAGGGAGCTGCACCGTTTCTCCTTAGAAATGGTGCCTGCTCTTTAACTTGCAAAGTTTCGAAGGTATTGACGTGTGTCTGTATTTGCTGTTCCTCCTGGGTAGATGTTTGTCCATTGTAATTAATGCCTTTTCATCCAACGCTTTTGGATGAGAGCTGTAAATTGGATGCAGGATCATATACCTTCTGTGCTTTCCCTGTCCTCTATCCTGGATAATTCCTCGCAAACGGCTGTTAAATACCACCCTGGCACGCGCTGCAGACCTGGAGCTGTTCTGATGCCGCCGCTCTGGATCCTGGCAAGGGATGGAAGAGCACGACACTAAGCTTCAGATGGGGCTTTTCTGTGCCAAGGGATGCTTTCAAAGGGAGGCGGGAGCCCAGCTGCCTTAGATGACAAATGGTTTCTTTCAGAGATGGGGAAATTATCTAAGATTGTGCCTTTCTCTGAGTATTTCAGTAAGTCTTGTTTCTCTTTGATAAGTCTGTTTTCTAGGTAGTAAGATTCCCAGTAGCGGGGTGGTTTTGATATTTATGTCTTGTACAGTTTGCACTGAAGGCACTCGACAAGCACTGAATAACAAAAAACATGAGGCAGAAAAAGACAGAGTGATTGACTGAAGAAGTAGGAGTCCCTCCATGTGTACAAAATAGGACAGCCTAAATTAAATTAAACCTGTAATAAGCAAAGATCTTATATAACTTATGCAGTGAGTGGCTCTGAGCTTTCTTCTGTGCTGTTAAAAATCACCTTCTGAAAAATATTTTTATTATTCCACGAACCTTTAAAATGTCCCTTTATATGTGAAAATAATGTGTGATTTGAGTATTACAGGTTTACTGCTGTAATAAGCTGCCTTTAATTTGAAACAAAGTTGATTGATTGTATTCAGCAGCACTAACTGGTGTTGTCCACCACCCAGAACGCCAAGTACGATTTGTCATTTTAACACTAATTAATGGTGACTTTCTGTATTGTAAGCCATGCAAAGTCAAGCACTTCAACAGATTCTTGTTATTTTTTCCTTCAGGACTAAGAGAAACATTGTTTTAATTCTCAAGAAAACAAAAAAAGATAATTCAATTGCACAACGGGCAGTGTGAAAACCACCAGATCTTGTTTTCTCTTGCAGATAGGAGAGCGATCTGCTTTACCTCATCAGTGCATTACAAAAGGCATAGATTTAAAAAAAAAAATCAAACTCTCTTTGTTGTCATCTCATGTATAAATGTATAAAAGGTTGTCAGCTGAACTTGGGAAGGAAAGGCAGGTCATTTGAAAATGAGCAGTAGCTGTTTTTTGCGTTTCCTAAGGACGACTGTGTATTTTAACGAGAAGCAGTACCTTACTGAGGCCTTCTGCCCTGGTAAAACCATTTCCTGCCCTCAGTCGCCGTACTGGCATCTCCAGTACGTTGCTGTCCTGAAGGTAACGGTTACCACGTGTCGTTTATCAGTAGCTCTCCCTGTGTTAGCGGTGGAGAAGCTCCTGTAGTGCTGTACAGATGGTGTGGTTGCTCTGATGCCCCGCATCTCCCTCCATCACCACACTGGGCAGCACCTTTTTCTGGGAGCAGCCCCGTTGCCTCCCTTGGTTGGCTGTGTAAAGGCCATGGTTTGGCCTTCATTGAGTGTTTTAATGCTTGCCGAGTCACTAACCACTATGTTGTTTTATTGTTTCTTTCAGAACAGTAGACATAAAATAAATGTTTATTGAACCTTTGGAGGTCTGTTGATCAATAAAAGAGAAGCTGCATTGAAACCACAGAGGCACTGATAGCTTTTCTTCTTTCTTTCATATTCTCCGGGTTGTCTGCTGTAGGTTTCAGCTGAAGCTCAAACTGTGAACAAAGAAAATGGAAAAAAAAAATCTGACCAATTAAAACTGTATTCATCCAAGTGTCTGAAAGCTTTTATCCCATGCTCCCTTTTCCTTCAGTTCTTTAATTGGGAATTTGCGCAGAGTGGTCTTTGCTTATTTTTAATCCAGGGAAGAATGATGGTAAAAGCCTGGCTGTTTCCTTAGAAAGGATTTGAAAAGTAAGGCCAGGGGGTTGGGTTTGCTTACGCCAGCTGAAAGTCTGACCTGGAAAAGAACGCAAAGATGAGATGGGCAAGTGGCAAGGAATAGCAGAATTAAAATTACATTTTTATATTCTCAGTCTGGAGAGGGATGAGTCTCCAAAAGCATTTTAATATTTTCTGTGTTTTCACTGAAATATTAAAGAAATGCAGTACACGAAAAGGAAAATGAGGGTGAATTTGCTTACGTTTGGTAGTAGCGCAGATGCAGCTACACAAGCAATAACTCATACACTTGCTTCCTGTGCTGAATTTTCAGGGAATTACAGTCACTGCTTCTTGTTGGTTAAATCCTGCCTGCTTTTGCAACTGGTATTTAGTAAAAGGATTCAAATTATCTTATTGTCTCAGATGCATCTTGACAAGATTAGATTTGTAGCCATTGAGTCAACCAACAGCCTTTACCTGTAGTAGCTTCCATTCTTCCTCCAGAAGCCTTCTCAAGAGGACTGGGCAGAATTTGGGAGGGTTTAGAGGTTTTGTTCAGTTTTCTCTGTTTTGACAGCAATATTCTCATGGCCTGCAGCTGTGGCAACAATGGTTTTGTAGTCTATCAGCTTTTTTTCTAACCATATATCCTTAAAGATATGCTCAGAAAAGCACTTAATGAAACATTACAGTAGATTTATTTGCTGTCATTTACAGTAAAAAGGTTACTCATTGTTGCAGGTTTCCTTGTGACGCTCTAAATATTTAAATGTAATTAAACTTTGTTAAGTGACAGTTAATAGCATGTGCAATGCTTATGCTGTTTAAGGTGACTGTAAGTTGTTGGTTGTCCAGAAAGAAGAGAAATATTTTTTCTTTTTCAGTTTTATGTATGGTGAACTCACAGACAAGAAGACCATTGAAAAAGTCAGACAGACTTTCGACAACTATGAGTCAAACTGCTTTGAAATTCTCCTCTACAAGAAAAACAGTATGTATATATTTGTGTATGGTGTTGGGAGTGCTAATGCACGTTTAAAGTATGTAATAGAGTAAAAAAAAAATCATTTTGACATACGGGTAAATTTGGGGCAAGATTTGGAGAAGAAATGGATGTTTTGATAGCCACAGCTCTAGAAAAGAGCTCTTTTTTTTCAGGAAGAGTGTTCAGATTGCCAAGAATAGTTGTTCCCTGCTGTCTCTCGTCTGACTCCTTCTTTCCAAAATACATTTAGTTTTGAGGATTGTTTCCCTAAAGGGAAATTGGCTGGGTTAAGTGAAAAGAAACCCTGAATGAGGTTCCCCCACATCCCTCAGGAAACACCCCCATGTCTCCACAACTGAGAACCCAGACCCCAGTTGCCGCGAGTGGATGCTCCCAGCAGTGCCTCTGCGATGTGTAAGCCAACACATATGAGCTCTAGTGAGAGTACTAAATTTGGCACATAACACAGGGATTAATTAGAAAACCAAGGAATTTGAATTAATGGATGTAACCTACATCCCATTGGGTTTACAGGAGGTTGCCAGAACCAGGGAAGATTTTCTTCAGTTTATCTTAACCATGAGTCATTCCAGTCACATTTTCTGTGCTGCCAGGAATGTGGGTAGTACTTCTGGCTTATCAACATTACAGCACATGCAAAGCAAAACATACACTGTTGTGTGGTCTCACGCTGGGCTTGTGCAGTGTGGATGTCTCTCCCAGGCTGGCGGTTGAAATTCCTGCTGTTGTCAGTGGAGATGAGCAGCCTCCTCCACTGGCACGGGCCATGTCCCCACGGTAGAAAACCAAAACTGTCAGGTGAAGTTGCTCCAGAAAAGTTTATTCCTCTACACTGAGCATCCCAAGTCTAGTTGACTGGATCAGCGGCCATGTCAAACACAAGCCAAAAGCAACCTTGATGGAGACATGTTCTTCGGTTGGGCTTTCCTTGCCCAGTACAGGATGCAACTCCTGTGGGGTTGAGGAGCTTTTGCCCAGTAGGTGAGGCCACGTTCACCCCCGGGCAGACATCGGTGCTGGCATGGAGCACCTTGCTGGGATGAGACTGGAGTTTTCTTCTGCATGTTGTGGCTGAGGGAAGGTAACCGTGTGCCTCAGGAAAGAGCTAGCTGTGCCTGACTGCCCCATTTCACTGCCAGCTCACATAAACCCTTCATGACGTTGAAGAGAGCATTCCAGATACCTCATCTTCTTGAAACAAAATCACATGCTTTATGCTTTATTTCCACTTTCCATTTTTAGACTAAATCTTCCTGTATATGCACTTAAGCAGCGGAAAATGTCTTTAGATTTTTCCAGTTCTGCCTCTCGGCCCATTTCCTGTGCAGGTCACCTGGGTGTCCCCTCACATTAGGGGAATTTCCTGGGACAGATTTGCATTGGGTGTCTTTGCAGGTGGTGGTGCCCAGCACCGCCATACCTTGTGTCCGTGTGATTTCCGAAGAGGATCCCAGAGACCCAGCACTCTCCCCGACCCTGGGCTGGCAGCTCTTGCTCTGGCACAGGCCAGTCCTGAACTAAATTCCTTTCTATTTTGTTTAAGTACAGAACGAGGAAAGCCTTACCTTGGTGACTTTTCTGTAAACTAGCCAGTCACTTTTTGCTTTGTGTTGTGGATTGCCTGCTGGAGCTTGGTGATGCTTCAGAGATTTATTGAGCTGCAGTTGCCTTAATAAAATCTTCACCTTTCCCCAGGTCTCCAAGCCTGTACCTCCCATAAGTTACGCAGTGTTACAGAAGGTCTTTATGGAAAAGTACGCATTTTTATTTTCAGGCTTGAGTCCATTCCCATCTGTAACATCTTTTGCCAGCTTCCTTCTCTGTCTCCCAAAGCCCAGAATTTCAACCTCATGTTAACGCTAATAGCCTCACCCTTTGGATCCAATTCGGCAGCTGGTTTGCCCAGTGTTTGCTACCATTTGTCATATTGTGAGCCTTGTGGAAGAAGGCTCTTCAAGTAACTGTCTGCTTCTCCTCCAGATTGAATACTGGAGCAGTTAAAGAAATAAAGGATAGTGTCTGTTGGCATGAATGTACTTCTGCAACATGCAGGCAGTTACTCTGTGGAAGGGCTCGTGGTTATCACCTGCAGAGACCTTGCCCGTTGCCTCTCTCCTCCATGGAGCTTGCAGTGCTCTCGGAGCACGTGCCTGCCCACGTTTTCAAACTGTAGGTCCGGAGGTGCTGTGTATTTTCGATTATGTGGCACGACCTTTTCTTTCTCACTCCTTCCTTTATGCTTTTGGCAAAGGGAGATTTTTCAGGTTGCTTTCCCATCCTTCTTTCCTTCAGCACAGAGACAATCTTCAAGAGCTGCTGTTCTCTGGCAGCATCCGTACGACTGCTGACTTCCCACGCCCCCTTGGCATTTTAACCCAGCTAACAGGTTTCAGGTTCAGACCTGAAAGTTTACTACTACAACTTTCTTCTATTTTACGGCATTCCCTCATATGTATAGTCCTCAGCTCTACCTGCCCAACTATTCAGCAACCACGTTAGTCGTGTATATATATACATGTTTGTATATGTATATGGTGATAGTCAGGAAACCTCTTTGCCTGCTTTTGCCCAAATTGCTGCTTCTACAGCAGCAGCCACCTTGCCTCTGTCTTTGATTTTTGTCAGTGCTGTTGCAGAGGTTACTTTGCCCACTTACTTTCAGAGCTTTTTGAAAGGTGGTGATGAGTTGCCAGGTGTAAGTGCAAAGTGCGGTATTGCTCCAGAGAGCTGCAGCACTCTGTTGTAGAAGTTATGAAAAGAGTCTTTTATCTTGAGTTAGCAACTGGGAATTGAGACAATCAAGTATTCAGCATAATGGCTTTGGAATTATCACAAAAAGCAGTCCACTGTCTCTCCCACTTCTCCAGTTTACTGCTAGTGAGTTACTGGTTTAATCCCAGTTCTGCGATGCTGAATTTTGTCATGAACCCTTGTGAATTTTAACCTTCCCCACAGTAGTGCTCGTCCAAATGGGTTTTGTTGCCCTCTGGGCATCCATCCTGCAGTTCCTGGCACAGCTCCCAGACGTGGTGCATTACAGGAGATTTGGGGGGGGCAGCGGTGCCCGTGGGATAACAGTGGGCAAGCGGCTTGTCTCAGTGTGTCAGCTCTCAGGCTGGCATTCAGGCAGCTCAGGAGAAAAGCCATTATGTCAACTGGCTGAAAGCACATCAAATCCCAAAGGTAATTAGCTGGCTGTGAAGGCATTTACAGTGCAGTGTGTGTAGGTACGATTTTGGGAGGGAGGAGAGATGGCTGTGGGCATGGAGCTTGGCTGGATGGAAAGCATCTCTGACATTCGCGTCCCTGCAGGTGAACAGGGTGTTTCAAAGCAAATTGCTTTAAGTCTTTTAGGATTTTGCCCCTTACAGAGCAGACTTGTGTGTACGTAGGGGACTGCCATCTGTGTTTCAGCCTAGGAGGAAACAAGAGCAGTTTCAGTTTCTGAGCTCCTGCAGAAGCCCTACGTGAGGGCTTACCAAAAGCCATGCTAACCACTCCACACCACAGGCATTTTTTTTTTGGCCGTTCATTTGGTGAGTGGTAGGATTTGAAAATTATTTTGTATTTATTTCAAAAGCTAAGTGGAGATAACTGCATTGGGAGAGTGCTCCATTGGGCCGGACAGTGAGGAGGTAGAGGGTATGACCTGAAACACAGAAAGGAAATCGAGTCTCCTGATTTGTCCTGATATGACACATACAGTCTATGTCTGGATTGCCTCAGGTCCTCTTAAGTAATGGAGTAGCATCAGATTTGGAGCGTTTGATAGTATATAACGTATATATATATATATGACACTACATAACATATAACCTCTCATGTTGTCCAGAGAGGTGGTGGATGCCCCATCCCTGAAAACATTCAAGGCCAGGTTGGCCGGGGCTGTGAGCAACCTGATCTGGTTGGAGATGTCCCTGCTCCTTGCAGGGGGGTTGGACTAGATGGCCTTTAAAGGTTCCTTCCAACCCAGACTATTCTATGATTCTATCATATTCCAATAGTTTTGTGTTTGATAGCTCCATATTATGTGAAGAACTCAAAGATACCATCCATCCATTTATTTCTTACCTGTCTACCCTGAAGACATTACATTTGTGAGACATGCTGAGAAAAAAACAAGAGCAAGAGAGGAAGAATAATGTGTTTCATTTCAGAACAGAGATTTATAAAGCCTCTTGTCTGTGCTTATCGGCTAATTAAATTGGTAACATTCCTCCATTGTAATGAATCTGTAAAACTAGGAATATGTTGTTTTCATTTGGGAAGGTAAAACTAAAAGATCTGGAATGTGCAAAAATATCTAGATATGGTCCTAAGCTATATCAGCATTATAATAACATATAAATGATGAAATATTCTGTCAAAGTTTGTGCTATACCAGAGTCCAATGTCACCTTTTTCTTTTCTTCAGGAACCCCAGTTTGGTTCTACATGCAAATCGCACCTATAAGAAATGAGCATGAAAAAGTGGTTTTGTTCCTGTGCACTTTTAAGGATATCACTTTGTTCAAACAACCGATTGAAGATGATTCAACAAAAGGTAAATAAGAAATACAGTCTTTTTCTCTGGTGAATGATAAAGTACATGCTTGAGCTTAGTCCTTTGACAGAGATGTGTCACGCCTGTGATCTGTGTCTTGAATTCAGGAAATGTTTTGTGACCTGTCAGACTTCTGATGCCACTCTCCTAAATTATTGCTTAAAAATAAAAGTTAAATCACCATGAGTGGAAATTGCCTAACAACACTTTGCCAGACTAACAAAGCTTCCTTTCTCTTTGTAATTTCACTATTTCTTCACTACTTTTTTGGTTGGCTTTTTTTTTTTTTTTTTTTTCAGCTGGCATTTGCTAAAAATCACATAGTTTTTGAGTCATTTTAGTGCTGGAGACCTTGTTTTCGGAGACTTTTCTCCCAAGGGACTGGTATCTTCTTTTTAGCTAAAGATTGTTTGAGCTCCTTTGTGCTGAGATGGTGATACTTCCTCCTTTTCTCACTCTTGGAGATGAAATGCAAAAGATACAGCCTATTTGGTCCTTTGTTACTGGCCAGCAGTGATGACTGCATGGCAGTGGACATCGTGTTGAGATGTGCCTTGCTCTCATCACCTAACAACCCATGGCCAGACCCGCAGCCTTGCATAAGAGAGAACTGCTGGGGAAAGGTGCAGAAGATCCAGCAGCATCCTCTGCTGTGGCTGTAAGATGTGTGTTTTGTGCATGGTTCACACGTGTATTGCTTTGGGTAAAATAATGCACACTTACATAAAGAAGGGCATTTATGCTACAGCATTCCCATCCCATCTTCCCTTGGAAGTTGCCTTTTGGTGGTTAATTCCTTGCTATATTTTTCTTTTCATGTTTGGAGAAGGCTTGATTTCTCACTGAGAGCTGTATGTGCTCTGAGCCGTGTTTTTTAGCATAAACTTGGTGTCCTTTGAATGCAAACCGGATTTAAACTAATTCCTCATGATCTAGATAACACTTTTTTTATGTGTTTGGATAACTGAAAAGTAGATTTATAAAGGCAGAGTTAAAATAAAACGAGAGGCCTCTCGTTTTATTTTAAGATTAAAATAAAAGATTAAATATGAGATTTTTTTTTTGTCTAGAGAGTACTATCTGTAATGTTATAAGATCGTGATATAGGAATACTTGCTCAGCCGTCATTAGCTTTACTGCCTCTACAATTTAGTTAGCAACCTGCAAATGTTCCTTTATTTAACTTTCACCCCCATAACATGGAGTTCTTCTGCCTGGAAGTAATCTGAAATTTTTAGTGCAAATGCTTGTTAATGGAAAGGACTTTAATTGTAGAGGCCTGAAGGCATAGGGCTGGCTCCTTGCTGTTCATTGATGAAAAAGTCAGTCTTTGCAAGGATCCTCATGTAGGATTTGCTGTTTGATGCTTTTTGGGAGGACTGAGATGTTTCTCAGTGGAACCAGTCCGTGAAACTCCCCCCTTCACGAGCTCTGCCCCAGTTTCTGCAGTATGTAGGTGCATGGAATGTGTGGCTGCAGCAGGACGGGGAAAACGTATTGAAGGTGGCTCCCAAATGCAGAAATGATGAATGTTGCCTCCTTTGGATTCTCAGCCTGGGAGATTAGTTCTCTGCTTCTTTCCCTGGGCAGGCGGGGATGTGCTGAGGGCGCAGAGCTCTCCCCCTCCTCGTCTTGTGGCTGAGGAGGAGCAGAGTACATTTGGCATCCATTATAGGAACAATATATGTTCCTATATATGTGGGAAAGAGCAATGGCTGAGAAGTGTATAACTTGTGTAGTGCTGTTCTCCAGTGAAGGGTACCATTAGTTAAAGTGTCAGGTATTAACTGTGAACACTGCAAAATATTGTCGTCAGCAGCCAGAGAGGTTTGACTGCATCTTTAAAAAGCACTTAATTCTGTCAAAGTCATACTTTAAAAACGAAACAAAACAAAACAAAACGCTGCAGAAGGCAGTACAGCTGCATCCCTCAAGTGCCTTTAAGGCATATGATAGGTGTCTTTTAATGATTTGCTCAGGGTGCTTCGATTAGAGCATTGATTAACATTGATCAGTATGTCCAACAAGCTCCATAATTAGAAACCATTGACTTGATTTTTTTCTTCTCTTTTTGCATAAATTAAATCTTCTTTTATATCCTTGATATTAAAAAATAATATTCAAATGTTTGCACCATTTTACTACAAGAGGTGGGCAAACAGCGCTGTTGCCTTACCCTTTGTCTCTCAACTGGGTGGATCTGCGGGATCCCGCAGCACTGGGATCGCAGTGGTGTTTTGTCAGACGTAGTGCTATGAGAGATGCATAATTCATTGTCCTTGCAGGTAACATTACATTGTGCTTAGAAGCTGTCAGGCTACTTTCTTTTTGAATTATGAGATTGGTAAATATATACATTACGATTTAGTGGAGAATTTTTAAACTTTTGTAAAAAGCATTTCAGTAAAATACTGCTGTTGAGTGCTGGGATTTGTCATTGAAAGGGCCATTTTTTTTTTTCTTTTTAAGATAATTTTTCTTCAGAAATTCTACCAGGACCATGCAATACATAATACATAAGTAACTGTGGTGCAGATGACTTACAGTCTATTACTTATGGGAGCAGTAAATTTGAGATAAAAAATTTAACAGAAATAAAATATTGATGCCATTATGCAATAATCTCTCCCTACCAATATATTCTGCACTGTTCAAAGGTATGTTGCTTTGTTGTGAAGTATCAGTATGTCATGCTCCTACAAGGTACACGGATTTGGTATTTAAATCATAACAATGGGTGTATCTACACTGCAGATGTGTCTGTGTGTCCTGGCTCCTGGAAATAAATGGTTGGGTTTTGCCAGATCTGCTTGCTGTGACGGCAACGCAGTCAGCATCTTGTGCCGACCTTGCATGGCAGCTGCAGTTTTGGAGAACTGATGATGGTGTCCCGGTCCTGAGGATGCGGAGCGGCTCAAAAGTGTTGAGGAGCTTGTCGTATTTGTGAAAACAAGACAAATAAATAAAAGAAAATAGTTGTCTTACTGCAAAGCATATTGCAATGGAGAGGTGGGATTTTTTTGTCTAATATAGGCTCAAAAAGATGCTTGTTTACAAGCTTGGTACAAAAAATATAGTTGACGTCAGAAGGACTAGCCCTGTGCGAGCGAGGGGAGTTGGAGCGGTCTGGGGCACTGCGACAGATGGTGTATCTCTCTGCTTACCTGTGTGCTAATAATGTCAGAAAGGAGAAGGAGGAGGAAGAGGAGAGGGCTTCACTTGCAGGAGGGAGCAAAAGTAATAAAAAATTTTCCCGGGTCACCCAGGAGACTGTGAATTTGTTGCGGTCCAGAAAGCTGCTGAAACATACTGGACTGAAAGCAAGACTGTAGAAAAGGGATATTTAAAAGCTGCCTTCCTCTAATAAAATACAGTGGCAGAGATCAAAAACCTTGTTTTATGAGAGGTTATAGGCAGTCTGACACTGAAGATTTGACTGACTTGTTTTCTTGTTACCCATGCTGCTGTCTATTAACGCGGAATGATGTGCAGGAGACCTATGATGTACGGGAGTGTAACAGTGATCAAAAAGTCCTACTGTATCCTTGTACATGGAAAATTACTTGAAAAGTCCCTAACACTTCAAAAGTGTAAAAAAACCCCAGCATCTCAAGTAGATGCAGTGAAGATGGTAACGGAAGGAAACATCAGCCACCATGTGTTCACTCCTGGGTGAAGATGCCCCCAGCAGCTGTGCAGTGTGGAGGGTAGGTGGAACACCTTGCTGTTGACTCAGTTTATGGTTGGTAGTACCCAGCTCCTGAGTCAAGGTCTGGATGAGCTGTGGATGGTGGCAGTGTGGAAGAAGATACGTAAGAATTAGTGATGGGGCTGGAGATGATGGCTGCTCTTGGTGGTCGCTGGGACAATGCCTTGTTTTCTGGTGTCCTGGTTCTGGCTAGGATAGAGTTAATATTCACCTGAGCTGGGTGGAGAACTGAAGCTGGTAGCCCCTATGGCTGGGATAATTAATTAATTAGCTAACAGCTGGGGTTAATTTACCCAAATTAGCCAAAGGGCTATTCCATCCCAGCTGACATCATGCTCAGTATATAAGTGAGGAGGGTGCTGAAGGGAGTCTCCTGTTACTTGGAAGAAACCAGGTGTGGAGATTTGTTGTGAGCCATTGTACTATATTTGTATTCCATCACTGTTTTGTTTTCTTTTGTCGTTGCTGTTAAATTTGCTTTTTGTTCAATCTCAACCCACGTGGTTTTTGTTTGTTTGTTTACCAATTCTCCCCTGTTCTCTCGGGGGGTGGGGGGGAGTGGGAGAGAGACTGCATAGTCTGGTCCCGATTGGGGCTGAACTACTTCCATCTGGTGAAGGAGCTGTTCGGTGTTTTGTCTGGTCTCTCTTTCTTTCCTTCTCTGATTCATCTTTGGTAATATGAACATTTGTCTAATCTGGACCAAGCAATAGGTCCAACCTGTGGTGGTGGAGGCACAGATCCCCAGGTGTCCTGGCTGAATGCCTTACACAGCAGAGGTGAAAGGCCATTGCAAGCACATGAAGGATTGTGTTATATATTTTCTTCCAGAGAATAAAACCCAAAGAATCTTCTTTTTTAATGTTTGTACCACTGTAGGGTCACAGTTGGATGCTTTTATCAGCTTGCTGTGCTTTTATTCTGTCTTTGCCCAATGGCCTTTTAAAAACATCTGAAGACTTTAAATCCCTTCAAAGACACACAGTGGTAATAATCTTATGTTTATTTGTCTGAAAAAAAAATGAAGCCATTTTTCTGGGCCCTAACTGTTAGAAGGCCAAATGGGGCCACTTAAAGTGTTAACAACATTTGAAGCCAGGAGTGCTGTAGATTATATTGAACTGAAAGTTTAAGGATAGAAAAAAAGACAGGCATTTTTTGGCTAACAGTGGAGTTTCACCTAGTTGTGCAACGGTGTTATTTCCTTTGTTATCATCAGTGAAGAAAGAAAATGTGGCCTCTAGTTAATCTTGGAAGTTTTTTCAGCTAGTATTCTCACTGGTTGTCTTAAGTATGTTTTGAGCGAAATATCAGACTTGTCACTTGCTGAAAGTGGTTGGTAAGTTCTGGTGAATACTGATGGGATGCTGAATTAGGATGCAAAGCTGTGTTAATGAGGCCCCTGCAACTCAGGACTGTGTGCTGTTAACAGATGGAATCAGGAGATGGCACAGCAGTATCCTGATGTTTGTATTCTATTCTTTTTTTTTTTTTTTTTTTTTTTTTTTTTTT
>WHYT01017281.1:386800-431410 GCA_009806455.1 Tetrax tetrax
TTGTTTTTTTTTTTTTGTGGGTGGTTTTTTTTTTTTTTTTTTTTTCCCCAAAATTTGCACTTGTTTTTTATACAGTTAGGGGAAATAAGTCCTTGGTGGCCCTGTGTGTGTGTATATAAAGTTTAGCTTTAGTTACAGAAATGTGAAATTTAAGAAGTGCACTGTAAATTTATGACTATGTTAGAATTAAATTTAAAAACACATTGTATACCAAATGTAGTCTAGCGGTGTATAAATCTTAGCACTTTTCATCAGCAGATTTGAAAATGGCTTGCAAAGTAGGTTATTAGCATTGTCTTCATGTTAAGGAAAATAAACTGAAGCTCAGAGAGGTAAAGTGATATGCTCAAGATCACCCATTGATTCTTCATCCATTTTGAGCTCCCCAGTAGCTGCAATGGGTGGATGGTAACTGGGAATACAACACTGAGCAAGAACAGAGGTCAGATGTAAAAATTATCCCAAGAGTGCAGTGCATTATCAGACAGTGGAACGCGCAGAATTTCAAATTGGGAAATGTATCCTAATGTTTTGAATTACATTTGAATAGACTCTGTGGTTCTTCAGTTCGTAAATAGCTTTCCTGCATCATGGGAGTGATTGAGCTATTATTCTATTTATTCTATTACTATTATTCTATTTATTCAGGAATCCCATTTATCCCTCTCTAACAAAGCAAAACCAGGATGATTAAGTTTTTCGAAGAGACAATGAGCTCTTTCAGCCATACCTTACCTGCAATAAAGAGCAAACAGCCAGCCATTGTAAAGATTTTACTGTCTGAATGTGTAGAAATAGGTGAGATTTGTAGATGCTAACTATTGATGCAAAAGGATGATCCATGTTACCTGTTGAATTCCATACTGCCTAACTCTGAGCCGCGCTAGCTCTTTGCTTTTGTGGGTAAGTCGTAGAGTATATATTATTTAAGCATTCTGTATGTTAACTGTTCTGTTCTTCACAGAGAAAGGAGAACAACCACCTTTCCGTGGTCTGGAGGTGTTCCTTACACCTCCTCAGGCAGGAATCAACACGGGCATTACTGTAATTACCCTCTGTAGTCGTTTTTTTTTTACACAGAATATCATTCCTAACCAAAGTGTTTTCACTGCAGTCTAAGTTATTGGATAGTTCCCCGTTACACTGATTTAAAAGCCATCATTATTTCTCATCCTTTTAAGAACAGACAAACCTTGACAGAAAGGTTAATTGCAACCCAGTAGAGCTACACTAATATTTTATTAGGGGAACTAGTCGTGTCTAGATTTTTCAGAGCAAGTGCACTGTAAAGAACATTAACATCTTGCCTTGAGATTTTAAAACTCTTCATAAATGCTGATGTATGAATTTAGCTTTAAAACAGCATAATGTGGTTTAGGAACTAGAGATTTTAATTTTCTTTTTCAGTGTGGCTGCTAGCTAGGTGGTGAAATCCATATATGGACCTGTACACAAATCCAGTAAGAGAGATTGCAAATTTTCAACTACTAATTAAATTATGGGGAGAATTTGAAGGTTTTTCTCACTTACAAATACTTCTATTTGAATATATTTGCTGTTATCTTTGAAGGCAATGGGTAGCCCTGCTGCTGAGGTTTGTACAGGGAAGGTGGCTTAAGCACTTATGGAGCAAAAGAGCCCTGGTCTTTTGGGGACCTGCCCAGGTCTGACGCAGCCCCTTGGCAGGAGTGTCCATGTGTGATGGGCACCAGGAGTTGCTCCTTGGGGCATGTGGGAGCACCCTTAGGAGGCTCACAGTTTTGGGTGGAGTCTGACCAATTCTCTGCCTGCTTTGTGACCTTGAGAGAGATCAGCATGATTTAAAGGTTTTGTCTCCAGATAGCTATTAGGAGACAGTGATGCTGTCCCGTCACTTCCAGGATCACATCTGCTTGGGGAAGGCCCCTTTGCTGGTCTTTCTTTGGAGAGCTTTTACCTTCATTTTTTTAATGATCTGCTGTACACTGCAACAGCATCTTCGACCTGGATGACGTTTCTCCTTACTTAGAGAAGGTAGCAGAGAACAGGAGCAGGTGTCGGAGATCGATGAGAGTGTTTGTGTACTGGATCGATCTGCAAGGTGTATTAATGGGAAGGAGATCGGTGACCAGACAGGCAGGGAGAGAGGTTCCTATGGCAATGCAAGAGTGCAGTTCACAGAAGGTCCCTGAGCACAGAGTCCACGGTGAGTGCGGCATGGAGCGGAGCTGTCAGGGGAGCAGCAGCTGCAGAGCTGTTCCCATCCCAGCTGTCCAGTATAAAACACAGTGATTGATTCAGGATCTCAGGAAGAAAGATGTGTGGGCATATTACTACTGTTGTTGGAGTGGTAGCTGGTGGAAGGGCACATGCTATGGTGAGTGAGAGGTTTCACATAAGATGGTTTGGACTTTCTGACAATGGAGGGATGATAGGATCAAGTTCTAAGGGGGTAAACTTATATTACCTCTCTACAAGGTATTATCTTTGCATATGGGGCCACTGACAAGAAAGCTGGAAATGCCATTTCCCCCTTAGACACTGCGTCATTTCTGTAGTGATGTATGAATCTAGGGGGTGGCTGAGTGCGCATCTTAGACCCATCTGGAAAGTTTTTTCCACCTCTGAGGAGGTGTTCAGGCACTCCATCTGCTTCACTTGACTATGGCCTACCTCCTGTCTGAGCTCCTGCACTCCCTCGAGCATCCTGGCACAATGTTAACAGCTCAACTCATGTTGTAGCAGCTAATGTTTGAAAGAAATACCAATTTATATTTTTTAAAAATTAATTTGGTGCTCTTTTTTTTTTTTTTTTTTCTCTTCAGAAACCCCTTTGGCTCAGCCATTGTGTGAAGTGTGCCACCAAGTCATCCCTGTCTTGGTTAGCCCTGAGTCAGAGGCCTGTCAAATTGGCAATCCTAATTAGAGCAAGAGATGTGGAGAATATTTTTGTGGATGTAAAGTATTTACTTTGTGACTAAAACACATGGAGGAAGAAGGAAGTTGCAAGCTTGGAAGGACAGCATTGCAGCTGGGCCAAGGCAGAGACTAGCTTAGTTCATGTCTGTCAGCATGCTTGCCTTCTTCATGTCTTGTTTTCATAACTGTATGGAGTTGTTAAACCTGCATCTTCAATTTCTCAAGAATGCAAAAATTTTAGTTTGAGTAATGGGTAAGAACAGGGAAATATTTTGCTAGGCTTCTGTTTAAGAATAGACCTTTGTTTGGATCATGAGAATCAATGCACATCATGTGGGGTTTTTTTAAAGCTGGAGTGCAAATTCTTCTGGTTTTGTCCATGAATCAGAAAGTAGTTAAAGAGAACCAGGGGAAACAGTCATTTTATGCGTATGTTATTCCAGAGTTTTCCATTTGAGGTAGTTAACATCTTCCTCTGAAGTGCGCAGTTTAACTTCTTGTAGGGAGAAGCAGCTGCTGGCCCAATCTGGTGTGTGATCTGATGATGTTGCCTTTTTTCCTAAGAATTTGAGTGTGGTGGTGCAAGTTCAAGGTATTATTTTTCAAGTGGTGCTGTGGAAGAAAGACACAATCCAGCTGAGCTGAAGAGAACATCAGAAGTGTTGTTTTTTCTCACGAGTAGTTTTTTGTTTTTTGTTTTTTTTTTTTTTCCCTCTTGCACCTGCTATTTGTGCTGCTCCTTTACTCCTTCCATGCTGAAAATATCTGTGAGGACAGGCGATCACTAATACATGGGATAAAATTATCATTCTTTTCAAGTCTTGTGTCTATAGAGAAAAATAAGAGAATCATTTGAAGAAGCATTGACAGCAGTAGGCAGGTATGCAAATTTTGCCTGGTCTATTTAAGCATACACATTGGTTTTAAATATAATTCTGAACTTATCTAGTCTACAACAAGGTCAAGAAACAGAGAAATGTACCCTGTACAGATTATTTCAGACACGAGGCAGCCTGTATACATTTTCACCTTCCCACTCATACCCCAGCATCTTGCTGTTGCTATGTTTTTAATTCTCTTGGGTTGTAAATAGGAAACAAAAGAAGTTGGTACTTTTTTTCACAGTATTGCAGATAGATAGAGTGGAGCAAGTGGAATAATGCTGGACTTTGTGCTGAGTTAGAAAAATGTCGTGTTAGCATATTCTGTACTTCCAACATCCAGAATCATGGGCTTCACAGGGCTGAAAGAAATGTGAAAATGTGAAGTCTCTAAAAGAGGCTGGAAGGGTTTTTTGCAAAAGGTCTGCCCTAGCACAAAGAAAAGGTTTGGTTTTGGTGGAGGAAGGACACGATGAAATGGTTTGCCCTGTGGAAGGAAGAGGTCAGACCAGATGAGCAGAGTGGTAACCCTGAATGCTAAAATGTGTGGTTTCTTTCTTTCACATGACATTGATGATCTCACCAAGGTGGAAAGGGACTATTTGAGAAAGTCATAGTTCTTACTTTCTTTTTATTTTTACAGCAAAAGGATTGCTGTTGTTTGGCATGTGTCTTACTCCATCTCCTTGTGGTACATCTTCCCCAACTTCCCCAGGCTTTCTGTATTTGTGGTTAATGCAGAACAGATGCTTTTCTTGCCGAAGATGATGACAAGGGATTCCTTATAAGTTTTACTTTTATAAAAGGAGAGGTGTTTTTAAAATCCATGTTTTTGTGAGTGAGACCTCTCAGCCTGTGAAGCACCATGGGAAAGGATTTCTAAAGAGTACATGAAGCCATCTCCTATTATTGCCAGCCCCTGACTCTTCTCCAAATCCTTCGTGGCCTTTTGCTGGACTCTTTCCAGTATGTCCATGTCTCTCCTGTAGTGGTTAGCCCAGAACTGGACACAGCAGTCCAGGTGTGGCCTCACCAGTGCTGACCGGAGGGGAAGGATCACCTCTTTTGACCTGCTGGCAATACTTTGTCTTATGCAGCCAAGATACCATTTTCCATCTTTGAAGCATGGGCACATTGCTGGCTCATGTTCAACCTGGCCCACCAGGACCCCCAGGTCCTTTTCTGCCAAGCCACTTTCCAGCTGGGTGGGCCTCATGTGGCTTGTATTGGTGCATGAGGTTGTACCTCCTTAGGTGCAGGACTTTGCACTTCTCCTTGTTGGACTTCATGAGGTGCCTGTCAAAGTTGGAGGAGCTGACAAAGCTGAGATGTGACAAATGAGAGTGTTTGGGACTCGGTCCAGCAGTTTGGCTGTGGTGATTTTGGCTTTGCTGTGCACCTTTCCATCACTCTCTAATCAGCTCTGTGGGACAGGGTGACGAACTAAAGCTTGAGGACTGGCCTGGATCCATCCCCACAGACCACAGGGAAGTGTCTTTCCAGGGGATGGGGACACTGTGTGTGTGCATTGGTGTCTAGGTACCTGCCCTGGGACTGGAAGCGTGTGACTGCTTCCAGGAGAACTGTGCTTTTTCTCTGGTTCTTGCAGCGTGGTTGCAGCGTGCCAAAAGCAATCGGCTGGATGCACGGTGGCCTTCAGCAATTATGGGGAATGTCAAGTCAGAGCTGTCAGGCTGCTGTTGCCATGCTCACTTGCTCTTTGAAATCAGTGGCTAAGAAAGATAAAGAACAGTTCTGACTTTTGTCTTCAAACTGTCTCCCTGCCACAGTTTTACAATTAGTAAAAAGAAAACCACAAGAATTTTCTAGAAATGAATAGTTCATACTTGGATCACTATGGTCTCTCTTGACCTTGCTCAATACAGAAGTTCCTAATTGAATATCCCTGTATGCTTGAGAAGCATGAGGCGTATCCCAAGTTCACATTTAAGGTTTAAATTTGAAAAATTAATAAATACTTCTATTTTTAATCTTTTCCCAGTGCATTTTTATGTGCATTTTTGAGGTCATGTATAAATAGCCAGACACAAATGGTTTGTGTTGTGCTGGTGGCACATCATGATACTTAGATCTGTTCTGATTGCTAAGTGATGAGTTTTACATTTGTGTGAATGTGATGATATATATATATGGTAAATTGCAAACTGAAATTTTTTTTTTCTTGAAATTTTATTGTCTTGTCTGTTCTCTGCTCTTCACTTTATCTGCTGCAGGGCTTCCCTTAACTTTCCAAGTCCCTGACTCTTATCAGACAACAGCCATTTGAAAATACACCTAGCTGACATAGAAATGCTGTTTCCTTTCTCAGAGGTGACGTTTCTCCCAATTTTCACCTGCTAGGCATTCAAGTTAGATAAAAGTAAAACCTTCCCCTGAACCTGTTTCCTGTCCATAACTGTTCTAAACACAGCTGTGTAGTAGAATACCACGTTATACCTGGCTAAACTGAGTGCTGACCATATTCCTCAGTGCTTTTGGGGAGGCATTTCCTTCCTGCAGATATTTGGATTTTCACTTTTCCTGTTTAACACCGAGTTGCTACGCTGCTTAAACCTCTGGCGTTTTCCTTGCTCCCACTGATCTACCTCATCCATTGACGCATCCATGCCAGCTGTCACCTTTAGGCATTTTTCCAGCCGGAATGACCTGATGACACATTCCCAGGTCGGTGCTGCTGCCAGTAACAAACTCTGATTGTTCCGTTCGGAATGCTGCAAAAAAAATTCCCCAGGAGCAGCCCAGTGTGTGGGTCTCGAGCTACCATTAAGGCAGCAGTTTATCATTACTTTACCAGCTAAATGATGCAGCCCTGAATTTTGCTGATTTTTTTTTAAATTAAAAGTTTAGGGTTTTTTTCCCCGAAGTCTAGTTGGGGCAAGAAACAGTAAAGACTTAAGGATCAGATATTTGGGGCTGCTCCAGTGGCCCTGAATCAGCAGGAGCCTTTCTGTAGCTGGGAAGGATTTTACTTCAGCGGGATTTGCAGGCTTGGGAAGCCTCTGCATTAACGTCCGTGGCTTAGAGTTAGATTTCAGTAGCAGAGTAACTCCCCAGAAGGCTGAGAGCACGTTGTGATCCCTCTAACACAATGTCTCCAAAAGGCAGAGGAAAGAACAAGCCAGAGCATTTTGATTTTAGTCAGATTTACTCGTGGTTGCCTTGAAGCAGCGGTATTTTTCCTCTTTTGCAAGATCTTTAAGCTTGGAGCCTGAAGCTGTTCTGTGCAGCAATTTAGAGAAACCATTCAAGTCTGAGACTTATATCAGTGAACACAAAGGAGATTTTCTAGCAACGAATGAGGTCTGGGTACTTCTGACACAATTTCCTTCTTTCCCACAGGTTGGACAAAGTTTGCTCGGTTGACACGGGCCCTGACGAACAGCCGGAGCGTGCTGCAGCAGCTGACGCCGATGAACAAGGCTGAGGTGGTGCACAAACACTCCCGGTTAGCCGAAGTAAGTGGGGCAGACCCTGGCCTGCTTCCTTTGTAAGACAGGAAGAGATGGGGAGGGAAAAAAACCCTAATTCCCATTAAAAAGTAATATTTCTAGAGGAAAATATTTCACAGCTCTGATCTTTTCAACCTCTTTTCTGCTCATCTTAAAGCAGCATTGTGTGCCAAGCCCGCGTTTCTGGGACAGGTCGTGCTCTTTCAGTCAGGAAAACAGTCTCCACAGGTCACTTTTACTGACGTGGCCCTATTTCTGTGCGCACAGTTCTCAGTTTGCTGGCTGTTGCTTAACTTGAGGTGCATGGTGTGCTCTCCTGCGTGCTATATCACAGTAACGTGGAACCAGACTTGCTGCCCTGTGGTCAGTTACTCCCCTGGGGAGATGAAATTGTTTGAGAAACCAGGTCCTTCTCTTTGGAAGTGTCCCTGTCTGGGTCCCTGGGGTTGTACAGGCACACTGACTACTACATAAGATATCTTAATCTCGACTTTCATGCAAAGTCATCCCTGCAGTATTTTGCTCAGCATTTTTTTTTTTTTTCTTCAGCACTGATGAAATGAGCTCTTTGGCAGGTTGCAAACATCTCTGTAACGGTGCATATGGTGCAACAAGTGTATGCCTTCAGGTTAACTAATGAAACAGAGGTACTACTTTCATCTTCATGTCCATTGGTAATGATAGAATCATAGAATCAAAGAATGCTTAGAGTTGGAAGGGACCTTCAAAGGTCATCTAGTCCAACCCCCCTGCAGGAAGCAGGGACATCCCTGACTAGATCAGGTTGCTCAGAGCCTCATCCAGCCTGGCCTTGAACATTTCCAGGGATGGGGCATCCACCACCTCCCTGGGCAACCTGTTCCAGTGTTCTACAACTCACATGGTAAAAAAAATTTTTCCTAATATCCAATCTAAATCTACCTCCCTCTATTTTAAAACCATTACCCCTTGTCCTATCACAACAGGCCCTACTGAACACCCTCTCCCCATCTTTCCTGTAGGCCCCCTTGAGGTATTGGAAGATGGCTATCAGGTCTTCCTGGAGCCTCCTCTTCTCCAGGCTGAACAGCCCCAACTCTCTCAGCCTGTCCTCATAGGAGAGGTGCTCCAGCCCTCTGATCATCTTCGTGGCTCTCCTCTGGACCTTCTCCAACTGGTCCATGTCCTTCTTATGTTGGGGGCTCCAGAGCTGGACACAGTACTCCAGGTGGGGTCTCACCAGGGCAGAGTAGAGGGGCAGAATCACCTCCCTCGACCTGCTGGCCACGCTCCTCTTGATGCAGCCCAGGATGTGGTTGGCCTTCTGGGCCGCAAGGGCACATTGCCGGCTCATGTTGAGCTTCTCATCCACCAGCACTCCCAAGTCCATCTCCTCAGGGCTGCTCTCCATCCATTCTCCGCCCAGCCTGTATTTGTGCCTGGGATTGCCACGACCCAGGTGCAGGACCTTGCACTTGGCCTGGTTGAACTTCATGAGGTTGGCGCAGGCCCAACCCTCCAGCCTGTCCAGGTCCCTCTGGATGGCATCTCTCCCTTCCAGCGTGTCGACGGCACTGCACAGCTTGGTGTCATCGGTGAACTTGCTGAGGCTGCACTCTATTCCGCTGTCCATGTTGCCTACAAAGATGTTGAACAGGGCCGGGCCCAACACGGACCCCTGAGGGACGCCACTGGTAACCGGTCTCCACTTGGACATTGAGCTGTTGACTACCACTCTCTGAGTGCAGCCATCCAGCCAACTCCTTATCCACTGAGTGGTCTGTCCATCAAACCCATGTCTCTCTAGCTGAGAGAGAAGGATTTTGTGTGAGACAGTGTCAAAAGCTTTGCACAAGTCCAGGTAGATGATGTCCGTTGCTTGTCCCTTGTCCACTGATGCTGTCACCCCGTCATAGAAGGCCACCAAATTGGTCAGGCACAATCTGCCCTTGGTGAAGCCATGCTGGCTGTCACCAACCACCTCCTTGCTCTCCAAGTGCCTTAGCATGGTTTCCAGGAGAATCTGCTTCATGACCTTGCCAGGCACAGAGGTGAGGCTGACCATAACGATATATGGGTCAGAAATATAGGGGCTACTGAAAATGACAGCCCTAGCCACCTTGTGCCAGGGAGCTTGTTCTGGGTTCGATGCTAAGAACAGGTAGCAACTTTAATTTTTGGGTTTTTTTTGGTTCACTTTCTGGTGTTGATGGACTTCAATAATAAAATCTCTACTATTAAAATCAGAGTGGAAACACACCATTTTCAGGTGTTGGCCGTGTGATGTTTTCCCCTGAATTATTCCATACCAGTAGCTTGGATGACTGCTGAGTTACTTTTGCATCTTGCTTTTGTCATTCATGACATTTCAGTGTTCTGTAAATCCAGTTATATCTGTTATTGGTTTAGTCTAGAAAGGGAAGACTAGAGAAGATATAATAACAATATTCGAGTATGTTTAAAACAGTTACATGGAATGAGGGAGGAGATTGTTGACCAGGTCCACTATAGCCAGAGAAAAAGTAATGGAATTAAGTCTCAGCAAGGAAGATTTAGGTCAGACAGTAGGAAAAGCTCGGGTAAGGGAGAAGGTTGTGCCTACAAATAGGTTGCTTGGAGAGTATGCAGTCTCCTCTCTTACAAGTCATTTAGAGCTGCAAAATGCTTTGTAAGCAAAGTGCTGTCAGGAATGCAGACTGAGGGAGTTATGCTGTTGCTGTACAGCCCCCATTTTCCGTACTTCTGTGTCTGAGGAGGAGTGTTATCACCACAGCTCATCCCTTGCAGAACGCACTGCCCACTGTTACCAGGCTTAACGGTTATCAGCCATTTTCATTAGTTGTATACAAGAATAATTCAGAGAGGCTGTGATGACTGCAGCTGACTAACAAGATATTGTGTATTCTTTAGTAGCTTAAAATTAAAAATTCATGCAGCATGAAAGAAATAATCATTATAGTTCAGTGGTCTCCACAGCCACTTGCCACCCACTCACCATCAAACTCAGCATGATATTATGTTAAGAATAATAATTATGCTTTTGCAGTGTCATGGGAGCTTCTGAGCACCCCACCACCAGAGGCACAGGGAACTATCAAGCATATGTTCATTGCATTTGGCTTGAGCCCTGAGTAGCTTATTATTCAAGCTCTAGCGAGGCTGTTTCCAGCTCCTGCCCCAGTGAACAAGGCAGGGACGAAATCGGTCCGGGGAAGCCAAGGAAAGAATCCCAGTCATGATCTATCATGACAGTAAAGTGGTGACCACAGATTAATCCAATGAGATAACTGGAGATAACAACCAGACTGTGAGTTAAAGCCCAAATGGTGTGTTAGATCCAGGGAACAATTTTGGCATTGAAAGAGGTTTAATGGATTTGCACAAAGGCCGCTGTGAAAAATGACTCTATTGATCATTGCTTTTATTCCAGGGAAGGACCTGTGGATCCACTGAACTCGCCAGTGTGCCACAGTGGTCAGCTGAACTTTGCCCATTGGGTGGTTGTAGAAGTACAGTTACTGAGTCTTGTCCTGGTCACTGGGGAAGGGACACCCGGAGACTGGTATTTTTATGGGCCTTACCAGGGGTTTGGCATCTGTGGGGGTCTCTGATAAGTGCCAGTGGGACCATGGCTCAGCGTGCTTTGCTGTTTGGCTGGAGTTCAAGGCATGGCTTTGTGTCGCACCGAAGCTGGTGGGATACAGGGCTGTTGGCAAAGGGAGCAGCCGTGGTCTCTGGAGGTCTCTGCTGCACTCTCCCTGCTGCCTGTGTGATGGACCTGGTGATTTTCTGACCACAGGATGAATTTGTGTGACTCAGCTGACTCTGTAGGAAACAAATGGCTAACTAATATAGCGATAAGTTAGTTTTTAATCATATCAGTTTAACTGACTTTCCTTGCAGGTTGTGATTGCTAAATCTGACCTTAGGGCTGGTGGGAACAGGTAGGCAGAAGGAGGTTTGCATCCTGATGTGGGGCCAGGTCGGACATGTTGGGAAGCCACATCTTCCAACGCAGTGAGAGTGGCTGCTGCTGTGTCCCTTGCTGATTTCTGAAGAACAGCTTTTCAGCAGAGCCAGACTTCTGCAGTCTCATTTCAGTAACAGTTTTCTCATCTTAAAAATAAGCTACAAAGAATTAATGGAGAACCCATATCTATGGTACTTGAGTTCATATTCTTAGTCGTTGTGCGGTTTATTCAGGGCCATTTACTCCTCTTCATCAAGGAAGCATCCTGCGTTTCAGCATTTTTACACTCTTGGGACTGCTATTTGCAGTCCAATGGTCCCTGCAAATACAGTGCATCAGCTCCAATATAGGACAGGTGTAGGGCCTGAAATGAGTTTTAAAGTTGCTGGGATTATTTATTGTATCCCACACAGCCCTGAGATCCCCAAATGTAAAAGGTGTTATTGGTTCCAAAATACACATGAATCTTTCAGTTGTCGGTGCAATATGTTGCCACGTTGTGTGTTTCTTGTGTTGGACTGAGATAAGAGGTAATTAGATTAGCTGGAAGAAATGTCTTAAGTGAATTGGGCTTGGTTCCTTCACGGTGTTTCCAGTTCCACAGTTTACAAAAGTGCACATGCAGGAGATTATAGTCATATGCAAAAAAAAAAAAAAGAAAAGTAATTACAATAAATAAAAAAGAGCCCCTAGTGATATTGAGCTTGTAAGAACAACAACTTTTTGAAGAAAATGAGAAGAAAGCATGATATTGCCAGGGTCTTAGGGCAGAAATTGTGCACGCAGTGCTTCATTTTAGAAGGAGGTCAGCCAGCAAGGCTGAAGTCTGGTTTGCCTTTGATAGGCTATTGTTCTGGCTGAACAGTGGTTTAAAAAAGAGGTCAGGCACGAAGAATTAGTCTAGTAACACTTCCAGATATGATTGAATACTCATGTTCATAACTACAGAGCATAAGCTGGTGTGGCAGCACCCACAACCTGTTTATGGAGCCTCTCTGCCCTTGCTGTTGGCATGGTTTTTTCCCCTCAGTCCATCTTCAAAGACCCCTCTTTTTGCAAGAATATCTGTAGATGCTGTGCTGCTCCCATTCATCGAGTGATGGCTGTCTCTGCACATTCCTGATAAGTCAGATAATTTAGAAACTGCGGGTTGACTTGCAGTGTGCAGTGAACGCAGCTCCTTGCGGAAATCCGTAAGACCCTTTATTGGACCATACTGATTGAAAACAGTAACATTTGCTTTTCTGTCTTTTACAGGTTCTCCAGCTGGGATCTGATATTCTTCCTCAGTACAAGCAAGAAGCTCCAAAGACTCCTCCACACATTATACTACACTACTGTGCTTTCAAGACCACTTGGGACTGGGTCATCTTAATTCTAACCTTCTACACAGCAATTATGGTTCCATATAATGTCTCCTTCAAGACAAAACAGAACAACATTGCCTGGCTTGTGCTGGACAGTGTCGTGGACGTTATTTTTCTGGTTGACATTGTTTTGAACTTTCATACGACCTTTGTTGGCCCTGGTGGAGAGGTTATATCTGATCCCAAACTCATAAGGATGAACTACCTGAAAACGTGGTTTGTGATTGATCTTCTGTCCTGTTTACCGTATGACATCATCAATGCCTTTGAGAATGTAGATGAGGTAAGTGATTGTCGTCTGCCTCAAAAGGCTTCTTTTAATTAGGAATTAATTTCAGAGCATGCTCCCAGGCATCTGGCAGCAATAAGAGGCAAGCGAAGCTCTGTGCAAATACACAGGGCTGGCCTTAACCTGCTGGGCTTTATCTACACAACGTTCCTGTGTTGGAGAAGAGGTGTCTTTATGATTTCTTTACCATGCCTGGATGTGTATATTAGTGGATGTAGGTTTTAGAATCACTTGTCATCCAAAAGCATTGTTGCACATCCATATCAAAATGGGCTGGACCAGTTGGGATGTCACGCTGCCACAACCTCCCTTTTCAGCGCAGCCCCAGTAATTGCCTTTAAGCGGTTCTAATCCGTTGCAGGGCAGACTAGTACGTCTTGATGTAAATAATCAAAACTCTATCTGCTCTGGCTGACGCTGGTGGCAAATTTGCCACTGATTTATATGAAAGTAGAGAATGCCTCTGAATGAGCATTTTTAAAATCCTGCCCTAGGATTACTTTTTGAACCATGCTGTAATTTTTTTTATGATGTCTGATTGAGAGGGAGATTTATCTCCATTTTTCTAAACAGTTCTTGAGCTACTGCTGGAGTTTTAGAAACTGTTTGAGGAGAGAAAACATAAATATCTTAAACAGACACTGAATTAAAGCTTTAACTGCTAAATTTATTAACATTCACAAAATTGAGCTTGCAGCCTAAGATAATAGAGAAAACAAACAATAACTATGACAAATAATGCATGCACAAGTCAGTGTAGAGAAAATTCATTATTAAAATGCAACTATAATAGCATTAGGACTTGTTTTAATTTTTCTCTAGAGCCTTTTATCTTTAGGGCCATAAACAGATGAAAAAGCCTCTGTTCATTTTTTAACATTTTAACAGTTTTTTTCTTAGAACACTGTTGAGTGGGGTTTTTGTGGGTTTTTTTTTTTAATTCTCAAATTCCACAGTTATATATTCTCACTATATAAAGTCTACATTCTTATTTTTTTAATGCAGACTTTGGTGCAGGTTTTGTATAACTCCTTTAAAATTCCATCCCTGTCTCTCTGCTGAGTACCATCTTTTGACGTTGTTCCATTTTATTTATAGCAAATATGACAGAAGTGATAATACTTGCAGCTTAAATTCAAGATCATATGAGGGCTGCCTGTCTGGAAGCAGGTTGTACAGTCAGGCTGTGTAAGGAGGTGGTATTAACAAGGTTGTAAATATAATACAGGTTTTTAAGATAACCAATTTCAGACTAAGAGGAACTTGATTTTTACAAAAATGCAGTGTTATCTCCAGAATTTCATGCCTTAATATATAAAACAAACAGAAAAATTTCTGTGCCCAAGCAGAACAAATTTAAATGATGAGCCTAACGTCTTTCTCTACCATGCAGATGGGAAGTAAACCATCTGCAATATTTGTGACAGTGAAGAGAATCATTGGCACAGTGCGTTATAATTGAGGCACACTTGAAGTGGCAAACTTTAACTAAAATGTAACAACAATAGCGAGGTTTCATGAGCTCCAGTGATCCTATCGCTGCTATTACTTCAAACAAATGGAATATCAACTCCTTTTTAGTAAGAGAACCAATAGTAACATTTCTTTCTCACGAAATGATGTGTTATGACCCTGGAGCTTCCAGCAGACACTGGAATATAACTACTTGTGTACTTGATTTCAAACCCCTCCATCTCCAGTTTTCCCTAGTGCCTGAAAAGAATTGAAGTGATTTTGAAAACAGGTATGTAAACAGTGAGTCTTTCTTCCTTGGGTCTACATTTTCCCTTTTCTCTGTCTTGAGGGGAGATTTCTGGGAGTTTTTGTGATATGTCTTAATTTGTGACATTTAAGTCTTTTGAGCTGGTCGGTGTGTTCTGGGTGGTTGTAGTTATTAATGCTGTTTATCTTCATTTGGCTTTTAACATTTATTTTAACTTATACTTCTTTTCTGGAATTTAACTTTTTGGCCCACTAGCAGCAGTGTGCTCAAACACTGTTAATAGGTAAAGAATGAATAAATCAATAAGCTTAATTTGGAAGAAATATTCTGATTGATTAAAAGGAACGTATTTCTCATTAGAAGGTGAGTTTTTCCTCCTTAAGGCAAGTAGGAGAGAGGAGAGTTCTTTTAGCTCTTCATTCTGGTAGGCTGTAGTTCTTTATCTTGGCCCTGGATGTTGGATAAGGGCATTTCCTCATTAAAGTTGGTGATTGTGGCATTTCAGAAAAGTTAACAGAAAACCAGAGTTTAGTGGTAAAGACTTTGAGGGCAGGTCCTCGTGTGGTTTGAGTTGTTGGTATGGTGGCTAAGGATGGACCCAAATCAGAGTGAACAACCCTAAAAGCCCGCTAAGTGAAAGATGACTTTCTAAATTTCTCTTTTATGTCCAGCCTTCATTCCTCCTTTCTCCACAGAAAACATCAAATGCACTTTTGTTAGTTGTTAGGGGACTAGGTGAGTAGGGGGACACGCCATTGCAGGCATCTTCTTTTCCTCCCTGTGGGAAGGTCTCTCACACATAAAGAAAGGTACAGCCAAGGAGGTTTAGGTTTATGTCCCTCCACCCTAGATGTAGACTATGATTTGTGATATCGGTGCTTGAAGGTTCTCATGCAGAGGTTGCTGAGTCATTGGATAAGATGCCTTATGCAATTGAGTGTGATTTTGTAATATCAGAATTAAGGAAATAAATCAAAAGATAAAAAAAAGAAGTTTGAAAAAAAAGGAAATTTGATTTTTCTTACTGCGGATTGGAGTTCAAGTGCAGCCAATTTTGACCGGAGCAGGAACAGTGTTATTTCCATCATGAACAACCTAAGACCAAGGCTGAAGTCTTGTGAAATTCCCACCTGAGGCAAACATGACTGCAAATCAAAGTTATTTTGTTGCTGAGTGGATGTACAGCCTCAGTAGAAGGATATGATGAAAAGGATTATGACACACAAATTGAGAATTGTGGGGGATTAAGATGATTTGAGACAGAATTAGAGGTGTAAATGTCCATGCCAGAAGTCACGGAGCCAGGCTGTTACCGTCTGCTCAGGGGGATTTGGATGTATGACAAGACGGGGGAAAGGTAAGATAATGAGAGAGAGACACCTTGCACAGCGCAGAGTGATCTAAATTGATGTGGTGGATGAGGAATTAAGCGGCTAAGTGGTATTGAAAGGGTAGGAAAATAAGGTAAAATAGGCTGGAGAAAAATGAGCTAAGAGAGGAAAGTGGAATCCTTCGCGGGAAGCAAACTTTGTTTAAGAAAATGGGTAGGATGGTAGTCCTAGAAATCAGAAAAATGCATGGCATCTTTTCTAATTGGGAAACATTACTTGCACTGAAATACATTCTGACTAAGCCAAAGGCATACAGAAAACCTTTCATATAGAGAAATGTGAGAAGGGACACTGTAAAACATTCTGAGGAATCTAACCAATTTTCAAGGTACAAACCAGAATGGAAGCTCTGTGCTCAGAGTCTCTGAATCTAGGCTGATTATTGGGTTTTTTTAAAAGTCAGAGTTCTCTGAAACTTCAGATTTAGTCCAAAAGTGCATGTCTGTCTGTCTGCCCCTTCTTTTAAATTAAAAAAAAAAAAAAAAGGAAAAGAAGTTGGAGTAATGGTGTTTGGATCTGAAGATTTTGGTAACGTGAAGTTCCCATTGTTATTAGGCTGTGAATTACGTAGTGACTGGAAGCTTGATTTTTATCTTGGAGTTACATGAAACGATTCTAATTTTTCCCACGAGTACTTAGCTGTATGTAACAACTCTTTCCATCGGTGTATGCACTGTCACTTATATTTCTGAAATCATGATGCCCTACTTTTGAAGCTAGATAATTATATTTCCTTGAGACTTAACTGTTATATGTTTCTGTCTACTAGAGAGAGAGATAAATATGCAACCTTTGTCAGTCTGGGCTACCTGGAGAGTAGCTGGAGCTGGACGGACCTCAGCTACCCTCACCGAGGGCTGCTTTTGACCCCCTGTAAATTAGAATATAGAATAAATATTCCCAAGACTAGGTGGATGGACAAGCTTTTGGCTAAATGGAGAATGCTTCCACAAGTTAAGTGTTAAATACAGCTGAAAAAGCTCCCTTTGCTATTTGGAAGAATATTGGTGTCCTTTTTTTTTTTTTTTTTTTTTAATTGTTCTGGGAATTTTCACTGAGATTCATGACTTTCTGAGTTTGTAATAACAGAAAAACTAGAAGCTTGATCTCGTCTCTGCCAGAAACATGGCCCTAAAACGACCTGCGAGAGTGGGACCAGATGTCAGGATGGTGCATGCAGATAGCCAAATAGATGGTTTTCAAATGAGTTGTATACAAGACCATCCTTTCTGCAAAGCTTAGTTTTCATGAGCCAATGGCTGGAAGTGAAAGCAGACAAATTTAAATGACCTAAAACTCTGAAGTTCTATGTCTATTGTTTAATAATGTAAGACTACGTGTCCCAATGGCCTTTAAAATTTAGTGGTTTGTGCAGGGCATATTAAAGCATGGAATCCTTGTAATTGTAATCGTCTTTTAATTACTATTATCGATCTATTTCAGCAGTGGCAGAAACTTCTTTGCACCACTGCAATTAATAGCAACTAAAATAGAAATTTGTGTAAATTGAAAGCAAATAAAAGCTGATACAACTAGTTTAGCCATATTCAAAAGTGCAGTGCTTTACTGCAAAAGTTCTCTTTTCGGGAGATATTTGAAGAAGGGTTTATGGACGCCAGACTGAGTGGCATATGCAAGGTGAAGATAAAGCAGTGTGTTTCAAGAATGCGGCTTTGGCTCTGAAATAAAGTGTATGCTCCCTACCTTTCTTAAATCTAGGTGGCTGACACGGAGAAAATAATTCCCAGAACTAAATCCCTACTGCAGCCAAGTGTTAAACTATGATGAAAACTCCTAGCAACGTAACGACAGGCACACTAAGCTTGGGACCTGGCACTTCCCCTTTGTTACGCCGTCGGAAGGCAATTAAATATGAAGAATACTGTCATCCTGCTGTAGTGTGCAGAAAACCGCAATATAATAATACAATGGCTTGGTTACAGTGTCCAAATATAAATGTACCCACTTTAGGCATATATTATATAGACGGTCAACCATATTCACTCCTGTTGCTTATTCAGCCCTGTCACCCGTATCGCACTTAGTTGCAGAATTGCACCATGTCTCTTTAGCTTTGATTCAAGCTAAGGTTTTATTCAAGTTCTGCCATTGTTTAATGACCAGATTTTTTTTTAATGCTGTACAAGGGCTGCAATATTTCTACAGGTTCCCCGTGGAGACACATGAATGTCATCTTAATGTGAGAGGCAACTTGTGAAAGGAAGGGCCTGAACGGGAGTCGATGCTGGGGGTGGTGGGAGGGCAGGCAGGGTTGCCTCACGAGATGGATGTGACCTGGTAGCCTTTTGCTGAACTGTGCTCATTTGGATTATGACATGCTGAACTTTAATTATATGTCTCAGTGGTCTTTTTTCTTTTTTTTTCTTTTTTTTTACTTTTTTTTCTTTTTTTTTTTTTTTTTTTTTTTTGGTTTGTTTCCTAGTCAAAGTTGTTAAGAAAGTAGTTTTGCACCTTGGCCAAAACTTAAACGCAACCATCTGCTTTTTATATGGAAGCAGCACCTAGCAAGGTGTGGGTGTCTCTCTCTTTGTAAGATATCACGAGAGCATCGCCTTGCAATTTGCTCACTCTTCCCTCAGACAAGGTCTCAGGACAGTGACTTGTTACTCGTAGTCAGGTATTGAGCTTCCTGTCTTAACTAGAATGCCAAATACTGTACAAGGTTCAGTAACATGGAAATACAGTTAGTTTTGTTGCAAACAAGTATTCTTTAGTAAAACTTTACTTTCTAAAACACAAAAGCAATATAGTTTGGTATTAAAAAGGAACTTTTAAAGCTTTCTTAATCAGAAAAATATTTTATATTTATTGACAAAACTATAAAGACATTGAAGGTGAAAATTGTCAAGGTGACGATATTCTGTCAGTTTGTAGATCTATCTTATCTCTCGTTTTTGGCTTGAAAATTGCTTGCTTGATTCATCTCCCTTGCTGGTTCCTGCCTGCATCTTTCAGCCACGTCCCTTTCATGATCGTGTGGCTGATGCATATGCACCATCATGTGACCTAACTTCTGGTGGGAAAGTTTGCTGAGAGGTCTAAATGTAACTCTTTCTGTGGATAATTAAGAGTAAAATTCCTGGAGTACCCTATACTTTAAGAGCTAGTACATCAGGTCAAATAGGGACAGGCCCTCCATGCAACCTGGCATACAGCAGTGGCTATTAAGGAATGCTTGGGGAAGGCATGTAAATAATGTCTTGAACTGTAGAATTCAAAGATTTTCAGTGTATTATTTTTAAATACTGGTGTTTAAAAATGCTTTTCAGATAGGCCTAAGAGCAAGGTTATCAAAGCTGCTAAAGTCAATGTATTTCTTTCTATATGCTGCTGTTTACTTCTTCTTGTTGCCCTTACCACTTAAATAACACTTTCATGGTTTATAGTAAAGTGTCCACACTAGACAAAAAAAATAATGAAATCCTAATAAATGAACAAAGTAAATCAAAATATTATGTTCTTTTTCAGTTGTGTTAAATAAACTTAATTATGTTGTATATCTGAATTTATTTACAATGGCAGGTAATAAATGTCTAAATAAAATCATTATTTAGAAGATGAGTTTTTCTTCTCTATTTACTTAATGTGGCAGAGTTCATATATTGCCACACAGCACAGATAAACTGTCACTGTATTCCATGCTTCAGAACAGAGGGACATTATTGAATTAATATAAAGCAAACTTCTTTTGTAATTCAGCTTGAGTTGTTGGGTAATTATGGTTTTATAAAACATTTCAACTTATTTTTTTCTTTTAACGCTTGGGTTGTTTCAGTGTTTTTTTTTTAATTAGCAATGCTGTACCATATTACATCACTTCTTCATGCATGAAATAAAGCTGTAAACTTGAATACAAACCCCAAATGGAGATCCTTATCAGAGCAGAATTAGAGGAACAAAACAAAACTGCGGTACAAAAGCACTGGCATTGATGATTAAAAGACTGTTGGTGCCAAGGGTGTTAATTTCTCTGATTTTATAGGTATGCCTCAGAGCAGGATCTCTATCCTACATTCATCAACCTGTGGAACACACCTGAAACCAGGACCCAACTCTGTGCTTCCTGCCTCACTTACTGGTTTATTGCCCCCTACTTCACTCCATCCTATCCTCATGTATCAAAATCTACTCACGTATAGCAGGCCCACTTCAAAAATTGCTCTCAAAACAGTACTGCTTAAAAGAGGTTTAAAGTGAAATTAAAGTGTGAAAACTGATTTCAGGTGCAGCTGGAAAGTACTATAATGTGCCAGACTTGGGTATAATGTATGGCAAGTAACTGGTCCCACGAACCCTTCTGCAGATAACTAATCCTATCAAAGGTAGTCGAGTGCATTTGATCAAGGATTACATGCGATTAGTGGTCTGCAAGGTTAAAAGTACGACCTGTATCATTAATTAGTATTCACATTTTAATGCTGCTTTGAGCAGAAGGTTGAACTAGATGACCTCTGAGGTCTGTTCCAACTAGAATGATTTTATTATTATCACACTTATACTATGCAAATAGTTATTTCATTTATAAAAACCATATGAATTGAATAAACTAAGCTCTAGCAAATCATTGCAATCATTTTATCTGTTGTATCATGTTGTAGCATGGAGCTGCAAATTTGACCTAAGTTTAAGATTGAAAACAGTCGGAGAAATACACCCATGTGTTTTTGTCTATTGCCTCAAATTCCTTCTATACAGTTGTATATCAGATTGAATTCCTTCCTAGCATACAGTTGACTTGGTTCCAATTCTGGAACTAGGCCAGAGTAGAGTGCCTGAATATTTGATGCTTTATGTGCAGCTGAGCTGTGTGAACGGACTTAAGCGTGCTCTGCCTATTTCAGGTACGGCTGGCACTGAGACTACAGTAACAAAGCCATCAGTGCAGGACAGCACTGATGTTAGCCTACGAAAGGCTTGAGGTCCTAAAAACTTTCCAAAGCAAGGACTCAGAATATGAAAAGGCATTCTTACATTTTAAAAAAAACAAAACACCAAACCCAAACCCACCATCACCCTCAAAAAAAACCCCAAAACCCACCACTTAGAATATACTATGTAAATTCTGAATTTATGTAGATGTTGAGACAGAACTGATTGAGTTTAATACACAACATATGTTAAGTGAATATTAAGATGAACAGTCTTTATTTTTGATTAACAGTAGTATGATCCTTCTCATTAAGATGTGTGGGGAGTTCATATGGATTTCCTTCCTGTGTTTGGATAAAAATTGTACCTTTTGATACCTCTTTAACTGTTCTCATTTAGCATTGTTAATTATTTACTTTTAAGCAAGAATTTGGTGTTGAGGGAGGAAATGTCAAAATTACTGGCTGTAAAAGGCCAACCACTTTCACATGCATGTGATCAGAAATGTTTTTATGTAACATTTTAGCCCTTCCAAATACGTGAATTGACCACAGTAACAGAATATAGTTGTTGTGTCCTACTGCTAGCAGTGTGTTTCAGGGAAATACTCGGTTACGGGTATGCTCTTATTTAAAAAGAAAACAAGGATGGTAACATAGTAAGTAACGTGTTAAGGACTTGACAGGTCTTCTGGACTTTTAGGGAGTATAGAAAGGAACTAAAAGGAGTAAGGAAAAGTGGAGTAATTTCTTTATGCTACTCTCTACCACAAAGGAGGTTGTGGACATTTTATTCTTTTCAAATAAAGTTGATAGGACGTTATCTGATTATCGGATTAGAGAATCAAAAGCTTGAATGCTAGAATAAAGTGCTAAAGGTCCCTAAGTCATGAGAACTGGATGCAATTCATTCATTCAGCAGTTCTAAAGGATGAAGTGGCTGATAAGCTACAAAGAATGCCTCTCGTTAGGATGAGACGCTGTGCCAGAAAACCGGAAGCTATCGAGTGTTGTATGTACCGTACTTTTAAACTGAACACGACGAACAGATCTGGAATTTGCAGACCAAGGACTCATATTTTAATGCCAAGTAAGCAGATTTGAATACTAAATGGTTAGTCAAGTAGTTCTCTGAGAACAAGATCTAACAGTGCCTGATTTCCGATGTAGTTGTATCTTAGAGGTAATGAAGAGTACCAGCTGCAGCTGGGGCGTTTATAAGACGTCTCTTCTGGGTGTCTGTTCTCTAATAAGTTGGGCGTATGCTGCAGCCTTTATTTTAGTTTAGGCAGTTTTGGGGATGGTCTTTTCTGTCCACCTTCCCACTTGGAATTCTGAAATCTCTGAGTTCTTATTAAACTGTAAATTACTTTTGAATTTTCCTCTTTGACAGAACTGTTTGAAATCAGGTAGCGGGTTCAAAAGTTAGAAAGGGCCAGGCAATAAGCTAGGGAGACATAATAAACAGCATTAATCTCTTCTCTCTTTAGTTGCCTAAACAATGGTCTAAGTTCCCTCCGTTGTTAGTGGAAGAGAGAGACACACCCACACATATATTCATATACTCACGTGCCATGTATAGTTCATCTCACCTTCTTAAATTCACGGCGTATGACCTCTGGCAGGAAACTGTCTCTGTAACCCAGGCAATTTTGGTGTGGCCCTACAAGCATTGATTTTTGGTGCAATTGAGGAGATGGCGAACTGTGATGCAGAGATGGAAATGAAAGTTAAAGCAGTTCAAGAACACCCTATACTACTTCCAGTGGCAAAGCTCATCTACCTGCTAATTTACACGTCAGTGACAACAGTAGTTTCTGAAGTGATGACATTTGTAGCTGCAATTACCTGTGTGCTCTTGATTCCTTATTTTCTCTCCTGTTGTGTTAGCACAGTCATTTGTGTCGTTATGCAGTGACTTGGATCAGAAAGTTGATCCTGACTTTGAGAGGAGTCTATGACAAGCAGCAAGTTTTAACCCAAGTTATTTCCTCAGTATGGTACAGCAAGTGGCTCCACCAGTGGATACATCTGCACAAATGAGGCTGTGGCACAGGGACGAGAACAAGCAGCAGGAGGGTCATCTCTGCTTGAATTCTCACTTTTTACCAAAAACACACGTTCATCAAATTATGCCTCTAGAATCTACCTTGGAATTAATTAATCTTGTCCTCAAGTAAGCATCTGAAGTAAAATACATTCTGTAAAATCAGAGAAAGTTTTGAAGAACTTGAGGGCAATCTTCTAAGGCCGGATATATTAGCATAATAATGATAGGTGTCGTTTGGTATTTGCAGTTACAAAATAATTCACAGTGGAAGGAAAAACTTTACTTGAAGATCTTTCTAAATTAGAAGTAAATGTTCTGCAAAAAGACATGTATCGTTATAGATGCCCTAGTGAAAACTTCTTTGCAATGTGCCCACTGTAAAAGAAACAGCCCTAAAATTTACTTAAATGATGCTCCCCAGTAGCATTAAATGGAACTTCCTTACCTGGGAATTTGGGCTCAGAAGAACTGTCTATCTAGTTTAATTGCAAGAGTCACTTATACTTACTTTATCAATCAGTGCATATATGTATCCTCCATGTGTTTTTTTTTTTTTAATGCTATTGATAAAAAAGTTCTTGAAAACTAAGTAAACTCACTAAATTTACACAAAATAAAGCTGCTGTATTTCTTGCTTTCAGTTCAATTTCTTCAGATTATCTGTACACTTTCAGTAATGGCAGTACATTCATTCTGCCATTTGGAGGAGCCTGTGCCACAGAATAATGATCTGAAGAAAGCTCACTTATTTACAAGGAAGAGTCTTCATTTGAGAAATGGGACTGATGCAGCTAAGAGGTGCTTTGTCAAGTTCAGGTAAGAACTTTTTCTTTGTTATTTTTTTAATTATACTTACTGGTTTTTGGTAGGCTGGCATTTTGTTTAAATTAGCACACATGCAGTGTCACATCAGAGCCTGTCAGCCTTTGTGTTGGTCATTTGACACGTAAAGTATCCCAAAATGAAAAGGCACAGGCAGTAGCATGCATACTTACATGATGTATGGAGGGAAGTTGTTGTCTGGAAAATTATTTTAGCATAATTTATTTTCTCTGGAGAACCTGTTGAGGATGGAGATTATGATTGTAATGACGCAATTCCCTTTTGCTACGAGTTCTCTTTCAGAGTTTTCTTACATGTTTTTCTATTTTCTGAATTCAGTATTTTGCTAAGCCGGAGTTGTTGGTTTGGATGTTAGTGTTAATAACTAAATCTTAAATCATTCAGGGGAAATAAAAAGGAAGTCATAGTCAGATTTTCACAAGTTGGAATATCTTCAAATTTTCTACATTAAAAAAAAAGCCCAGCTTTTGAATTTTTTTGCCAGTCAGAATTATTTTCTAAAATGGATCCCTAAATCTTGGCATAGTAACTCTGGATGAGGATTTAATTTTAAATGAATAGTTACTGTATGTTGTGTTTATTTTTTTCTAGACATCCAATTATTTTTATAGCATAATAATGACTTCACCTCAGAAGTTGGTTTATATTCATATTCTGCATAGGAATTGTAAGCAATATATATTCAATAAGGAGTGTTAACAGTAGAATAATAAAATAATTACAAATATTTCAACAGGAACTTCAATTTCTTTTCCTGTGTTCTCATTGCAAACTGCAGGGGTTCTCTCACTGGCTGTGGGCTTGGTGTTTCACTGCTGGTTGGAACAAGTTGTAATTTGGAAAAACAAAACAAATCAAAAAAACCCAACCAAATTGCTTCTTATCAGAAAGGCCAAGTACAGTTTGTCAGCCTTTTCAGTGGTGCACACAAAACTAGAATCTTCTTATGATGCCTGTCTGCTTTCTTGCTAAATTACTAGATCACTTGCATACATAAAAATATATCTTTATAGAGGCATACATGATCTGAGAAGCCTTAGCAATGCCACTTGTCATTCCTATGGAATGAAAAGTACTAGATTTTAAAAAACTTAATGCTATCATATCTTTTGGGTCCAGAAAAAGAGGCTCCTGTTCTGCATGTTTTTGTGCATATGCTTAACTTCATATCAATGTCATCCTTGTGCAGTACTGATGCTGAAGAACTTCAGTGACATAGAAAGAACAGTACGTCTTTAGTGTAAACTTAAGCTTAATAGGTTTTCTTGGTGGAGAGAATGGCTTCTGGCAGTACATGAAGTCAAACTATTATTAAACACAGTTCCACAGAAGCAAAAGTGGGACAACTGTAAAACATAAAGCAAGTTCAATATTATTTGATAATAATGCTTATGATGTCTATCATATGGCCACTGAGAGCAGTGAGTGTATTTTTCTTCTGAATCTTTCAGCAGTACTATTACTGTTACTAGCACAACATCCTGTACATGGACAAAATTGGGTTTTCCTCAAAGAATAAACAGAGTCCTGTATCTGAAGAGTAAGAAGGTAAGGTACTTTAGATTATATTATTTCAGTAAGCAGTTAAAAGTAATTTAAATGACTTCTAATGCACACAAATGCATACAAAAATACTTGATTTATCATACATCAAGAAGTCTCAGATGAATTATATCAGGGTTTTTTTTTTGTTGTTTTTCCTTTTTATCACATGGGTAGAATTTCTGAAAGTATTCAGCTCTGCTTTCTAAATGTGTTTTCCTTGAAATCAATGAGATGACCTGAGTGGGAATAAAGGTTGGTTTATCTTTAGTGAGACAAGTTAAGTCATCACTAAGTGATTTTGAAGTCCCATCCTTGAAATACTGGGTCTTTGACATTCAGTGGGATGAGAATCTCAGAACAGACTGACTACTGGGAACTCCCAGGCTACAGTTCAGGTAAATAATTTCTTTGGAGGAGGAACTTAAAAGTTTCTTCTTTTTTAAATTATGATAATTAAGTGGCAAAGGGTGCAACTCGAACTATAAATATTTTCCACTTACATTTAAAATAGATATGCCTGTATTTGTGAGAGGATTTGTTCATTACAATTTGAGTATTATATAGTTATCTAACATTTCAGCAGTACTATTTCTAAAGAGGATGACTTTACTGGCACAGAATATGAATGTCTTCTATTCCCAGCCACATTTTTTATCTTGTTTTCCAACACGTAGCTATGAGTATGTAGCTAGTTCAGCTACTGCAATTTCCATTTGCAAAGACAGAGGTGTCTTTTGGTAGTGCATGCATAATTTAGAAGTAACAGCTTCTATACTGGAGTAAGTGTTAGGGGCTCTTGGTTTGGGATTAACTTGTTTTTTTTTTTCCTGCTCCACCTGGTCCCCGCTTTCTCCAAGGAAAGGGTAGCTGTTTGTGTTGCAACAGCCCAATGCGGTTTGTAACCTAGAGCCTTAAAGTCACCCGGAACTGGTGCTGCTTTGCTTTTATTTCTGCTCTTGGAAAGTACAGTGGTGCAGCAGGTACTGCTACCTCAGTAATGGAGGAAGGAAACTTGGAGAGGAAGAGGGTGTGCGATGGCAACAGGAACTGTTATGGCCATCTCCAGGAATCTGTCCTCGTTTATCACCTGGGGTCTGTTTTGAGGGGGAGAGGCAAGGGAGAAGGTGGAAAATAGTTCTGTAATTGGTAGGAAAATAGCAAGAGAATTTCCTATTTAAAAAGCAAGAAGTTTTTCTTCTGCATTATAGTGTTTTATAGAGAAAACATAAAAACTTTAGGAATTATTTTAAGACTCACCCAATTTAAATTACAGGCTTATGTCCTTGCCTTTTTCAAAACCAGAAAGATGCTGTAAAAGATCAGTATTCTGAGATGAAGATCAAGAATAAAAATGCGAAGTATTTTAAGGAAAAAAAAGATTACAACAAATCAAAGTAGTACATGTATGACTTTAAAAAATGTTTCTCTTCAGTGAACAATTAATATCAATGAGATATTTAGGGGTTTCTATGTTCAGTGCCGTAGGCTGTATAGACTCTGAGAGAAAGAGGTGCATCTGAAGTAGATCATCTGGTTTAAGAAAGTAAGCAAGTATTCCTGATAAGTAATTGCTTAAACAAAACTATTAAAATACAAGTGTTTTCATAGTAGTTCTTTAATTAGTTTAAGTAAGTGGAAGAAATATCATGTGCTTGTAGTAAGTTGCATATTTCTTCAGGGATGATGAAAAATACAGAATTTTTTTTTTCCCTAGAATTTTTAGTAACCCCTGTAACTCTTGTCACAGGTGTCCTAAACAATTGAGGGCAAATTTCTGTACCTCTTGAATTTGTGAAGTTACATAAAATCTGAGCAACAGTTGCTAAGTGTTCTTGATAATTTAAAAAAAAAATCACACAGCAGATAACACATTCAATCTTAGAAAAGTGACATCTTTTAAGAGACAGTCCATCGCACTGTACGTATGTAAGTGCTGTTAGCACTGTAAATTAGAAGCATGGTTTCTGAGCAATATATAAGCTAGCACACTGATCTGTTAGCATTATGGAACATCTTTGTTCCATTTCTCTTTGGAACACAATTAGCTTCCTCTCCCCTATCTGAGACCTATCTTCCCTTGTTCTTGGGGTTTGTGATCCAAGAATGTCTGAGAGAGTGCTCACTGGCTGCGAGAGCTGATGTTAAGCCCTAAGGTAAGCTTTATGATGATAGCAGGACTGGATACCACCTAACAATGCTGGTTTTTGTCCCGAGCATCATGACATTCTTTTGAGTGCAGGCCCAAAAATTTGTTGTCCTGATCATCAACATCCAGCTTAAATACTCTCCTCTTGGATCCCACCATTTCAATGTTGTCATATTGAGCTGGTTGGTTACATTTTTGAAGGAGGAGACTCTTCTGCCTTATATGCAATCCGGCTGTGGGAGTTTCAGGGTCTTCAAGACACGGTATCTCATCCCTGACGTGCTTGCCAAGAAGAGGTGATGAACCCTGTGTACTGCCTTAAAGATTAACTTCATTATCCTGCTGTGGAATGGGTAGTTGTCTACGTGAGGTAGTACAGCTTCCTGGTTGGAGCTGTACCCAATGGCCAGAACAGATATTGGTCTGAAGTACCACGTCTCTTCCAAAGATGATAGAGGCTGCAGCACTGCAGAAGGAAAGAACTACAGCAGAGTATTTTCTGGGTCAGGAAGAAGATAAATTTTCTGGGGTTACAGTCCAAGTTATGATACCATCTGACAGGATACAAATGCTCTACTTGGTATCAAATGAGGACTCCAATCAGCACATCAGAGAGGGATAGTCAGCGACTTGAATTTAATTTTATGCAGCACTGTGAATACAGCAGTGATTTAGAGACCTAACTTTGGGACTCCAGATACTTCCTTTCGAAAGGATAAGTCGTTCAGTTGAAGGCACTCTCAAATTACGGGGCAAAGTATTTCAGTTTGTAGATGGATGAAGTGCCCTCTGCTTTGGTTTAGGTAAAGACCACGATTGGAGACGTATTTTTTTGCTGAGTTCTACCAGTTGTTTTCACTACTGCTTCTGGAATTGTTTTACTCTCTAGCTCGCTGATGAATATGATCATGAGTCTTCAAGCAGTATCTGTCTCGGCACAGCCTTCTGCTTCTAAACACGAGGCGAGGGTGTTTACTTTAGGGTCTGACCTGTTTCTGTTACTGCTTTTTCTCTCCTCTATTTTTAGACAGTGTCTTTCATTGCAGCTTGCTATGGACTAACTTCCTACTGGACCACTGAATCCTGGAGACATCAGTCATGTATGTTCTCACCTTCCAACCTTGTTTATCTAACTACCCTTCACACAACAAAGGCTCATGAATAGACTCTTATATCTCTAGGGGCACAACATAGGGCCAAAGGCAAGTTCTATGGGGAGAGAGCTTCCTAGCCACATGTTACTTAGCAGAATATATATATATCTATCTCCAAGATTAATCTCACCTTAGTAGTAAAGAAAGGAGGTTTTCTGAGGATTGGAAAGAGAATCTTGGCTGAAGGATTTGGGGAAAAATCTTTGGAATTTACAGGAAAAAGAATGATTTTCCTCAGTTTTCCTCTTGACTCTATTGAAAAAATTAGTCCATTGTTAAAAAATTCTGCATGTGTCAAAATGAGCAGTGAAGTTGATTTAAAAGTAGAAACTTACAGTATTGCATCCTTCAAGATGCTTTCTGTAAGTAACAAATATTTTAGATGAAGTTACTTTGTTACAGAATTTAATTGCATTGAGAAATTACAATTCCTACAGACTACATTTACTGACAGGTCCTTAAAGTGCTCTGTTAACTATTTGTAATGAGATAATCTTTCTATATAGGGGTGTAATGTTTGTTTAATAAGATTTTCTGTGTAAGTATTCCCTTCACATTTATTCGTGACAGGATACTACTATTAGAAGGATTGTATTGTTGACTTCTATTTTCAATTTTTTGGTTCTTACTGAGGCTGACCGACTAGCAAACAAAACAACCAACTTTTAAGTACCTCAATTTGCAACACAGATCCATCCCTAAGATTAGGAGAAGTTTAAGTTATTAAAAAAAAATTTTACTTTTTCTTTATATATAACTGATAAACCTATCTGTACTTTCTATGTGCGTGTTAGGTCATGGTTGATATAGTTCTTATTCTTAATGAAGCACATGCAGTTCACCTTTGATAAGCAAGTTACTACTGTAGATATTTCCCTTTGTCCAAAGATTTCTGGGAGTAGAGGTCTTATTTTTGGAGGAGAGGGAGATAGGGAGACAAAAGTGTGCCTTCATGCTTTGCATCATTTTCCTAGTTTACAGAAACATAATTAGTACATTTTCTAGAGTTGCATGTTGTAACTTAAGTTTAAATTAATTACTGAGTTTGTCTTGCATATGTGCATTTATCTTGACTCTGTTTTGAAAGCTATTGTAAAACAAGCCATAAGGAAGGAGGAAAATGCATTCTTCTTTTATCAGGTGATTCTGATGTCTCAACTCAGTTGTTTGGGAGATACCATTCATAGTGTCCTAAGGGGAAGATACTAGTAAAAACTTTTTTTTTGACCTCTTTTCTCCTTTAAGGAATACTTGGGGAAGTAACTAAAGTTTGTTCCTTTGGAAGCAAAAAAAAGTTGTTGTTGTTTTTTGTTTTTTTTTTTTAACAGTGCAGTTGGAATTTGCAGATGCTGTTTCAAACAACCGAATAAAGTATAGGTAACGGTGCAAGTACTATTGTGCAGCTGAACTAAAGGGATTTTGCTGGATAACTACTTGCCTCTTACTGTCATTGGCAAGTCAGAGAGAACTTCCAAAGCTGTAGTCTGGCTGAGGAGGAGTAATTGCTTTTATGTGTTATTTTTCAAGCCAAAACACACACTTTGTTTTTATGATTTTTTTTTTTTTACCAAGATTCAAAATTATCACAACATTGTTGCTGAAAAATGTTATTTTAAAATAAAAGGTATTATGAAAAGAATAGTGACACCTCAGTGTCACACAGAAGACTCATCAGCTGAACTCCTGGCAGAAATTCAAGGTCTGCTTTGTCTCTAGTAATTCCATTAACATTTCAAATGTTGATGATGTTCTAGGAATTACACAGGAGGGATTATTTTTTACGTTAAGAATCAGTACCCTAAAGCCTTGCCTGCACTAGGAATATTGCAGCTATCTTGCAATAGGTACATGGACTACATCTGAGACACTAAGTTCTCTATCAGATGTTTTGCTACTTTATCTGTACTGGCATAATTAAAGTATCAGCGGTCTTTCCCCGTGGTGTGAATAGAGCTGTATCAGTACAAAACTGTATCTATTGGTAGGTTATTTCCGCATTGAAGGAAACAATCTAGGAGAGCTGGCCTGATTCCAGAAATTGTTTTTAATTATAGTGCAGTTGCTATGCCTGTGTAAACTATTTGTATTGGAGACCTTATACCAGAAGAAAGTGACTGCATTGTAGTTTTTTTGCCCTTATCCATAGAGCCCCATAAAAAGTTACACGACTTCAGTTTCGTACGTTCGATTTGCCGTTGTGGGCAAACTTGCCCTTTACACGGACTTATTGTTTATATGCAGAGCATAGATGGAGATGAGTGTTTTGACAATAAAAGTGCATCTTCCTTTCTGATATAAGCCTAATACTTGCAGTTAATACTAGAACAAGTACAGTTTACTGTGAGCAGTTAGAGTATTTCCATCTGGCTGTATGCACCAGAGCCTATAGAACAGCTATCTCCACCCTGAATCTTAGCTTAACTCTGTTGTTCAGTATGGAACATAATGTTTTACGTACACTAACCAAACTTGCAGTTGCTGTTTTATATATCAATGTCTTGCCTCACTTTTCTGCTGTGTAAATGAATCTTGTCTAGTATGTATTACCTAAGAAAGAACTTAAAAAGTTGAAGTCAGAATATCAGAACTTTTATCACTTGCAAATAAGGATGATCAGCATGTGCTCCTTCTATAAAGACAACATTGAGCAGATTCAGATGTGATTCCTGTTTTTAAAGCAATAGGTGATGGAGAGATCTTGATCCCATATTTAAAGGTGGGGAGGGGGTTGTGATGGGGGAAAAGGCTGAAAATCAGTATAACCCTTCTGCTCTAAGCCTGGGAGCAGGAAAAAAAGGACCTAGTCAGAGAGTAACTGGCAGGAACAGAAAGAGCCAAAAGCCCAGGGACCTTTGACCATTCAGAGAACGTTCACTAGCTTTAATTAGCTGTTCTCTGTCCTGTGCTCATTGACTGTTTGTTCTACTCCCTTTCTGTCCATTCTGCCTCTTTACTTCTGCTTCAGTCCTGCTTCCTTCATGTGCTCCCCCCCATCATCTGTCTTCCTTACTCTGTATCTCCTTCCATTTTACTTGCAAGCAAAAGCCACCCCCAAAATGGAACTACTGTTACATTTACTACAATCATGCTGTTTGTGAACTTTTCCCCCATGCTGTCTTATCTGTTTAGACTGTTGTTTTTTATATCATCGGGGACCTTTTACTGTTCTGTGTTCGTGAGCTGTCCAGCATAATGGAACTTCAATTTTCATTAGTCCTTAGAAGACCTTAAATATGATCAAGAATTATATTCCTTTATCCTGCTTTTTTATAACAAATCACTTCTCGGCAAATAACTACCCTTAATGAGATGAGGTATATGAGATTTAACAGGATAAGAGGAACTTTTCTCTTGCAGTTTTTCTAAAGGTGAAGTAGTGATTTAAAAGTATAATGTTATAACTGTTCTTATATTACAGTCCAGCAAATGTCCAGAATGAGTTTTATATTGACTGTGTTTGCATTGCACTTGCAGTGTTTTGCAAATTGTTGTTTGTTTTCCATGTTTTCCAACTTTTAAAGTTGCTTTCTAGAAACCATTTTGGTAGGGCAGGTTGCTTGTCAGAAATCTGTTACAAAGCTTGAGTGCAAAGTGAGCGGGGTACTAAAGCTGGATATGAAGAGATATCTTAAGGATAACAGTGGATATGGCATCTTCCAAAGCAGCGACATTCTGGTAAGAATTTGCATGTAATTTATTAAACAGTCCGTGGTAGTTGTCAGTAAAAGGTGTTTGTGTCTGAATCTCTCAAGATTTGTCTGATTGTTCAATGAAAATTTATTCTAAACTGTGAAAAGTAGCTGGATTGCTCCACAGCTGCAGTATTTGAAATTCTGAAACAGTGTACAACAACTTTAGTTTACTTAGCAGTGACTTCTTGCATATAAAAACAGTTGAGGTGTCTTTTTAGAAAAGTAAGTTTAGAGAAGTAGTTAGTGGCCATTTATAGCTCACTGTTTGTGATCCTCTTTCTCTGAATATTTATAACTGAGTATTTTTGAACTGTCATTAAAAATTTCAGCGCTTTTTTTTGCACTCAGAGTATACTCAGATTATATTATAACTAACCTCTGGTGGCATATTTCACCACGACACATGTAGCTGTTCTAACAGGCATTGCATCCAACTTTGCAAGAGATATGAAACATTTATGTAATTATTGACAAATTAATCATAGCTGGAAACTTTTAATCCTGATGAGAGCAGGAAAAATGTGGAGTGTCCTAGGGAGAGAGGAGTACCAGCCTGGCTGACAGAATCCAGTTGCACCACACTCAGTTCCACAGTATAGTGGAACCGTAACTTAACAGGTACCTAAGGCCATAACTTCACAGATATACAAGGCAGCATTACTTAAAACAGAGTATCCTCACTAAGATACTGGGAGAGGACATACGGAGAATGCCTGGTAGATGAACTTCTGAGAGGCCTGATATAAGTGCACAAGTTAGACCTGAAAAGGTTAATGTAAGCAGTCTCCTCACGTGAAATTAGATTGCTATGGAAGTGACGAATAGTGACTTCTATTTAATAGTCTTTTCTCCAACACTCAGCTTTTCATTTTTACTTTTTAGGCGGATGCAAGATAAAATCTGGCCCTCAAAGTGCTATGCACTCATTCTAGTGCCAAAACACAAATCAGCAACCGTAATGTAAGGACATATTATGTTCCTCTAGCTGCACTAGACAAGTATGCATGCTAGATATATGAATATACACTTAGATATCTGCTTAGATATATTTATAAGTAGTTTTTTTAAAAACTGCTGTAATTTTGTGGGCTATCGTAGTAACTTGGGATGAGGAAGTTAGGCTGCTTACGATTTTTTTTTGCCAAGCTAAACTTTCACTTTTGTTCATTGTATGGCAAGTGTTATTTATTTGATCTGTTTATATTTTAAACCAGCTTTTGGGGGGGGGGGAAGTGGAAGAGTGAGCTCTTCTTAGTTTTAAACCTCCTCAAATTCTGAAGGATGATATCAATCAAGGAAAACCTAGTTTGTAATTTCCATGTTGTAGAGGTATCTTATCTGTAGTTGCAGTAGTTATAAAAATCAAAGCTGGAGTGTCTTTTTCTGTTGGTCTTTTCTAAGATGACTATACTGACTGGTATTGTTTCAAATAAAAACAGTTAAGTGATTGACTTGTAAAAGAGTTGGCTGTCATTTAGTGTTTAATTCCTCTTTTGCTATATCATTTTTGTGATATTAACTTTATTTGTGACACTTTAGTAGGTGGAAGCCTGAGGGGAAAAATGTTATAGTTCTTTCACAATTCATTAGTTTGTGGATGTTTCTGTTATGCTGTTTCCACTCTGAATGACTCATATGTTAAATGAACAGGCCAGCCTAAAGGCATGCCCTCAATACTGCAGCCCACAGTGAAACTTGATGCTATTACCCGTTTGAATCCTTGAGAGGTTTTGTGCACATTGGACATGTGTGCTATCAATTACTTACTGAATGTGCTTTCTTTCAAAAAAAGCTGTGTTTTACCATGTCTGATTGCTCTTTTTCACACTGTTGATTTGCTGAGTTTGTAGGCTACATCTGTCTTGTGAGCATAAGTTGGAATTCAGTAACAGTCTTTTTTTTTTTTTTTGGTAATAAAATGTGATGGTTTGAGTGTATTAATTTCTGCATTATTTGATGAGAGACTATAGAAGTATCTCCTTTGCATTGCTACCTGTGTATTTTTTAATGATTTAGACTGATTCAGAAATGCTTCTGTTTGGGAAGCTGATAGCACAGATCTAATGCTCCCTATATAGTGAAAACACTACTTAGAGAGTGAACCAGTTGGCCTCTGGTTACCTTAGCTCTCCTTGAATTTTGGCTTTCTTACCAATTTAATTTTTCCTTGTTTAATAAAGATGTGAAAGATAAAACAGATTTACCTACTGACAACATGTCACACAAATTATCACTTACATTACAGAAGCTTCATACGGCAACAGTCAAAAAGCAGGTCTAAAACTGGCCAGTGTTCCAGTTCTACATTTCTCTAGTATCTGTAATATATAGATGTGTATTCACAGCAGCAAGATGAGAGGAAGGGTTTTTAAAAGTATATAGAGTAAAATATTTTCAGATATTGTTTTGAATCTTTAGGATCTTTGGGGTTTTTTTTCATGTACTATATAGCAATGTTAGCCCTAAGCCTGCATTGGTTTGTATATTGAAAATATGTATATAGTTCCAGAAATTTTGTTCTCTAGGTATGGTTTTGATAGGAGTAAAACAGATTGCTGCAATAGAATAGATGAAACATATCATGAGTCAGGTACTTTGGCTTTTAAATAATGGCCCTGTTCTGCCATGCGTATTATGTCGTGGAGGAGTTTATGCCAAAGTGAACAGATGCATTTATATTAGAGTGGTCTTCCCATAAATTTTTCACGTAACAGTATTCGTGGCTGTACACTGTGCTAGTTTTTCTGTCTGTGTCTCTGTTCATTTTCAGGAAGAGGTTGTTGATGCTCACCTAAATCAACTTCCACCGATCTCGAGCTTGTCTGTCCATCCCTTGTCTGGTTTTGGCTGCAAGACTGTAGGCACGTTAATTAAAATTATGTGTGACTATTAACAAAATTGATCACAATTTCCATAGGCAACACTGGAAGGCAATAAAAGCAGCCATTTCAACCCTGTTTCTAATTCCAGCACCCCAGACCAAGTCATTTTGGGCCACTTAAGGATGTCTCACTAGAAGAGTATAAAAAAGTATAAAAATACCCCAGAATGCTACTGTTTCATCTGCAAGCGATGTTGAAGTACAGGCAAGGCGAGGAAGGAGGTAGCAAAGCGAAAACACATCAGAAATCGCCGCTCTGGCCAGGCTGCTGTGTTTGAGAGAAGGGGGTGCAGATGCAGAGGGCAGTGTCTCTGCCTTCCTGGACAGCTAGCTGCCTTCACGTTCGGTAAAATCTAAGTAGCAAGGCCAGAAACTGGCCATGCTGGTGGATTCCACCTCTACGGCTGGAAAAGGTGCCTCACCCAGGCTCCTCGTCCTGCGGTGTTCTCTGTTTCGGAGTCTTTGGCTTGTCGAGGGCCTGCCTTCGTTTGCCAGGAGAGATCCTGGAGCCTTACCAGTGTGTGCCGTGGCCACAGCACGCACAGTTTTAGTTTCCCACCCGTTTCAGAGCGGTTTTTTTTTCCTTTCCTATACTCCGTGACGGAGGCGCGCAGCTCCATGGTGTTACGTTTCGGGGCTGAGTTTTAATGATCCAAGTCAGGGTTTCTTATAAGCGCGGACAGGTTCGCTGTAAGTACCGACCTTTTCCTTCTCCCGTCCAATCCGTCGCTCCCTTGGCCCTGCGGTTCGGCGGCATTAGGACCCCGGCGGCTCCTCCTCGCCCCGCCCCGCCCCGCCCCGCCCCGGGGCCGCGGCCGCCCGGATCCAGCCGAGGCCGCAGCCGGTGGGGTGGCGGCGGCAGCGGCGGCGCGCGGACCTTTGCCCGCCGCGCCAGCTGCTGCTCGCGGGGCGGGCCGCGCGCCCGCTCCCCATTGGCTGCCCGCGCCGGGCCGCGCCGCGCCGCGCGCCCGCTCGCTCGCTCCGGGCTGCCGGCTGCTTCCCGCCCGGGGGGCCCTCGCGCGCTCCCGCTCGCGGCCTCCGCCGTGGGTCCCCACCCGTGTCCCCGCCCGTGTCCCCACCCGTGTCCGGCCGTGTCCCCACCCGTGTCCCCGCCGGCCGGCCGGCCGGCTCTCCGCGCTGCCTAGGGCTAGGTTAGCGCCTCTCTCTCCCCCCCCAGACTGCCACGGTGCAGTCTGGTGTAGCATAGGCTTTACAGACCTAGAGCTGTCTCTGCGGGTCTGGTCGAGGCCTGTGTGTGGGGCGCCCCTGCGTTGATGTAAAGTTTCCAGTGATACCGTAGAAAAGTACTTTTTTCTAAGGCGGGTGAGAGCTGTTTGAGTTGTTTGGTGCTGGGAACGTGTCTTCGTGTGTAATTCTGTGACGTCTATGAGAGTGGAGACACGGTCCTGCCTAGAGCTTCTGTGTGCCTTGGAAAAAGATGTGCAAACAATTACAGCTGAAAGCATTTAAAACGGCAAGAAGAATTTCTTTCATTTCAGGAAAATAATTTGCACAACAAGCAGACCAAATGCTAAGTACAATCTGAAAGCTGAAGTAATTTTATTTGCTTTCTTAATGTCACTTTTGTCCATATATAGCATAAACTTAGATCTTCCTTTAATGAACTACAGTGGATTGTGGCAAATGTTCAAAAATATGCTTTGGCTAATAGTGAAATCTCTTACGCTTAAGGCCTGCATGACATCCACACGACAAGACAGGTGTTCTACTCTTATGGTAACTCCTGTGTATCCTGATGAACTTGTTGCAGTTTAATATTTAAAACAAGCTGTTAAGAATAAAAGACTTCTGATCATTAAATGAAAATTAAAGTGGAGCAGAAGCTGATATATTATCTGACACTTGGCTTCTATAGAGCCTGTCACAAAGTAATGGCTCTCTTAAACTGTACATTAATCTTCAACAAGTTCAGAAATGTCTGTTTCAGTCCAAAAACCTTTATCATCAAATAAGTAGCTTTCATACCATTAGAATGAGGAAAAAAAAATCTTTAATGATAAATTCCTTCAGCTCCAAAATAAGTTAGTTTACACCTTTTCCCCTATGTGTTTATTTTACTGCACTACCCATATTCTCCTTAAAAGGAAAACAGAAGGTGTGACAACTTTGCAGGTAAAGGTACAAAGTAGAATATTTCAAGTTATGTATATTCAGTACATATTTTCAAGCATATAATAAAATAGCTTTAGAAAAGCAAAATGTCCCTTTTACTTTAGAAAGTGATCACTATTTGTCAGTGGTGTGCATTAAAACAATCACAGGCAAAAGTGGTAAAACTCAAAGGTAAACCTGATTCTTTTACTCACAAATTCACAGCCTGTGTCATCTGCAAAACTGAGTAAGTCAAACAAGGGAGTAAATTTTATGTTCTGATTTCCTGGTGGTGAATGGTCGGCTGCTTTCACAACAGAGATGAAAGGTCTGTTGCCTTTTGGATTCAGACACTGTATATTGCCTTTCTGCAGGCGGTTGGCTGGCTTTGATGCCAGACAGCTTTTCTGTCACTGTCGACAGTACGGTTTTCTCCGACTGCAGCTGTATGTCGTCTGAAATTCCCTTCTCTAAGAAGGCCAGTACGCCTGCCCACATTCAAGTGCCACTGATGAAACTTTATGTAGCTATTTAAATTTCTCATTTTCTCTCATCCTGGTACCAGCTGCATTCTTTCTCTAGAAGAGTTCCCAAACGATCCTTCAGGTCCTTTGTGCTGTCTGTATTATTGACCTTTTGAGTCTTCATTTGTCCTGCGTGATGGTTTAGCCGTTTTTTCCTGCCCTGTTTACCTGACCCAGCCACTTGCTAAACCATGAAGTTCCATCCTTGCGCTGGCAGTGCTGGCAGCCTCTCCTTCCTGTTCCCCCCCGTCTCCCTCCTTGTGCTGTTTTTCTTTTTTTTTTTTTTTTCTACTGTTGTGTCAATAAATTATCAAGAAAATTAAGACTCTCTGAGAAAGAATTACAATTTTCTGTATGTCTTTGTCATGACTAATACGATGGGGTAATGCGTTTTCTAGTGTGTGCTGTGACAATATACATTTTAAACTAAACCAGAATGATCTAATCAGGATAACCAAGCAGTAGAGTGGTGGCATACTGAGGAATTAGTGCTTAAGCTATTTCTAGCTCCTCTGTTTGTGGATGATCAGTAAGTAGTCACTTTTTGTGTGCTTTTTAGCAGGATTTGTGATGGGAATCCTTGTTAAAACATTTTTTTAAAAAATATTTTCCTACGAGGAAAAACGTTCAATTTCAGGTCTTTGAAAACCAGACAAACTTCTAAGAAATTGGCTGTGATTGGACATCAAGCAAAAGACATTTTAGGTAGGACCTGCAGTGGTGTAGAAATTGAGTTTGTCATCACGCTTATTTTCATTTTTCATGTATTTGCCTTTATTGCTTACATAAGAGCTTAATGTGTCCAAACTTCAGTTGTTCCAAAATTTTCTAGCTTTGACTATAGTGTTGTTATTGAGCTATTAATAGCATTTAGTGCAACTAAACTGTAGGAAAAGTTAGTGTGAGATTGTGAATAAAAGTTCAATAAGGAAATCAAGTTGCTATTCCTTTTTTTTTTTAATTCATATTTTTACACAGGAGTTATCATACTGGCTTAAAGCATACTGCAGCTTCTTGTTTCACTAGTAAATATATACTAATGCTTCAGTTGATGTAAATTCCAAATAAGTTTCTTCCTGATTTCTATATATAGTGGCTGGTTTGATCTATACTACTCTTGATAGGGGCATTGTATTAACTTTAATAACTGAATTTCCTTGATAATCAATATGAATAAATTACATCTGATGTGAAAAACCTTTCTTCTGATCAGTTTTGAATTTTCCACACTTTGGATGTTTCTCAGTATTTTTTTCTTGCATTATAAGGTAGCAAAGATAGAAACATCTGATCAGATCTCTCTGGAACATTTATTATTATTTTATGTCCACTCATAACACTCTTGACTTCAAACTTGCCAGCTTCCCTTTGTATGATATTTTCAATGCTTATCATTGTTCACATTTGAACCCCTTCCAGTTCTTCAGTATCCTTTTGGAAAAGAGGTGACCTATACCACATGTGGTTTTTCTGGTGAGGTCACAGCATTGATTTTTATAATCCTATTACACTGCCTTTCTTCTAATTCTCTTCTATTGTTTAAGCAGCCTGTTTCATTATTTTTATTTTGAGTGTAGCGGCGTGTTGAGCAGAGATTTTCACTCAACTGCTGAAGTGGTGCCCTAGTTCCTTCCTGAGGCCCAGGCAGCTGGTGTCCTTTCCCATTACGACACAACTGATCTAATGAACGCCTTCCATTAAACAGAGGCACTCCTGCCACCTCCCTCGCACCTGAGGCTGGCGTTTGTCTGCCCCACTGATCCAATTAATGAAACTCTACTTTGTATCTAGTATATCCGAGTCTTGCCTATAAAGGGTTGATTTTTCTCTTGATTTTGCTCCCTGAGCAGGCTTACCAGTGATGGCTGCTGCTCTTGTTGTAAGGAGAATAAAGGAGCACATGGCAAAGGAAGGAGGAGGCAGAAGAACATGTCCTTTCTGCAGTGGTCTGCATCAAATCAGTTTAACTAGCATAAAACTATGCAGAGTTGTAGTGGAAGTGTTAAGATTGGTATAAATGTAGGATGGATGGAAATGTGTGTGTGAGCATAAGGTGAAAGAGCAAAACAAAGGGTTACAGAAACGGCCGGTACTGATAACGAAGGGCACCGTTTCCAGGACACCATTCCCAGCAGTATCTGTGTGCCACAGCACAGATGACCTTGCATCCTAACATCAAGCAAGAGGATGGCAGCAAGGTTGTAGTATATCACAGACCGACCTTTTTCCTGTTAGCCAAGCAGGAGGAGAGACTGCAGGCGTATGTGTCAGACCTAAATGCCAAGCGAGGAGAACCAGACAGTGGGCAGCAATATGGCCTAAGATTTATGGAAGGTGAGGTAAGCAAGATCCTGAGGCAAAGGACTGTCTTGTCACAGTTGATGGTTCCTGAAGGATATCCTAAAGGATCTGCTCAAAACCCTAGTTTTTTATTGCTAATTAAGAACAACTCCTGAAATGGGGTGAGGAGTTCACAGCTGATGGCACTTGTCCTCTGTTTCGCACATAAGTTATCCTGGCCAGGCCATTTGGGCAGATTAAGTCTTGGTGCTTGTGAGTAAGTGAGCATAAGAGTGTGAGTGAATTAAATCTATGGGAGAATAAATGTCAGTGGGTAACATTAACTTATCTGGAAATTTTGTTATGTTCCCCTTGCCTAACATACTGAGTTTTATTACACTAAGTTCCCTACAATTGTGCCTTTAATTTGAAACCTCATAAAACACAGACTGTTTTCTCTGGGGTTTATTTTAGTGTGTGTTTGTTATCTATCATCATTTAAACTTGATTTGGCATTTTTGGGGCCCACATTCATTTTAGTTAGATTAATAGTTTTCCATGATTACAAGTAACCTAAATAACTGCAGGTTTTATTCCATGGTACTCACTCACCCCAGTGTCTGGATGATTAACAACCATACCATAACATAGGACCAAACCATTCTTTTGAAACACTTTGCATTTAACTCTTTGCCATTAATGAAATTTATTGTAATGAAATCAATAATTGAATCCAGTATTTTGCCTTGTTTGTTCTCATCAGGTTTTGATCTATAGCTGTCTTAGGTTTTTTTTGTTTGTTTGCTTCAGGAGGAATTCTTCTCTTACTTTGGGCTTTGAAATTTTCTGTTATCTGGATGAATAGATCCAGACCAAGAACTAGATCATAATCAGTAGTAGTTGTTCTATTCAATTCCTTTTGTACATAATGCTTGGTATGACTTCTGCTTATTGTTTGTACTAGGATTAGATTTCCAAATTTGTGTGAGACTCGTATTTAATTCAAATAACTTCTTGAAGCTCATTGTTTCTTCATAATATCTTATTATCTTTTTCCCAGCAATAAACATGCTTTTGGAGACTCAGAGATTTTCTTAACAAGTAAGATATACCTAAAGGTTTTGCTTCCTTATTTTGGGCTGTAGGGATGCTCTTCATGTTACTGAAATCTCCTTTTTAATAGGGTATGTTTAAAGTTCAATAAGTTTAACAGGGAGAAGTGTGCATTGTGGGGCATGAACTCTTTGCATGTATGAAAGAGCTCCTTATTTCTTGCTTTTCCCTTACCGATCCTATGTTTTACCATTTTCTTATTGATTGTTTCAGAAAATAGCTTATGACATCTGTCACACACATGACAAGGGTTTCCATGGTTTGTTTCCCCCACCCTGCTTCTTCTGCCAAATATTCTGTATGCATCCTGGCTCCGCACACACCTTTCCATCACTCTTATTCTCCCTCCTCTTTCATTGTGTTGAATTGTCTTGAGGATTTGCTCGTCATTCAGACTGGGGAGAAAACCAGCTGGTGCCAGCCATGAACACATTTCAGCTCTTTGTTATAGCATTAAGGAATTTAGAAAATAACAAAGGTAAAGTTGATGCATAGCTGTGCATCTTCTACCTGGCATGTGTACATAATTCTATGATAATTACGTGATCAGGTGCTGTTTAATAAAATACTGTACAGCATTGTAAGACTGGTTTTGTATTGTTGTAAAATAGCGTTATCTGGGCATTGAAGTTCCTGTGATGTTTTGCACCACACAAACATGGGCTGAAAAGATTACCTGCAACCCTAAATGTTTGCAATGTAAATATAATACAGTTGAAAACAGAAAATATATGCAGATGAGAAGGTAAATACTAGGAGCTGAGGGGTAGCAGTCATACTTCAGGCATGCAATTAATGTACCTAGGTCAGAAGAGTGATCTCCCTAGGCCATTTCCACAGCTTATCCAGAGGACAGTTTGGAATACTTCAGGAGTTCTTTTGTCAAAATTGTGCTCAACAGGAGGCTCTCTCCATTTACTGTATAGGAGGATCTGTCTCTTACATCGCACACTTGCCTACTTTAGACACTTAAAATTTGGTGGTGTGTGTGTACCTTCATGCCAGTATTTTGCTCACAGGGACTCTAGGGGCATCTTAGTAAGCTGAATTTCAGAGAAGGCTTTGAAGAAGAGCAGTGATGAATGTTTTCAAATATTTAAGGAAGTTTCCCTAAGTGTAAGGTGTAAACCAGAAAAAGGTTTAAGAGGTTTGTTTGAAAAAATAACGTGGGTGAGAGAGGAGCTGGAAGCTAGACTACTGACATTGAATAACAGGTGTGAGATATGCAGGGAAGAGATACAAGAAGTGTCTCCAAATGGGTTGGTTTATTTTGTTTTGTTTTTATTTTTCCCAGGAAAAAGTGGGGTTTTTGGAACGTGTTTTAGCCAAACACAAAATAATAAAAAAATTGGACAGCATGGTGTAACAGTCTTTTCAGCTTACGTTTCATGAAAATTGGCCGAGCTTCAAATGTGAGCAAACCACAACTGGCTTCCTGACGGTGATTAAGGAACAGTAGGTGCAGTGGTGATAAGTGGGGAAGGGCCTTGAAAGTGACGACAAGTAACAGATATTAGAGGAGAAGTCAGGGAGAGCTGTGGAGACCGTGACATGTTCTCCAAGTGATCGACTAGGAAAAGGATCTTTGCAGCAGTTTTCTGAATGAATACGAGTGAGATTAGGCCGCATTTCTCAAAAGCACGGGGAAAAATGTTGCTGAATCAAAATGCGATGATGACCTGATTGAATGCTTCAGCTGACTGGAAGAATTAAGAAAAATACTATATTGGGAATTTGTACTGGATGTATCTGCAAATTATGAATATGAACCTTAGGATTTGGAGTAAATTTGGGATCTAAGCTGATGCTAGAGTTATGTGTCTGAGCAGTAGGCAGGATGATGGTGTAGCTGCACAGTTTTGTGTGTGTCACCAGCAATTAATTCATTCATATAAAAACCTTAAAGGTCTGTTCTCAAATATAAACGTATTGTTTATTAGAGTTCTTGCCTCCTGCGATTGCTTCCCACGTAATGTTGCTTAGAATATTTCCCCACCTGCCAGCAAGGACTGGACATTAATTGCCAAGTTTGGTTTGCAATGTCGCAGCGGGGTGGTGAGCATGAAAAGCTGCATTTTGCATTTGCTGGGAAGGCACTGATCTTTTTATGTGGTAATAGTGAACACCGGTACAGTAATTTCTTTACAATTAAATTATGAAGTCAAGTCTTCTAATAACTACACTTCATAGTTCTTCAGCAATATGATTAACTGACACGCTTCCTCATTCTGGTCCTGCCTGATGATGTGAGAATTCTCCCCAGGAGGAAGAAACTTTCTGTTTGCTTGAGGCTCTTATAGCCATGTCCCATACCAGCTGCAATCTCATTCTTTCCTTCCCCCTTCAGCACATCCCAGAGTTCACAGGTTGAGGAGGGGGACCAGAGAAAGGACAGAGGAAGTAACATCTGCTCTTGGCTGGTTTTCCACTGGCATATAGTCACATGGGCATGCGAGTAAACAGGTATGAATTTGAGTTGTTTCTAGGCTTTTCTCACTGAAACAGAGATGAGGCAAGTTTTGTATCAGTGAGGCATAACCTGAATAAAAAAAAAAAACCTGAGGAGCTTTTAATTTTCTTTATTATTATTTTTACAATAGATAAATTTCTACCAGGTGTGGAAACATAAACTGTTAATGCATTTTTGCAAGCACAAGAAAGATTGTCTTAGGTGTCTAATAGTTAGGTGTCCAGATTAAAGTGTTAAAGTATGTAGTGTGCTTGGGGAAGAGAAATTTTAAAATTGCCTTTCCTCAGAAACATAACTCTTTGGAAAGGAATTTGATATTAATAGACATTCGATACTTTCAGGTTATTCAGAGAAAGAGCAGTGATGGCCAGCTAAGGCAGTAAATGACCTTTTTGCTTGCTAAAAATTTGTGAATTTGTAAATTCGTGAGCGAATGCACTTCATGGCATGCCAGACATTGTGGGCAAAAAGCACACTGTGTCTGTGGGATCCCGGTGGCTGGATGCTCACAGTCAGTGAGCACCCCCACCCCGGGGTGCTTACTGAGTGGCAGCCAGGTTTGAGTCTGTAACTTCTTGAGGGAAAATAACCAAATATGACACTGTATTCCAAGTGTGGTGTTACAGATTCTTTATCACGTACCAGTTTCTGACATGCATGCAGTATAGAAGTGGGAATTCAGCATTAAAATGGAAATAAAGAATTTCCTATCTATCGTGAGCTAACACCAACACTAAGAAGACAAAAACATTACCTTCTTCCACAGATTCTGGAAATCACGTCTGTCTTGCATATCTGAGTTTCCTCATATATACGTAGTCTAAGTTAAGTCAGTGTCACAGCTCGGCAAAAAGTGCGTCTTAATGTTTGTGTGCATAGTGAGCAGAAAACATTGTATATAGTATTTTTTTTTCCACCTAGAAATAATAACAGTTTGAGTCCT
>WHYT01017281.1:439487-454743 GCA_009806455.1 Tetrax tetrax
GGGAAAAATGTTGCTGAATCAAAATGCGATGATGACCTGATTGAATGCTTCAGCTGACTGGAAGAATTAAGAAAAATACTATATTGGGAATTTGTACTGGATGTATCTGCAAATTATGAATATGAATCTTAGGATTTGGAGTAAATTTGGGATCTAAGCTGATGCTAGAGTTATGTGTCTGAGCAGTAGGCAGGATGATGGTGTAGCTGCACAGCTTTGTGTGTGTCACCAGCAATTAATTCATTCATATAAAAACCTTAAAGGTCTGTTCTCAAATATAAACGTATTGTTTATTAGAGTTCTTGCCTCCTGCGATTGCTTCCCACGTAATGTTGCTTAGAATATTTCCCCACCTGCCAGCAAGGACTGGACATTAATTGCCAAGTTTGGTTTGCAATGTCGCAGCGGGGTGGTGAGCATGAAAAGCTGCATTTTGCATTTGCTGGGAAGGCACTGATCTTTTTATGTGGTTTATAGTAATAGTGAACACCGGTACAGTAATTTCTTTACAATTAAATTATGAAGTCAAGTCTTCTAATAACTACACTTCATAGTTCTTCAGCAATGTGATTAACTGACACGCTTCCTCATTCTGGTCCTGCCTGATGATGTGAGAATTCTCCCCAGGAGGAAGAAACTTTCTGTTTGCTTGAGGCTTTTATAGCCATGTCCCATACCAGCTGCAATCTCATTCTTTCCTTCCCCCTTCAGCACATCCCAGAGTTCACAGGTTGAGGAGGGGGACCAGAGAAAGGACAGAGGCTCTTGGCTGCTCTTGGCTGGTTTTCCACTGGCATATAGTCACATGGGCATGCGAGCAAACAGGTATGAATTTGAGTTGTTTCTAGGCTTTTCTCACTGAAACAGAGATGAGGCAAGTTTTGTATCAGTGAGGCATAACCTGAATAAAAAAAAAACCTGAGGAGCTTTTTATTTTCTTTGTTATTATTTTTACAATAGATAAATTTTTACCAGGTGTGGAAACATAAACCGTTAATGCATTTTTGCAAGCACAAGAAAGATTGTCTTAGGTGTCTAATAGTTAGGTGTCCAGATTAAAGTGTTAAAGTATGTAGTGTGCTTGGGGAAGAGAAATTTTAAAATTGCCTTTCCTCAGAAACATAACTCTTTGGAAAGGAATTTGATATTAATAGACATTCAATTCTTTCAGGTTATTCAGAGAAAGAGCAGTGATGGCCAGCTAAGGCAGTAAATGACCTTTTGCTTGCTAAAAATTTGTGAATTTGTAAATTCGTGAGCGAATGCACTTCATGGCATGCCAGACATTGTGGGCAAAAAGCACACTGTGTCTGTGGGATCCCGGTGGCTGGATGCTCACAGTCAGTGAGCACCCCCACCCCGGGGTGCTTACTGAGTGGCAGCCAGGTTTGAGTCTGTAACTTCTTGAGGGAAAATAACCAAATATGACACTGTATTCCAAGTGTGGTGTTACAGATTCTTTATCACGTACCAGTTTCTGACATGCATGCAGTATAGAAGTGGGAATTCAGCATTAAAATGGAAATAAAGAATTTCCTATCTATCGTGAGCTAACACCAACACTAAGAAGACAAAAACATTACCTTCTTCCACAGATTCTGGAAATCACGTCTGTCTTGCATATCTGAGTTTCCTCATATATACGTAGTCTAAGTTAAGTCAGTGTCACAGCTCGGCAAAAAGTGCGTCTTAATGTTTGTGTGCATAGTGAGCAGAAAACATTGTATATAGTATTTTTTTTTCCACCTAGAAATAATAACAGTTTGAGTCCTTGCCTCTCCATCAGTGCTGTAGACAAATCAACACTTCTTTCAATGAATTTCAGATGTTCATGTCCTCTCTTGCAATAATGTTAAAAATTATTAATTTATTTCATATGAAGGATCTTGTTGCGTCTTAAGCCATCAAGTAGGAGAAGTAAAAGTAATCAGAGATAGTTGATTCTCTTGAATGTTTGGTTTGGTTTTTTTTTTTTTGACAGAAAGTGTGTTATATTGATTGATTTATCTGGTTACATGCTGATCTCTGAGTGCATAACTCTATTATAGCAAAGGGAAGAATGGTATCATATTTCTGGACAACCTCATACTGTCTTTGATCTGGCTGTCTCAAAGAGGCAGTACTGGTGAAGGTGCAAGGCACACCAGAAGGCAGGAACCCCTTCCTGGGGTGGATGATAAGTGCTGCTGCTAAAGTTCGGATGACACGATATTCCACGGTGTAGCCCGTGGCTCTGTGTGCTTGTTCCGCCATAAACCTGATATTCTTGTGGTATCTTCACTGCAGCTGTTGCACATTCCTGTTGTATTAAAGCTTGTGTTTCAGTAGGCAAACCTCCTTACAAAGTAGACATTTTGTTGAAACAGTAGATTTTCTCATTGGCAATTGTGTCTGATACTAGGTGTATGCTAACGTGAGCTTTTATGAGTATGTTTGAGAGAAACGTCAGCATGAGAAGTTACCTCATCTAACACACTGCCAGGCTAGAACTTCTCACAACTTTCAGATAAGCATAACAGTGAATATAGAAATAACAGTTTTTATAGAAATAACATAACTTTCTGTCAGTTTTAGTGTTTTAAAATATAGTAAGATTATCTCATTTTAGGTTTTGCCACCATGTTACTAAGGGGCTAAAAATTTACATGTCTAGAAATGAAGAGTTTATGAAGATAAAGGTATCACCTTTATTGATTTTAGACCACTTTCTTTTATTTAAAATAATAAAACAAATTATATATAAACGTGAAAAAGCAGCAGCACACAGGAGGTGAGCCAACACACTGCAGGTGTTGCGTGTTTGCCTGAAGGGGAATATGCTGGGATCAATTAATGCTGTATAAACCTCTTGATGTAAGATATCGCTGTAGCCTTTCCTGTAGCTGCAGCGTTTTGTGGTCAAAATGTACATCTTGTAATGGTCTAAACACTCAGATTATTTTTCTGGGACTAGTTTGGTGTCTCTTTAATTAGAGCTGTGCTCTGTGTTACCTGATTTCATCCTTTTTCTGTTTACATATTTAGGCCCTAATCCTGCCACTGGATTTGTTCAAATGGACCTCAATAGCCATAGGGCCTGACTGAGTTGATGGGACTCTGGCTGACTGCAAGTTTCTACTCTGAAGATCTGATTGTAGGCCTGAACCTAAATTTCTATTTTATCCCATTGTCTATTTGCTTCTAATTAATGAAAATTATCCCACAAAATGGTGTTGTCTTTGGGTATCATGCACATCTACTTCAGTAGCATTCGGACACCATGTGCTTGGGATGTTGTTAGACATTGTTAAAATATTTCTGTTGTCATGTGCCAAAAACTCAAGATTGCTGTGATTATTATGGTATATTTTAACATTCAATGGCTTCCTATCTAAAATGGAGGAGATCCTCTGAGTTTTCAATTATTGTGGTATTTCTCTTAACTCAGATTTTGAAATCAGTGTAAGTGTGGGAACTCTATTCAAGTCATTTTTAAAAAGGTTTTAAAGAGGTTTGTTTTTTATTCATTGGACACAAAGTACATCTATTTTATTTTATTTTTCAATGTGCTATTTTCTTAGTAGCCTACTATTACTAAAAGCTTTCAATATGATGATACGCTGTGATGTAGACCAATAAAATAAGTAGGAAAAGGCATTAACTTTTACTAGCTCTCCTGTTGCTTTTCTATTTCTGTGGCTGTGGTTACATGACGTACTCTACAGCTGACAGTGAGGATATTTTATTTTTGTGAACCAGATAATATCTTTTGTTTACACTAAGTGCTATTCTCTGTCCTATTCCATATGACTATGTTGCAGTTTCACCGAGTACTGAAGTTAAATAGCTCTGATAGAAGCTGGAAGGACTTGCAAAATCACATCAAAAAAAGAATTTGAGGGGAAAAATGGATATATTCCATCTCTGTGCATGTTAGTATTTATATTGTATAGACTTTTTAAAGCAAGTACATAGCAACGTAGAATAATTAACAGAGGAAAAGATCCAAAACTTTCTCTGTATATAGAGAATCAGAAATACCTTCATTTTTCCCTTTATGGGCTTGTTACAGTGATACCTAAGAGCTTCACAGTATTTGATGAGTTTTTGCATATTCCCAGAACAGCAGAAAAGCACTGTTGCCCCGTTTGACCAACGAGAAAACCGAGGTACTCGTTCAGTTAGTAGTAAAGTCAATGTTATTAATTGGGTTCTCCTGCCTTTTAACCTTGTGCCTCCAGCTCCATTTCTCCCTCAAAAGCCAAAGCTTCCATTTTAATCAGCTGCTTTGCATTTCAACATCAAAGGCCCAAGGTGTTTCGGTTTGGACTCCCAGAAGAGGAGGAAGACAAGGTTGGTGGCCCTCTGCCAAGGTGCTTGGTCTGACTCGCTCCTCATTCACAGAAGCCGGTGGCGAGGGCAGAGGCAGAACGGAGCGTTCCTGTGTGGCATTCAACTGCCTTAACCACATGCCCATCGCACTCTTCCTGTAGTTGTCTGTCTTGTTCCCTGCACAACTTCTAGAGCAAACACATATACCAACCTATAAATAATCTAATTCGATACACAACCCTGATTCATTTCCTGAGCAGTGTGTGTCCTGCACACACAGGGCGGCCGTGGTCCTTTGGAAAAGTTTAGCAAAGTGGATGAGGCCAAATATTTAGGTTATTAAGTGTTTACACTTTGCAATGAAGTAACTTTACTTTAATGTAACTTATTATAGCTTTACCTTGGAGTATTTTTAACAAGGAACAAGAAAAAAAATGAATGCTTTTAGATCTGGCTGTAACCGTTTCAGTGTCTAGCACCTGAACATGACTGTTCAGCTCTGTGAAATACAGAACATCGGCTGCTGAGAGGACACTGGCCACCTCCAGGGAGGAAGGGAAGGAAGAAGGCTGGGTAGTAAATGCCATGAGTATATTCATTTGCCTGCAGCCTCAGGGGCTATTTGTGGAGACTTTACTCTGGTTTTTGTTTTCTGTTCAGCATTCCCAGCCCAAGAAATTAGCTACTCTGAAGTTTCTCAGTGCAATAGATGTTGGGGGTGTGCAGTGTGTTGCTATAGTCTGCTAGTAGTGTAAATAAAGAAATGGAAATCAAGGTGGAGTTTTATCCATGTTTTTCTGTTGGAAAATAAAAGAAAGCACTCCTCAAGTCTCCTAGTTTTCTCACAGATGAATTTCAGGGACAATTCATATGATTCTTGATCTCAAAAATATGTTACAAAAACTTTTATATAGAAAAATATTGCTCTCAGCCTCCCCTTTTAGTCATCTTCTTGGTCAAACTGTAGCGGCTTGTTGTGTTTGTAAGCTACTGAGGATGGTGTGTAGACTCCAGTACCAGAGCAATGGTGTTGGGAATCACAAGCTCATGTCTTATCTTTTACATTAGACTGGATTAGGATGATAGGTTTTTTCCCAGAGAAATCTTGCCAGGCCCTGAGCTAGGTTTCAGTTTTTGTTAATGTTCTCCCTTATCCGTGGATGACACTTCAGATTTGGTGACCAGGCTAGTGATTTGCTATGAGGAAAACAAAGCAACATCATGCTTTGCTTTTGTGTACTTCTCTCTGGATTATGCAGTATTTTCCCACAAGTAATGCAGCAAATCCAGATGTCCTGTGAACCACAGTGGAAATGATACTGAGATATAGGGGTAGTTAGGAAAATTTTGGTCAAGCCATTCATTGAAATTCATAAAAATCAAAATGCTTGCAAAAGTACATCAGTTCCACTGGCATTATGTGGTAAAGAAAATAATGAAAATTCTGCTTTTAACACTTTTTTTTTTTTAAATCAGTTTTCAAAGTTTCACGGCTGTAGAGAAATTGTGGGAGCAGGAAGAATCAGTCTTGATAGGGTAAAACCACCTTGAGCCAGTATCTCAACACTTTGTATTGTGAAACCATGGCCTGAAACTGCTGCCTGTTATGTCAGATAATATTATAATTGATTTATTATGTTACTTCATCTTATGTGGTGTTTGTAACATTTTGGCAGGGGCTGTTTTTCTTTTCTGGTGTTTTTTGGTTTGTTTTTTGTTTTGTTTTGTTTTGGGTTTTGGGGGCAGAGTTGGGTTGGTTTGTTGGAGGGTTTTTTGTTTGTTTGGGGTTTTGTTTGTTTGTTTGTTTGTTTTTTTCACTAGCACCTAGTGTGAGGGAGGCCTGATCCATAACTAGGTACTAGGATAATACAAGTAGTAATCATGCCTGCTGCTAAAAATTTTCTACCTGATTTCCATTTGCATTTGCTTGCCTTCAGCTTCCAGTCATTGATTCTTGTTATGCCTTTCTCTGATGGATTAAAGCTCTTTAGTACTCACTATTTTCTCCCCAGGAAGGTGCTTTTACCCTGTAATCAAGTTACTTCTCAAATTTTTTTAAAAATCCTGATGTGTTTAGCTTTAATGGTTCTCATTATTTTTTCACATTCCGGATTATTTTTGTGGCTCTCTTCTGTCCCTTCTCTAATTTTTCTATTAAAAAATAGACCTAAAACTGTATTTTTCTAGTCACATACAGAGAAGTAAAATTACTTCTCTAGTTATTTCTGTGTTAGTATGGTCAGAAATTGATGTTTTTGCAAGGTCGGATAAAATAAACAACTATTTAATATGATATAAACACATCTAAGTATGAAATTATTAGAAGACAGAAAAGGATGGATCATTTTAAAAACATTTAAATGCTTCATAAACTTCAAAAGGGCTATCAAATCAGTAAGAATGGGTGTGCAGGAGGGGTGCAAAAGTATTTGTGTTTGTGTTGAGGTTTTTAAGGAGATAGAAGTGAAATAAAAATAATAATCGTAATTGTAAAGCAGCAATAACACAGCAAAATCTTAAGTGCTATGGATAATACAGTAATACGTGCTTGCCAAAATTTTGTAGGAGTGAATGCAAAACCTTTGTTAGTAACAGACTGAATGGATGTGAATATATGCATCCCTTACATCCCCTAAGTAGCCACTTGCTTATATTTGGAAACCCTAGAGCAGTTGTGTCATCTGTTATGCTATAATAGAAAAAATAACATAGTATCAAGAATTTCTTTTGTTATAAAAGCTGCCACCATTAAGTCATAGGTGAGTTCAAACAATCAAAATCCACAGCTTCAAAGAGGCTCTTGAAAGTTTTACTGCTTCAGTATTTCTTCTCAAAGGAGTGGCTATTCGTTTTGATTTTTATCCATATTTTAGGACAAGGTTGAGTTAAGTTGAGCCTCCCTAAGGAGGCTGATCAGATGCCTTTCTGGTCAAAGCTTCTTGGCCTACGCAGTGACTTTTATGCATATTATGCATATCAACATCTGAATCGAATCCACGCTCCCAGATCCGCACTTAGCCCTCACGGAAACCGTCAGATTTTCATTAAATTGAACTACAACCTGTTTAAACTCCCAGTGCTGCAGATCAGTTTAATGCACGTTTGTCTAACCTTGTGTCTTACACAAATTTGAAAGTCATTGACTTTCTGTCCGAACTGTCTTGCTTTTTGACTTCGAAAAGAGTAGGCCTTTCCTTTGTAGGAACATTGCCTCAGTGAAACTTCGGGTGTATTAGTAAGAGCCTTAATTTGTTTCAGCAAAATTAAAGTTCATGAAAACACAGTAAATGAGGGGAAAAAAAGGAGAATTAAAATAATGTAAAAGATTTAAAATCCTCTAAAACTCCTGGAAAAGGAGTAAAGGTGAATAAGGATAGAATAGAAAGCCAAATGGCCTCTAGTTAAGAAAGTACTAATCTAAATAGGTTTAGACTATAAGTGTGTGTTAATGGAAAAGTTAATAGTAAGATTTTGGTAGCACAAGGTGACATGGGGTAAAAGTTGTTCCCCTGTGATGATGAGCTCACAGAGCCCTTCTCAGAACAACTGTCTGTTGTTGGAAAGAGATGAGAGAAATGGGCATTCTCTTGAATGCCTTTTGGTATCACAGGCTTCGTTGATAGAAAGTATGTAATTTCTCATATCCTAGGATGCCTCCCGTTCTTCTGAGTCTCCCACATCCTGGAATAGAAACCTTAAAATAAAGGGAGACGGCGGCACTGGGAAAGATGATGGCAGAAGAAACAGGGTGGTTATAATAGAAGCTGGAGACAGGCTCCGTAAGAATACTAGCATGCCTTCATTTCTCTGAGCAGCCATTTAAGAGGTGATCCTCCTTCCTGAACCAGTAATAAATTGGGATGGCTGCATGTAATGGTAGGTGTTTGACCAATGCAGCACCCACTGGAGTATAATATATACTGGATAATCGTTCTGGGGGTTATTCCCCAGAGAGGTGGCTAGAAAATTGCTTTCTCATTAAATAATGCTACTGATGAGTATTTGGTGAGTGGGTTCAGCTGCCACAGTGCATTTTCAAGCTTATCTTTGCACAGGAGTATGAGGAAAAGGAGAGAAAGAAGGCAGAAAAGAGGGAGATGGAGAAAGGGTAACAGCTTTTTGAGGCTTCTTATGTTCTTTTCTCTCCTTAAGTGATTCACTCTGATAACTTGTAGTACTTGTAGTCTTCCTTGAGCCCCATATCTTGTTGGGAAGTTAGCAGCTTAATGAAGTTTCTGAATATGCGGACAATTCCTCGAATGAATGAGAAACGCTCCACTGTCTACCACTGCGTTGTCAGGGATGAGAGGAACACTGCTCAGTGACAGCCTTACACACTTGGCTGTATTCAGCGAAAGGGCAAGGCTGTTCTGTCAAACTATGCAAGTTCCTTTTTGAAGCTGCAAGTTAATGGTTATTTCCTCCAGCAGTTCCTGTAACTGTAGTATAGACATCACGGTAGATCCTGTGTAGTTACCAGATAGCAATGTGTGCTGCATCCCCTATTTCTTCAGCTATCAGCATCCCATAAATTCACACCATTTTCCTGTTTTGTGGAGATAATACTGTGCTAGGATTACTAATAACTAATATTTTAGTTATTTAGTTTAATTTCTAATAACTATGTTGGTGTTAAGGTGTCTTCTCCATATTGAGAAGCAGATGGTTTAACCTGTGTTGCAGATATGGAGAGAGTCCTATATAAAGGATCAGAGTACAGGTCAGAGTGATGTTTGTGTATTGTGCATTTTCAAAAAACATATAGATAAGGGAATAGTAGCTCTGTCCCAGCACTCCACCTGGCTCAATGAATCTTTCCAATTTAACATGTAGCATTCAGGGCTATCTAAAGGAGTCCCGGCTGTAAAGGAGTGTATCTTGTTGAATCTTATAGGCTGGATAAAATAGGAAGGAAAGGAATCGCAGATATTTTTCATCACCTTAGGCCCAGTTGGATTCTGCCTGTTCAGGTGTAGAAGTCTGATAGCAGTGTCAGCATCAGAGGCTTACCTGCCTCTGGACTGGAGGGAGGGAGGCTGAGTACTAATACCTTTAGAGGAGTGTCTGTGAAGGTGGACAGCAGGATTTGGGGTTTATTAGAAACAACTGATAACTCTTATCTTGGTGGTGGACTTCAGTGTACAATCACGTAAATGGTCTGCAAATTTTGGAGAACTGAATATTTGATGTAATGTTTCCAGAAAGCTGAAGAGATAAGTGGATGTTGCACTGCATGTTGTGCTCTCAGCAAAGCAAACATCTCAACAGGTCAGTGATTTCAGAAATAGTGCAGTTCTAGAAGAACATTTCTTGTACTCTGTTTTGCTGTTGAAGCTGAACACTGTTCCCATCTGTCTGAAACTCTGCATTGAGAGCTTCACAGAGGCATTTAAAGAATCATGTGCTTATACATAAGGAATAAGATGCTAAAGGTATCAATACGTCATGACAGTAAATAATTTCCATTACTGTTACCATGAAATGGTTGCTTTCTATATGCGTTTTCACTTGAAAAAATGTTCATGTGAAAAAATGTTTATGGCATATGGATCATCAGAAGAAGAGTCTGTACTGATGTATCTCCATCAGTTTTGCCCACTTCATGAGCTGAATGGTATGGCTCTATGCTTTTGCCATGAAATACGTTTTCTTGGATTCATTACCATGTATCTGTTAATTGCTCAAAAAGTCTACAAATTTTAATGTTATCCATTTTGTTCACACTATGTAAGTACTGACCCTGATTTAAGAACGTATTTGCTCTAGAAACAATGGAATTGTCTGCAGGGCTCACATGTCAACAAAAATCAGCTGGTTTGCACATGAAGCCTGGCAAGGAAATTACTGCGGCGGCACCAGTGCCATCCCTGCTCCCTGCGTGCTTCTCCCAGACCACTTCCTTTAGTCAGCTGAGGTTACCTTGTCTGGCTGCTGCTTCTCCTCGGTTGCCGCTTACTCGCACACCTAGAGTAGCCAGCCGCACCGAAGGGACAAATGGCCTTCTGAAACGCTGTTCTCTAGATAATGCTCACAATTAGAAGAGAGCAAGCAATAAATGCAGATTACTTGACGCAATGGGAGCAAATCCAGCTGGAAAGGTAAAGCAAAGCACATTCCGTGCATTTTTACTATTTGCAGCCATGCTAAGTCTAATTTCTTTAAATGGAGTCTTTCTCTTCCAGAAATGATTTTAAGAAAATATTTGAAGCATCTTCTAGTTGAGGTTTCACCCTAGCTGGCAACTAAGCCTCTCGCAGCTGCTTGCTCATGGTCCCCCAGTGGGATGGGAGAGGGAGTCAGGAGAGTAAAAGTGAGAAAACTCATGGGTTGAGATAAAGACAGTTTAATGGGTAAAGTAAAAGCCGCACATGCAAGCAAAGCAAAACAAGGAATTCATTGACTGCTTCCCATCGGCAGACAGGTGTTCAGCCATCTCCAGGAAATCAGGGCTCCATCACGCAGAACAGTTACTTGGGAAGACAAACGCCATCACTCTGAACGTCCCCACCTTCCTCCTTCTTCCCCAGTTTCTGTGCTGAGCATGACATCATACGGCTGGAATATCCCTTTGGTCAGTTGGGGTCAGCTGTCCCAGCTGTGTCCCCTCCCAGCTTCTTGTGCACCCCCAGCCCAGTCGCTGGTGGGGTGCTGTGCGAGGCAGAAGAGGCCTTGACGCTGCGTAAGCACTGCTCAGCAGTCACTAAAACATCCCAGCGTTATCACTGCTGTTTTCAGCACAAATCCAAAACACAGCCCCATACTAGCTGCTATGAAGAAAATTAACTCTATCACAGCCAAAACTAGCACACTCCTGACAATTTCAAATAAGACACTAGAGGAAAAAATTGGTCATAAGCCTGCATCTAATAAGCAACTGAGAATTGTGTTTATCTGAGCTACACGCAGGCTGGCACTGCAGCCTCAGGAAAAGGGCAAATACAGCCAGTGCTTTTCCCGAGTGCACTGCGAACAACCTACCTGCTGTACAGCTGGAAGGATTCAAAAGCAACAGTGACAATCTGAATCGCCAGCAGCTCCATCGTAAGTACATTTGCCCCGGTGCCCTGTCTCTGCAGATGTTTTGCTCTTGTTTTGAGATGAAAATGTAGCATTTTTGTTGAGAAAGGTTTTCATATCTCGTTAAAAATAGCCTAATAGAGCTTTGGATTTAACTGACAAGCTAGTTTTTATTGTGCCGTTTTCACTGTAATATTTTCTTAATTCTAACCTGAAGAAACAATGATCTCATTTCTTAGGAGGGAGAACAAAGTGACAAAATCTGGAGGTCCAGTGACGATACTGAATCTCTTCATTGTCAAAGTGAGCTATGAAATCATCTGCCTTGCAGCCAAAACCACTGGGGAGTGTGCAGTGTCCTTCACAGAAAGCAAAACTGGTGAGAAAAGGTGGTGGCATGGAACAGCAACCTCTTGCCCCAAGGGACGTGTGCTGCCCTGCATCCTGCGTCTCCTGGAATTGATGCAAGTTCCTTTTCTCACCTCTGTCAGCAACCACAGCGCTCAAGTGGGTAGAGACTTTCCAAGGTCTGGCTCTTTATACACTGTGACTTCGTCAAAAGTTCTGCTGGAGGAGTCTCATCAAGATGTTTCACAGTAAAAGTTATTTTGGGAGCTGGGGAGAATGAGATCCCTGCTCTGCATCTCTCTCTTGCTCAGGCTTCACTGCCAACCAGGTGGTCTCTACTTTCTGGGATTCTCCATCCTTGTTTGTCTTTGCTGGAGGTCTTCAGGAGTGAGCTGCGCAGGAGATTATCTGAAGTGAGAGGATAATTTTAAATAAAAATCTATTTTCATCATTCTGTTAGAACTTTCCTGTTCCTACTCAGCAGTACATTGTTTAGAAGAACAGTTTCTGTCTTTGGAGAGGCCTCTCTCTGCTCTCTCTAAAGAAAATGGAAACAAAAGGATGCTTTAAAAAAGGTGGAGAGTATATAGCTGATGTTTCCATCCAAGCTTGGCTTGCCTTGCATGGAAAAGAAGCTGAACCAAAAGGCTCCTTACAAACATTTCTACTAGTTTTCAGGTAAGTAGCTACAAAGGATATTGTAAAAATGGATGTATTTGAAAACACATATATAATAGAAATCATAGTCTTACTCTTGCTTTGCAATATGACATTCAATCCGTGTGACTTTTCCCAAAGTATACTCTAGTTTGCAAAACACCAAAATTACTAAATAGAAGTTTTGAAACTTCCTGTGCAGCTTTTTTTTCCGGAGCAGTCCTACTGGGCTGTTAGGACCCGAGTATTCTGTGGGCAAAGCCTCCACGCATGAAGTCAAAGGTGGCTCGTGTTATCCAAGTAATCTCCATGATTGCACCTGTCATGTGGAGCGTAATTTAAAACAGATTTGGACTTCAATGAGGCTTGCAGAAGGCGGCATGTTTGTAAAGTATCAGAAGGGATGTGGCACAGCGTGAACAAGAGAAGAAACATATACTGCTTCTGTAAAAAATGCTACTGTCTGCAACTGAGGAGAAAATTATTTTTATTTCTGTCATCAAGAGCTGCAGAAGAAACCCACTGGAATATGGAAACCTGTGCAGCCCTTAGCGTATAACTATCAGAGACAAAGGCAAACCTTTACATGTCATGTAATCAGCAGCTCCTCATTGCTCGCCTTCTACTAAATTGTTGCTTCTAGACAACAGCTGGGAATAAATGCCCGCCTTTTCCTTCCTTTCAGGTCTGGTTTTCACAGAAGAAACTTTAAAGAAGTTCAGTATGTGCAAAGCTATCAGCTCCTGCACACTAGGCCACATGAATGCTTGTGCTTTTTACAGTTTTCCTGCGCTCCATATTATGTGTACACATTTAAACTTTAGAACACAAACCAGCCGAAAAAAAAAGATTACTTTCTTCGAGGCAGAAACATTAGTGTTCCTTTACTGTTCATGCATTTTCACATGATTTCAGGTAGCAGAACTGCTGTCCTCATGTGTCCATTGGCAATTCTTCACAAATGAGGCAGTTTTTAGAATTAGAGTCATTAGAGCAATTTTTGTTTCACATCATCCAATATGGCACAAACCTTTATGTGACACTGAGACCAGTCATCAATGTGTAGCGCTCCAGACTGAGACTCAGCCTAAAGAGCGTCGTTGCACGCCATCCGCTGTGGTAACTCCTCCTTGCAGAGCAGCACCCATGGCCTCTGACAGGGGATCTGCTCGTTTGAGACTGACTTTGGTTGTAACATTTTGGTCTTAAAAACATTTTAGAAATACCACTCCACTTCAAGAAGGAAGAAGAGCACAAAGATTTGTCCGAGGATCATCAAACAGTAAGCCCATGGCAAAACCAATCTCTTGCAGCCTCTTCTGTGGCTTAATTCCTAGAGACGAACCGTGCAGAGTGACTGCTTGCGTGCATCTTCACAGGATTTTGTCATGACTCTTCTACTGATACAACTGAAATGATTCAGTCCACCTAACACGGACGCAAGCAAGTAGAGAATTGAGCCATCCCAGCATCAAAGTGTTCGCAGTGAGACAGCACTAGTCTAATTATACTGGTTTCTTTTTAATCATGTTCTTATCTAAAGAAAGAGGAAGCTAGTTTATTGAACCTAGGCCTGGCTGCACTGGAAATTGGTACAATTATGACTTTAAGATGTAGTTTTGGGGCTTTTAAAAAATTCTCGGTATTTGTACAGCTTTTCATTTGCATAGGCGTAAAGTTAATAGACTACTATGCTCTTAAGTTTGTCTTGTACTAAGAACTAAGCAAGCAGTGTTGGGCTAAATGTAAACGTACATGGAATTATTGTTCTTGGTTTAAAGGCTGGTTTTGGGCTGGTTGGGCCCTTAAGCATGACTTTGTAGGATTCACTTTTCCCTGTGGTTAATTCCTGCTGCTGAATGCTATTATCCATGGCCCCACCAAGGAAAGGATACAGACTTTGCCAGTTATTTTATGTTGTCAGGTGATAGTACTTTGGATTTTATTATTGGTCACAAATGTTCATTTATAAACAGTTGAATTTGACAATGTAATTATCTTGATCTCTTAAAAATCTTCTCTATCCATGAAGTTTCAGAAAGGTTTCTGGTCTGGCCCATAGGGTTTTGTCCTGTTTTCATCTTTAGGTGGCATACAAAACTTTTAAAGGTCAGGCAGGCCATCTTTTAATGTTACCTGCCGCTCATTTTCGCCAGCGTAGCAGTTACAAGGTAAGGATGGTTTTTATACGTGCACCTGTACGTAGCTCTCTTCACGCAGGTTCGTTACCTCAGTAGGTGCGCGGATAACACCTTTCGGGGAAGGTCGGCGGTTGTGGATTTACCACGACGGTGCTCCTCCCCGGGTTGTTTGCACCAGCAAAATGGGCGTAAGCAGCAAAGGAGATGTAAAGGGGCATTTCCTTCTACGCGATGGTCCTCCAGAGAGGACTCGTACAGTGCAAGCAACTGTAAGAAAAAGCAGGGAGGGAAATGGCAACGACGGGCAGGGGTACGTGGCCCAGACTGCCAGCGTGCCACCAGCTCAGCCCCCCTCTGCACTGGGGCACCTGGCCACCCGAGGGGCTGCGAAGAGAGCAAAGACCTCCGATTCTTGTTCTCGCAGATAATTTACCCGTTTGTGGGAAAAACAAAACAAACCAAACCAAACCCCGAGTAAAAACCAAACAACCCACCGCAAACTACCCCACAGCGCCGTATGCGCAGGCAGAACCACGCTCGCCGCCGCAGGGTCAGAAGGCAGAGCCCCAGTAGCGGCCAGCGCCGTGCGAGGGCCGAGGCCGGGCGAGAGGAGCCGGTAAAACGCGGGTTCGCCCGCTCCGGACCCCGCGCCTCGCTTTCCGCGCCTGTGAAACGGAGCGGCGCGGCGCGGCCCGCCGGGGAGGGGCTGCGGGGGCCGGTGGCGCTGCCGGGAGCGCCCGCGGCACCAGCGCCCTGCTTTCCCCCCCCGGGGGTGGCGGGGA
>WHYT01017281.1:469733-533787 GCA_009806455.1 Tetrax tetrax
GGGGGGGGGGGGGGGGGGGGGGTGGGGTGGGTGTTGGAGTGGGGTGCAAGTAAGGAGTTCTGCACTAAAAGCGTGATGAAAATCCCTTGATTTTATATTTTGTTGCTCTAACCGAGCTACCAGATGTAAAGTATTCCTTCCACAGGCGTTGATGGAAACTGCAGAGATGTTCATGGTGTTGGATACCAAGGGAACTGCAAAGAGACAACTGTATGAGATGACCCAGCCCCTGCACCTTGGCTCCCGTGTCCCTGCTGGCCCCATCGTCACCACCGGCCCATGGGTGGCAGGTAGGGATGGGGGCTCTTGGCATCCACAGGGCTCCTTTTGGAAACTCAGGATATGCCACCTGTTCACCTGCTGCCCATCCTGGCATTATAATTTCACGGCAGACCTGGCATGTTCCACTGCTGCAAATGCTGCTGGGTGTCACCGTTTTTGACCTCCCAGACAAACGTCCCAGGGCTCTGACACAGGCATTTCCACTGGGTCCACTCAAATCCATGAGAATCACAGAATCATAGAATGGTTTGGGTTGGAAGGGACCTTTAAAGGTCATCTAGTCCAACCCCCCTGCAGTGAGTAGGGACTTTTCCAACCAGATCAGGTTGCTCAGAGCCCCGTCCAACCTGGCCTTGAACGTTTCCAGGGATGGGGCATCCACCACCTCTCTGGGCAACCTGTTCCAGTGTTCCATCACCACCATTGTAAAAGATTTTTTTCCTTATGTCCAGCCTGAATCTACCTCCATTTTAAAACCATCACCCCTTGTCCTATCACAACAGGCCCTGCTAAAGAGTTTTTCCCTGTCTTTCCCGTAGGAAAGTGATATTCGGGGGGAGGATTTGCTTGCCTGTTCCCCTTGAGGTACTGGAAGACCTCTATCAGGTCTCCCTGGAGCCTCCTCTTCTCCAGGCTGAACAGCCCCAACTCTCTCAGCCTGTCCTCATAGGAAAGGTGCTCCAGCCCTCTGATCATCTTCATGGCCCTCATCTGGACTTGCTCCAACTGGTCCATGTCCTTCTTATGTTGGGGGCTCCAGAGCTGGATGCAGTACTGCAGGTGGGGTCTCACCAGGGCAGAGTAGAGGGGCAGAATCACCTCCCTCGACCTGCTGGCCACGCTCCTCTTGATGCAGCCCAGGATGCGGTTGGCCTTCTGGGCCGCAAGGGCGCATTGACCACTCATGTTGAGCTTCCCATCAACCAGCGCTCCCAAATCCTTCTCACGGCTGCTCACAACCGATTCTCCAATGGATTCTCCATTCTCCAATCCATTCTCCACTTCAATCCAAGAGATGTTAAATGAGCACAGAACATGAACTAAAATACTCCTATAAAATGGTAATAACAAAGGTATGCTTGAAATTTTTTTTGCCTTTTTTTCCTCCTTCAAGTTTTCTAGTTTCAGAAAATTTTTAGCAGAAACTTGATGAATCTTCATGAACATTCCCGAAGTCTTTTGCATTCCAAGGGGCTTTGCCTGCTTTGGACTTGATTGTTGCTTCTCTAGCAACTTCCACCTGGAAGTTCATTTAAGCACCGTAATGCAATAGATTTTAAAACACAGATTATATCTTCTTATGAAGTCTGAGGATCTGTTGCTGCTGGGCCCCTCTCAGGCTTCCGTCTCTCTGCTAAGGCTGCTGGCACGCAGGACCCCTGGTCCGGATCCTTAAACCTCACTGCCCAGGATGAAGAAGACTCTCTAGAAGGGAAGATGTCTGCTCAGCGTCTCGCCCAGCCAGGCTGAGGAGGAGCGCAGGGAGAGGGGCGCACGTTGCTGCCCCCCGTCCCGGCCACCCGGCACCCTGCGCCTCCCTTCTCCCACATCCCTTGGGATGTCACGAGTAATACGAGCTGCGCGTGGTGATGACTCCCCGCCATTCCAGGTGTTTGATCCGAGGAAATCGCCAATAAGCCAGGAAATGTCAAAATCACATCACAGGCAGAATTTTTTAAAGCCCTGAAAAGGAGCTTGTTAAAGCCCGTTTCTCTGCAGCGTGATCCCAGCTGCTTTCGGTTTTGCTTCGCATTTCAACTTTATGGGAACAGGCAAGCAAATCCTCCCCCCGAATATCGCTTTGCTTTTCTCTCCCTTTGATTTACAGCGCTTTTGCTCGCCGTGGCCTCGGCACTCACTGGGGCTGGAGGAGCGAGTCCCCGCTTCGCTGGCCCCCTGCGGCAGGGAAGATGTGTGGGGTGCCCCTGGGGTGCGTCCTGCGGCTGGTGCAGCAGCCCAGCACCCAAAGCCGCCGACCCAGCGCAGGCATCGGGCCCGTGGGGATGCTGGCTGGATCCCAGCTTGCCCGCACTGGGAAAGGACGGCAGGGTCAAGTGGGAGCAGAGCCACCAGCCCCCTCCCTGTGCGTTTGCTCATCTTCTGGGTGGGCGCCCCGGGCAGCCCAAGGGTGCTACAGGGAGGTACCAAAACTGCGCCTCGTTATTCCACTCATTTTGCAACACTATTAAGGAGCATCCAGCAGAGTATGTGACCCACACATGTTTAATTTCTTTTATGGTCTCTGTTTTGATATATGCTGGATGTCTTTTTATAAAACAAAGATTTATTGGAACCTGGAATTTTACGGCTTCAAGGTATAATTGAGTCCAGATTGTGAGTTTCTTCTTTTGGAAGAGGAGGAAGAGGAGAAGGTTTAAAAGAGGCCGACGAAGCCTGTTCCGCCTGTGGCACTCGTGAAACTCTAGGCCAAGGCCAACACCTTTTCGCTTAACTTCTACTATGATGTCAAAGCAAAAATTTACCATCAAACATTATCTCTTCCACATGCGATGCCCCGCCGCAGATATAGATCACGGCAATCGTGTTGGGCTTCCTTCTTTCAAGTCATTATCTGTGCCATAAGAGAGGCAGGACTCGGCGCAGGATCCAAGGAAGAACGGCAAGTCAGCACAAAGGCAAGCCATGCATAATTAATGATAATGTGTCTTCACTTACAAATGTGCGCTCACGCTCTCGATTTTCCTTGTAAAAGCACAGCGATGCCTTTTGCTGCCTACAATGCTCAGGAAAGCAGCGTGACTTAAAAACACATTTAGAGCTGCAGGAGTAGCTATTAAATACATTCCATGTATTTATATAACATTAAGGATAAACCAAAGTATTTTCTTGGATGCTAAACATAGCTTACGAAAGAATAACATCGGTTCAGAAGAAAACTCTGCTCTTCTTTTGTACCAGAGCAAACCCAGTTTGCTCCAGGGAATCTGCCCAGAGAGGCGGTGGATGCCCCATCCCTGGAAACATTCAAGACCACGTTGGATGAGGCTCTGAGCAACCTGATCTGGTTGGAGATGTCCCTGCTCCTTGCAGGAGGGTTGGACTGGATGACCTTTAAAGGTCCCTTCCAACCCAAAGCCTTCTGTGATTCGATGAAGTAACTCTGTTGCTTCCCACAAAGTTATCTTGGCTTTGCATCAGGCCAGGGGTGAGCAGGGCTGGGGGTCCTTGTGCCGTGGGGTTTGAGTATGAGACAGTCTTACGGGCACCTGCTCAGTGGCCTGCAGAAGCTGAAGCATTCATCATCCCCAAGCAACGTGGCAAAAAAACAATGAAACGCTCTTTTTCTGCTTTGCTACCTGTGTCAGATGGCCCCGAGTGCTCTGGTAGGAAACGACCAGCATCTGAGGAAGCAGAGCCCAAGCCCCGCTCTCCAGTTACCACGACATAAGTAAACAAACAAGTTCATCACAATCAATGAGGGCATTGTGCCAGTTTCAGTTAAAATAATAGAATAAAAAAAAAAACCAAACCAACAAATTATTACAGCACATTCAGGAAAGTCCTGAATGAAAATGATTGTTCATGCAAACACCAGAAATATATCTTGCCATAAACTTGGGCCTCCACATCTGCTTCGCCACCAGAGAATTCTTTATAAACAGCCTCTTCAATTTTATCTAACAGCCTGTTTGCAGACACGCAGTCCAAAAATACATCTCCTTTTCCTCCTTGCACTATCCTGAGCTTGGCAGGGCACCAAACATGAGGTTCAGCTCCTAGTTCAAAAAAGCCCTTCTTTAAGCATTGACTCTGAGCTTGATTTAATAAGAACTCTCTCCGGCTTCCTCCAGGGAGCCCTAATGGGATGCAGAGCCCTGCACCCCTCGGAGGCTGCTCCAGACCCGCGCCGTGTCGGGCAGAAAGATCGTTTTTTGGTGTAATGCAATTACTCTGCGATGGAGTTGGGGAACGGGCTGGTGTTTCCCAGAGCATCTTCTCTGAGGGCTACAGAGCTTCGCTTTCCACTGTGCCAGCCTCTGAAAATGGGAGTGAGCAGGCAGCACGGGAAAAGCGGAGCAGAAGCTGCAGCGAGGGATGTGCTGGTGCCACCAGTAGCCCAAGGATGTCCCAGTGCCACCAGTAGCCCAAGGATGTCCCAGTGCCACCGGCACCCAGACCGCACCCTCCTGCCAGCCCTGCCTTTCCCAGAGGAATGGGGAGAAAAGCATCAAAGCCGGTAAAATGGCTTCCAACCCCCAAGTGCCCGGGGGGAAGATGCATCTATCATGTCTCCAGTGTGGCACCATGCTGCCGAGCACTTGTAGGTGCTCCTGATGGAAAGACCAGGCATTTTCCAAAATAAGGGGGTACTACAGTGGGGCTCATTCCCAAAAGGTCCCCCCTGACATCAGCAGCAGAACAACCACCTTCACACCTCCTGACGCTGGTTCTCCCAAGCGCAACACTGACTCCCTGGCTGCTGATTGTCTGGGAAAGCTGGAAGGGATACTGGCTGCCTTTTAAAGGCAGGGTAAAAACGGGTGATGTTCCTCCCCGCTGTGAGGGCTGCACCAAGTTATGGACACAAACTCCCGAAGAAATCAGTGAGAGAAACACCATGTAACGTAGCGTTCACCACAATGCAGAGTTTAGTGCTAATTAGCTGGATAATTGAAAACATTTAAGAATTATCCAATTTCACAAACTGAGGAGTGGATTTTAGGCATTGAAATTTGCGGTGATAAATAAATATTAATGGCCTGGCACATCTTGATGTCCAGTGGAAGAGGATGTTTATTAGTTTCTCCTTATGGTTCAGTTGTTTATTTAAATTACTTGAAAGATAAACCAGCACCAGACATAACCAGTACTGTTGAGAGGGGGGTAAAAATAAGGAGATTTTATTTAGCATTACAGCAAGAGATTAAATGGAGTAAAATAAAGGAGGGGGAAGTTTCCCAAGTGTTCAGCGAGGCAGATCCCATTGCCAAGACATAGAGGAGAATCAGTGGAAATTCATCCATGCCCGTCCAGTTGCCTGGTCCCAGTAACGGAGTCACGCTAGCGGTGCAGGTGTGAGTGAAAGGGAACGGCTGCTTTTGGCAAAGGAGGCGGCAGGTCCATGGTGACGGAGGGACTCTCCTGGCTGGTGCAGGGGATGCTGGTGGCACCCTGGGGTTTGCCATCACCCCCAGGAGGGATTTTCTGAGCGGTCCTTGCAGTCACGCCAGGGTGACTCTAGACCCTCTTGCGGCTTGGCCGTTGGTTCCCATTGGCACTTGTCCCCTGCGATAGGGAGGGAACTGGGATTTCCTGGAAGGGAGCCTTGTCCCCTTGTGCTGCAGCAGCCCCTGGCCATCCCCTGTCCAGTTGGATGCCAAATTTCACTTCACAAGGAGCGTCAGCGTTCATCCAATGACGCCTTACTGGTCTGAACTTGGCTGCATTTTAGTGGAATATTTGGGAGAAACAAGTTGAAGACAGTAGATGGAAAGGGAGAAGGGGGTTTAACTGACACGCTGCCCAGCTGTGAGCTGCGCTACACTGATCCTTCCTTCAACACACTACAACAGGGATGTAATTCAGTTTTAAATTAGATGGAGGATATTGGAAAGCTTGCCGTTTTGTAAATCACATTTCAGAAGGTATTTTATTTACACAAGCATCTGCTCATTAGCTGTATCAAAATGCGCATGGGACCTGCTCATGCTCTGCAGGAGTTCCTGATATCATGAAATGTCGTCTCTCCCTAACACGGGTTCAGATAACCCCAGCTGGGGGGTACACATGGGTCTTCCTGGCATCTCTTTTTTTTAGCCAGTCCTATGGCCGGGGGGGTCAAATGGAAAAGCCACTTCTGAGGGAAGAGGTTTAGAGGGGAGCGGGATATGGGCAAGCACAGGCACCGCTGCCCAGGTGGTGGTGGATCTGCCGTCTTTGGAGAGTTCCCAGAGTTCACTGGATGAGGCCTCGAAAACCACATCCTTCTCCAAAGCCCTTTCAGCCTCGGTTATTGCCCAAGGAGCTTGCGGGCAGCGACAATCTGTCTCCAAGCATCCCGGTGCTCCAGATATGGGATGCCACTCAAAACCCCCTTGGGCAGAGATGCTAAAAGCCTTCTCCCAGCAAAGCCTGGAGGAGCTGGCTCACCCCGACTTAGCTGATGCCGTGGTAGGAAGGAGGGTAGAAAGGAGGGCTTGAAAAGCTCATGCCAAGGCTACAATTTCCCAACCACTGTGAAGTAACTGAGTGCCTTAACGCCCTCCAGCTTGGCTATTAACAGAGTTAACAGAGTTTGCTGTAAATTCAGCATTTCCAATGCCTATTCAAGGAGAATTAGAGGGAGGGACTTGTTAATACCAGGGGAAAAACTTTTCTGTCTGCAGTGGCTGTTCTGCTGTAACAGCAGCAAAAGCAGAGGAAGAGAGATGCGGCCTCAGATGAAGCTGAGACAATAAACAGAGAAATAACCGTTCTGAGACCTCCATAGATTTCCTGGATTCATTTCCCTCCTTTCCCAGCATTTTGCTGAGCACTACAGGATTCAAGCCATTATTATTTTAAGAAGATTTTTAGCTTTTCTGCCTGTGAAAATAGTCATCACTTGTAAACCGAAGGCACCGCTGTCCTATCTGGTCTGCAGCCAGAGGGGCTGGAAGCAATAGAAGAAGTGTGAACTTTCTCCTTCATCTCAGAGAACATTAACTTCAAAGCCCCGCCGTAAACTTTCAGATGTAATGACTATTTGTCCCAGGGAGAAACACGTCAGCTTGATCAATGACTGAAAGGTATAAAACACAGAGGTTACATTTGCTAAACACTTGTGAAGAGTACGTGGTTATAATTGGGTGGTGCACGGGGGGGGTAAGTTAATACCGAATTTTTTCTGCAGGCAGACCCTAGAGGCAGAGCCACGGTTGTTGTAGGTCCAGCATCAAGTGGTTTCTGTCCCCGAGGAGGCTGGGCTGCCATGTCAGAGCATGTCCCATTGTGCCATCGGGTGCAGACCTTTGTCACCGAGCAGGGACCTTGCAGCTGTGCTGGCAGCCGCACTGCTCTGATGCTTTTCTCAAAAAGCTGTGACAGAAAACATCTCTCCTGTCAGCTGCCCAGGCAAAGCGTTTAGGACTACCAATACTTTCTCTTGTGTCCTTCTCGAGCTGTATGAGCACTGACCAGAGGAAAAGCCCCCTTGGGTGCAGCCACCTTGTCCCCTGAGCATCCCTGAGCTCTAGGGCACGGAGTCTGCAGGGTCTGAGCCCAGGCAGCCCAGTAGTGCTAACACAGCCAGGCAGGCACGCTCAGAGATATTGGACAACTTCGGTAAGATTCCCCACATCCTTCTGTTTGTTTTTAACATGCTTTCCATTTTTCTGTTGAAAATTCCCTGGAAAAAAAAAGAGATTAAGGATGTCTTTTTGCTTCCATGGCTTACACAAGTGGAATCTGGAGGGAAAAAAAAATTTGTATTATGTGACTTTTTTCCCAGGGTAACCATTGCACATGCCCTTCCTGAGAGCATCCCTTCTCCCCTCCGCCGGTAGGAGCCCTTCTCCCCTTCTCCCCTTATCCCTTCTCCCCTCCTGTGCGAGGAGCCCAGACCCCATTCTCTTCCTGGCGGTGAGTGCATGGTCCTTGTGCACAGCACACAACACACTTTGTATGATTAATCAACTATTTAGTGAAAGCATTTTTAAAAGCAGTAATTGGGAAGACTTGCTGCTAGGCACTGGCTCCTGTTTTCTGGGGCCGGGGGATGCGGTCCAGACCTGTGCGATTCCTGCCCGAGGACGGAGAGAAGGAAGTGCCGGAGTATGAAGAGAGATTTTTGAAAGGTCTGTAACATCTTCTGCCAACATATTTTTTGAATCAGCCCCACGTGAACAAGGGGGAGCCCAGGAGAGCTGTGTCATCCTTGCAGGAGAGCTGGGCTCACTGACAGGCAGCTCCATGGGGGATGGGGGACAGAGGGCTGCGGCTGTTGCTGGGGGAGCGAGATGTCGATGGTGGGGCTGCTGGCTGCTCCACGGGCTTCACCAATGCCTTGCTTTCCCTCTGCCCTGTGCTTTCCTGTCCCCTCATCCCTCTAACAAGGCCTCAAAATGTCTCTAGGCACAAAACTGAGCCCTCCTTGCTCACATGCTTAGGTCCCCACTTCCCTTTTGCAGTGGATGGAGCTGGTGGGGTGCACCCAGGTCTCTCATCCCACAGGTGATGTTGGGAGGAGATAGTGGCTCAGCTGTTGAAGACTCTACCTGCCTCTGGATGTGCTCTACCTGCTCCTGGATGGCCTCCAGGAGGTGAGTTACCAGGTGGCCTTCTCCAGGCTGTCCCATCTCCCCCTTCGGTGCCCTGACCTGAGCTCCTGGGGAACAGGCTGTGGGGATGGCCACAAAAGGCTGGAGCCAGGGTTGGCAGCAGGGGTTGAGATGACATTCTGGAAATGTAAAGCACAAACGTGTGCTGAATCCATCTTCAAACATGCTCCTCCTCATGGCACATCACCTTCTGCTCCTCCCCGTGGTCCTGGTGGAGATCCTAGGGACAAGGACAGCTATTGGGAGGTCATGGTGGGGCAAGAGGAGCGACAGGCAGGGCAGATAAGTAATTTCTTGCAAGGGGCAGCTGGCTTTACCCAGATAAAAGCAGTGCAATGCCAGCAGTTCTCACATTCAGAAGATCCCCAATGATGTTGCTGGAGCACGGTGCTCAGCTTCCCCTCTAACGCTGCTGTTTGAGGGGGGACAGCCAGCTGCTTGGCTCCTTCCCCCTTTTATGAGGGGAACCCATACCTGCACTTTGTAGGTGTGCTGGGGGCTTAAGTCTCGTCTTTGCAAAGGGATCCACTACAGCAATCCCCTTCCCGTGCCTGGAGTCCCATTTTCTACCTCCGCAGGATCAGGTCCTGGGCTTCAAAGCACACGTGGAGCAGTGACTCGTTTTATTACACGGTCATAAAGCAATGGCCCTTCTCCGGTTCTCTATAAATAACAGCAGTCGTATTTGTAAATGGAGGCCTGCCAGAGACTTTGAGACGTGAGGTTCACTCTGAAAAGGAAGAAGAAAACAAAAATCTTGACAGCTTTCTACCTGGCTGCGCAGCTGCCCTGGAAAAGGTGCCCCGCGGATCAAAGGGAACCCGCTCCTGTTCTCCCCAGGTGCCACAATGCTTTGCCTGTTAGATCAGATACGAGTTATCAAGCAGCGACGCTATGGACAGCACAAACGTGCACTTTGCTCTTCAGATGCTGTGAAAGCCAGAAGGATGCCAGATTAGATTTAGGAGAGCACATATGGATGCGTTACCTTCTCTGGCCTTGCACCAGTCCTTAAAATCCTCTGTTGCTCTGGATGAAGACAGCAAGGGCGGCTGTGGACAATCACAGCTGCAGAAGCGTAATTGCAATTCCTGTCTGAGAGCTGCTTAGTGCTTCTGATAATCTTTAAGACCTGTGAGTGGCTACAGTACAAACGGAGAGTATTTTGGGGCAGGGATACAGTATACGAACAACTCTGCAGAAGGATTGGAAAAAAACCCCAAACCTGCTTCTAACCTTTTAGTGTTTACATTTCACAGAAGGAAAGGATGCTCTGAGGCACAAGCACAAGTTCAGACTGAAGCCCAGATTTCCCTGCTCTGGGATTTCAGACGCTTGGAAAGCACCTCTGGGGCAAAGCCCTGTACCATGGCTTACCCTAAGGGCTGAGGTGCCACCACAGCTCAGCACGGGCTGGAATCACACCGCCAGTCCACCGACAGCAAATCCCAGCAGTTCATTTTGTGTGTTCAAAGGGCTGTTCAGCTTCTGAGGAGGTGATGGGAAGGTGACAGCAGTGAAGCCTTACGTCAGTGTCATGAATAACTGTGTTTCAGCAAAACCTCTCTCTAACCCTCATACACTGCCTAACAGATGGTACATCTGTTTCTGTTTCCAGTATGATCTCACTAATCACTTTTTAAGAATCCAGCATTCAGGGTTAATCAACATGAGCTGAATTACAGTAAAGTTTCCTACAGCAACAGAAAAGTCCTGTGCAGTTCCCTTTCCCCAGGTCATTCTTTGGAGAGCGGGGTCTATCCTCTGCCTGAATTCTGCCCAAAGCCCCGTGATCCCTGCAAAGCCAGGACCTCTCTTCAAAGAGCTTCTGTCTCTCCTGGGTCTTTGTCTATTTGACAAGGCAGATCTGCCAATAGTTGATTTTTCTGTTCAGTAGTTAAACTAAAAGCTCAACAAACACGATACAGGTCAACGCCAAAGCCCTCACAGGAATGGAAGGGTGAATTCCCAAGAAGACCTTGTCTTCAATCACAAGGCTTATAAAGAAAAGCTATCGTCCACTGTAATCCACTGCCTACAACACAGGCTCAAAGCAAGTAAGATGCAAATTCAGAACCTTTCTGTTTCTCATACAAAAAAAAAGATTTTAGAAAAGGTTTCCTAGAAGCAGCATCACACCCAGTGTGCCAGGCAGCACCGAAGGCATGTTGGAGCTGGAGCACAGCAAGGCAGGAGGCTGGCTTAGCCTGTCCGTGCCTGCGCTGCTCAATAAAAACAGCCAGGGCAGAGTGACACTGCTGGGCTCACAGGCATCGCACACAGAGCTTGCTCCCTTTCCTCCCCTGAGGAGGAAATTTGTCTTGGAGTGATCCAAACCTGAGCCTCAGAGTTAGCAGAGAGTCCAGCGGAGAATGAGCAGGAGTCATAGAATCACAGAATCATTAGGATTGGAAGGGACCTTTAGAGGTCACCTAGTCCAACCCCCCTGCAAGGAGCAGGGACATCTCCAACCAGATCAGGTTGCTCAGAGCCCCATCCAACCTGGCCTTGAACGTTTCCAGGGATGGGGCATCCACCGCCTCTCTGGGCAACCTGTTCCAGTGTTCTACCACCCTCATTATAAAAAATCTTTTTGTAATGCCTAGTCTGTCCAGGGCTGGAGTCCATCCCCTCTTTGCAGGCGATGTAGACACGCCTGTCAGATGTTCCTATGCCATCACAAACAACTCCCCAGCTGACTCATGGGTCCTCATCCTGGATTGTCCCCATTGTGTTGGTTGGCACATGCCTACGCTCTCCTCCGGACTTGGACAAGCAGCCTCCTCCAATCGCCAAGCAGCACTGCTCTGGACACAATTATTCCTGGGACAACTTGCAAAAGCAGCATGGGCAAGCTCTGTCTCCCTTCCCTCATGATGCTCTTCCAACACTGTCTCACTAGCCTTTCCAACCTCCAGCTCTGCTGAATGCTTTCATGGCTCAGCCCAGGGCATGCACAACACAGGGTGGGGTTGGACTAGATGACCTGTAAAGGTCCCTTCCAACCCAAATTATTCAATAATTCTATGAATTCACCCTGACTGTTTTATGGAAACACAACACTGGTGAGCAACAGCATCTTCATTATCCTGGGCATTTTGAGCTGGGATAAAAAGAAAACCAACCTACAAAAATACTAATTCTCTCTTAGGTCCATAGGCACAACACATGGGGCCAAGCTGAGGTGCAGTCAAGTCCCATGTCACGCAGCCGAGGCCAACCTACCTTACGTGGGCTGGCCCTGAGCAGTGTGGACACAACCCCTCTCAACCACCACCTCCTGGCTCCCAGGCAGGAAATTTAGTCTTGTAGATATTCCTGCTGTATCTGGTCCAATAAAGAGTGTAAATAATTTATACAATGTTATACCCTGAGCAGGAGGATGAGGAGAGCCCTGGACAGGTACAAACACTGGTTATCAGGACATGGCAATGAGTCTCCACAGGTGGCTTAACAGAGAATGGCCACACGTCCTCTGAGGACACCCTACTTGGTCCTGATTTTTTGCCTCCTCCATCACCAAACACAGCAGCATCGGTCAGCAGGGTCCCCACAAAGCCCACTGGAGTCATTGTAGGCCATTAAAATGGCAGCCTTGGCACTTGTAGGCCAAGCACTGCCTGCAGGGAGTGAAAGCCAGCTGTTTGTGGTTGTGCTGATTTATCTGAACAGGAATCGTGGTTGTGCTGATTTATCGGAACAGGAATTTCATGGTGTGCTGCTGGCAGTGGCGGCCAGCAGACATGGCAGTGTCCAGGCTCCATTTTGAGATCTTCAGGAAGCCTCTGGGGACGATGGGGAGATATGGAACACATCAAGCATGGCTACACATCTCTGGGGTGAGGGCCAAGGGCACGGGATCCCAGCTGTTTTTCTCCTCAATCCTGTTGTCAATGGGGAAGGGCCTCAGGAGGAGTGGACTGATCCTGCAGTGACTGGTTGTGCAGCTACTGTTGACAATAGGGATTCAATTTTTATGACTGTGGGAGCCTCTTTGAGGATCAAGGACTGCTGGGAAGAGGAATCCACCTCACCTAATGGGACAAAAGTGGGCCAGCAGGAGGGTCAGCTCAGTGGGGAGACCTTCAACCTAGGAACAATGCAGGAGGGAGTTGGCGACCCACCATCAAGTGAGGAAGTGGTGGACTGGGTTGGCAAGGGAAAGGTTTAGTGTGATGTAGACAAGAGAGACATCTCAATCAACAAAAGAGGGCTGAAGTGGGACAGTCTCAAGGGTACACACACAGATAAGGAATTTCCTATGGAAGAGCTTTATGGCAGAAGCTCTCATAGCTTTCCTGGGAAGTCAACAGGACTGGGTGCCTTTCCAAAGTGCCTGTACACCAATACACACAACATGGTGAACAAAGAGGAGAAATAAGAGGTCTGTGTGCCATTGTAGTGCTACAGTCTCATTGCTGGGGTATCTCACTGCTATGGATGCTGCCAGGGATGGATACAGGCTATAGGAAAGATAGGCTGGGAAGGTGAAGGGGGAAATTCCACTGATTCAAGGGAAGAATGGGAATGCATGGAGCTCTACCTAGGATGAACGATGAGCCAGCTGAGAGCTTATGGGTTAGGATTAGAGGACTGACAGACAGAGGTGACATTGTTGTGGATCGTTGCTATGGACCACTTGGTCAGGAAGAAGTAGTTGAGGCCTTCTTGAAGCAAGTAGAAAAAGCCTCATGTTTACAGGCCCATGAGGACATGGGAGACTTCAGCCACACCAGTATCTGCTGGAAGGGCAACACATCAGGGCACAAGCAATCCAGGAGTTCTCTGGAGTACACTGATGATAACCTCCTGACACAAGTGACTGAAGAGACGACAAGGGGAGACAATCTGCTGGACCTCAGAACGACAAATAAGGAAGAAATGGTCAGGGATGTGAAGGCTGGGGCAGCCTTGGCTGCAGTGACCATGGGATTGTAAAGTTCAGGATTTTGAGAGGAGGGAGCATGGCAAAGAGCATCCTGGATTTCAGGAGAGCAGACTTTAACCTGTTCCGATTGCTGCTTGGAAGAATCCCATGGGATACAGTCCTGGAAAGAAGAGAGGTCCAGGAGAGCTGATTGATTTTCAGGGATCACCTCCTGCAAGCTCAAGAATGGTCTACAAACAGATGCAGGATATCAAGCAAAGACAGCAGGAAGGCGGTCAGGACAAGAAGGTGACTGGGAGAAGTAATTATGTTTTTATGAAGGAAAATCCATGCTTAACCAACTCGACAGGCTTCTGTGATGAGATGAGTGGCTTAGTGGGTGAGAGAATAGCAGTGGATATCGTTTACCTCAACTTTAGGAAGGCTTTTGACACTGTCTCCCATGACATCTGTATAAACAAACGGAGGAAGTATAGGCTAGGTATGTGGACAGTGAGATGGATGGAGAACTGGCTGAGCTGCCAGGCCCAAAGAGTGGTGATCAGTGGCACAAAGTCCAGCTGGAGGCCAGGCACTAGTGGAGTACCCTGGGGTCAACAGTGGGTCTCACACTGTTTAACATCTTTGTTAATGACCTGGATGATGGGACAGAGTGCACCCACAGCAAGTTTGCAGAGGACACAAAACAGGCAGGAGGGCTTGATGCACCAACTGTCTGTGCTGTCATTCAGGGGGACCTCAGCTGGATGGAGAAATGGGATGACAAGGATCTCATCAAGTTCAATGAAGGCTAAAGTCCTGCCCTTGGGATGAATAACCCCATGCACCAGTACGCACTGAGAGCTGACAAGGAGTTTTACAGAGGAGGACCTAGGGGTCCTGGTAGACAAGCTGACCATGAGCCAGCAACGTGCTCTTGTGATAAAGGTGGCCAACAGCTTCCTGGGCTGCATTAGGAAGAGTGCCACTAGCAGGTCAAAGGATGTGATCCTTCCTGTCTGCTCAGCACTGGTGAGATACACCTGGGATGCTGTGTTCAGTTTTGGGCTCCCCAGAATGAGAGAGACATGGACCTACTGGACTGAGTTCCTCACAGGGCCGCGAAGATGATTAAGGGATTGGGGCAGTCAACATAGGAGAAGAGGCTGAGAGAGCTGGGGTTGTTGACTCTGGGGAAGAAAAGGCTCAGGGAAGATCTCATCAGTGTGTTTACCTGATGCTGAGAGAATAAAGATGGAGCCAGGCTCTTCTCAGTGGTGCCCAGTGACATGACAAGAGGCAATGAGCACAAACTTCTTTACTGTGAGGGTGATTGGACAATAGAAGAGGTTGTCTGGAGAGTTTGTGAAGTCTCTGTCCTTGGAGAGTCTCAAAACCTTACTAGACATGGTCCTGGTGAACCTGCTTTGGCTGACCCTTCTTGAACAGGGAGCTTGGCCTAGGCAACCTCCAGAGGTTCCTTTCAACCTCAACCATGCTGTGAGAGTCTGTGAGATTTGCTTAAATCTCCAGCGTATATCACAGTTATTGTCAAGTATTCCACAGTTATTTTCAAGTATTCCATCAAACCTTACCTCAGTACAGGAAATTTGGCTTTAAAGCCCAACCGCACGTTGAACCTTTACCAAACCTGTAAGGCCAGAGTTTCAGGAGCACTTTAACAACCTGACAAACCAAGGAAGTACAAAACGTGCCATGCAAGTCAGATGTTTCTACTGCAACAACCCTATGATCAAAAGTTTCTCAAAGAAAACCATTTGCTGTCAGGACAGAGTGGAGCCAAATCAGTGTGATTCAAGTTTTTAGAGTCAATTTTGTAAAATGTCAGAAGGAGTTACTTAGTGCCACCCAGTGTTGGCAGCTAGAAAAAGGAAGGTTAAATATGCTTACAATTGGGTGTAGCCTAGTGAAACAGGAAAAAAAAATCCCTGCTCTTGCTTTCTGTATCAGGGGTGAGTAATTCCACAGAAGCTGTGCAGCATCGACGTCCCGGAGACAGCTGTCCTGCAGCCGAAATGCAGCTTAGTCATCTTGTTAAAAAAAAATCTTCCCCCTTTTATATTCACTTTTCAAAGCAGGGAATCAGTTTGAGATGTAGATGGCCTCTTTTGTCATAAGACTAACTCCTCTAGTCTGACATAAGTCTAGAGAGAACGTTGTGCTGGCTTTTCTGGTTAGATGTTTAGGAATTTAGATGAAACAACTATTTAGGAGGTGCCTCTCCTAGGACAAGTGAAGTACAGTTAAAACATTACCTTCTCTCCTCCTTTACCTCGATGCTGCATATGACCTGTCTTTTCCTTGAAGCTTTTTAAATTATACAGGATCTCACGTATATCAGACCAGGCAATACATACTCTCCCAGTTATGAGACTTGAATGACTGAATAATTGCACTTATGCTTTTGTCCTTCAAAAGAGGATATAAAGCTGGTTAAGTGTCATGGTCCCATTTAAGAGACACAGAAAATGATGTGCATTGTCCTCCCCATTGCAGTGGAGAGCTGGGTCCTGGCTAGGACGGGATGGAGGGGAGCCGGAGCCCAGAACCCAAGTGGGAAAGAGGGGAAGGGTAAAACAAGGCACTGAGATGCCTCGAACCCACCAGACATTTTGAGGTGAGGGGATCCCAGAGTTGTGGTTTCACCTGTAATGACCATGGCAAAGAAATCCTCCTGTAGCCATTTCTAGCATTTTGGGCTCCTTGACTCTGTCCTGAAGTAGCCTTGTTGCCCAGAGAAAAGAAGACAACACCAGTTTAAGCAGTTCTCTGCCAATTCTTTATTTCAGCCCCTAGAAGACACAGGGCCAAGGAGAGACTGACACAGGTTGATACAACAAAAAAAAACCAGCAGCAAAGTGAACGGTGGTTGCCCTCTGAAGCAATTTCACCTCCATGAGGTACCACACTGGCTATCCATGTTTCTGAGTGGGAGGGGTCCCTACTGGCATTTTCACTTTTTTTCTGCCACCCATGGAGCAATCTCCCCGCCACACAGCCGATCCCTTGGATTTGTGCCTGCTGACAACAAGCTTCCTTTCTCACTTACCTTTCACTGAGCTCTGGGAAACAGGCCAGGCACTGTGGCCACAGGTCATATGCCGAAAACTCCTCTTCTGGGGCCAACACACTCAGGGTGTTTTTTTTTCTTTTCTTGCCAGTCCTGTGAGGACCTGGGAGCTAGGCTGGCTCTGCTGGCTCCTGTAGGAAAAGCTCCACGGACATTAATTACATCTGCATGTCTCACTACGGCCCCGCATGTCCTAGGTGCTCTCCACAGCTATGAGATGTCCAGTCCTCCTCCCGCAGAGCTCACAGTTTAAAACCCGAGGTGGAAAATCACTAATTCCTGTGATGACTGCTCAGACCGTGCCTCAGGAATTCATCAAAAAGAAGATTTTCCCAAAGCAGGGCCACAGGACACACTGTGCACAGAAAGAGTTGGGTGGAGGAAGAAGACCAGACAAATACGGCATTCATGGAAAGAAAAATATCGGTGTGTATCCCCCTAGTTAGGGAGGTTTACAAAGTAGGTTTACAATGAGAGACAGTCCCTGCTCCAGAGGTTTTACGATCCCAGTGATTAGGACGAAATAGCAGGAAGGGGAAAGGCAGAAGGAGACCTGGGAGTCCCTGCGTTACACAAAGTAACTCTGCTCAGTTTGAGTGTCTGAGGCATTTTTAAGCCTATAAATAAACCGGGGACGTTAATGATGCCATTAATCTCCGTTGGCTGCCATCCCAGCTGTTTTCAGTGGTGCAGTTACCTTGCCTCTCCCAGCAAAACTAGGTCTGAGGGGAGGGTCAGGCGAGTGGTGGGGACGGATGCTGTGTGCCCGGGGCCAGGGGCCACCGCCCTCGGCGGAAGGACACTGCCACTGTCCTTGGCAGCACCCCAGGAGGAGGTGTCCCAAGCGCCAGCCCTCCTGGCTCCCGGCCTGCAGGGAAACACAAAAACAATCATCAGATAAAAAATGACAGGAAAAAGCAGAGTGCTGGTGGCTGCAGAGGGAAGTGTGTGACTGCTCCTGCCTGTGTCCCCTGTGATGGAGACACCTTCTTCATCTCCTGCACGGAGATATCCCTGATGGAGACTCTTTGCTCCTCCGGACCCCCTGGGAGCCTGCTTCCCTACCTCTGCCTTTCCAAGGACAGAAAGTGGCAAGGCTCTGAGCTACAAGAGAGGGGAGCCCAGGAGGGGACAGGACAGGGTGTCCCAGCACACCGACCCAGGGCTGGGGGTGGCAAGGGTGCAGGTCCCTGGGGAGAGCAAGGTCTGACTTGAGAGAGCTTCTTGGCCATCATTCACATCAACAGTCAGTGCTTCCCTCATAGACAGAGAGAAGAGGTCCCTTTGCTTTCCACCCAAGGGGGAGCAGGAATGTCATAAACCCAAGCAGTAAAAGGTGCTTTTCTTCTTTCCCACAAACACCAGGGGAAAAAACAAACAAACAAAACCAGATAGTTGCATATTGCTCTTCCATTCTTGCATGAAGCTGGCCTGAGGTAGGTCAATATGCAGGCACCTCAACGCATCCATACCTTGCCAGATATGGTAGGACACAAGAAAGCTCCATCCCTCTTCACTGAGGTCTCACTGTGGGATCCTGTGAGGAGAGCAACCCCAGGACCATGCCTGCCAGGGAGAAGAGCAGCCAAACATCTGCCCTCAGTGCTCATACTGTACCCAGAGCTGGTATGCCACCTCTAGTAGTCTGGATGCAACTTCCTCTAATGTACCAACTAGGAAAAACTAAGAGAGATTTGGATGTTTCTCTTATCTTAACAATGACATATTGGGTCCATGGAAAATCCAGCCCTCTGGACCTGGCTTGCAGCTCACAAACAATGTGACCTGTTCTCCCTCAGGAACTTGTATGAAATGCATTTAATTTACTTGGCTTTTGCTAGTTTTCCCTGATGATGTCCACCGGACAATCTGAAAGCACTGTTAATGCTATACCTTCCATGCTGCAACTGCTGCCTACCCTCTTTTAGGGGTCATGCAGAATATGACCATTTGAAGGTCTCCGGAGGCCTGAGCGGCATGGTTTTGTGCCACATACAGCCACTTTGGCAAACAGAGACATAACTGGATCCCACAGAGACATAACTGGATCCCACACTGTGCACTGGATCTGTAAAGGGGAGCTATGGACTCACATGTTGGTGGCAAGATCTGAGACACCAACCCCAGCGACACTCTACTATGCAATGGAGGGGAAGATTTTTTCCCACCTTAATGAGCCTACATAGTGCTAAGCCATTTCTGCAATGCTTTCACAAAGGCTCCTTTCTGATCCCATAATTGTCACTTTGGGGAGCCTGTCAGCCCCGCTGCTCAGCCGGGATGCAGCCTTTTTGGACGTGCTGATGCAGCGCAGCAGGGAGCAGGCACTGCAAAATCTCTTTGGCTCCATGGAAGTGTCTGTTGGTCACATCTCCAGCGGCTTTGGCAGACCTGGTGCAGTTATTATTTACTCTTAATTGCTACTTGCAGACTTTGCTGGGTGGTTGCCAGGATGGGAATTTTCTTTATGAATCGAATTTCATCAGTTGGGTTTGCTTGCCATGCATTGGTTTGTCACATTTAGAGATACAGCCACCTAAATGCTATTCATAGAATCATAGAATGGTTTGGGTTGGAAGGGACCTTTAAAGGCCATCCAGTCCAATCCCCCTGCAGGGACATCTCCAACGAGATCAAGTTGCTCAGAACCTCATCCAACCTGGCCTTGAATGTTTCCAGGGATGGGGCATCCACTTTGTATAAACTGGAGCAACTTCAATCTCTGTGGGGAAGTGGGGAAAAAAGCCCCTTAAAATCCCAGTTTTGCTCCTGGTATTCTGTGTCTGGAGAAACAGCATGTCTGATAAGAAACCAGCTCGCAATTGCAGTCTGCCACAAGACGCACAGAGATACTCCAGACAGATTTAACATTCACCTTGACAAAGTAATCAACCTGTCAAGCAAAGGAAGTCATCGTGGCCAGAGTGGTGATGGAAGGTAACTAATACTCTCCATCTGCAGCATCAGGCAATTAAAGATTTAAAATATTACAAGAGAGGAGAAGTGAAATGTGAGAGAAGAAAGCATATATACAGAAGTAGGGACATTAGCAACATGTAAGGGCCAGAAAAATGGAAAAGAAATGCCAGAAAAGTTTCATATTGCCCCCAAATGAATAACAGCCTCAAATGAAGTGGTTAAGGCTTGTTACATATGGTAAAAATACAGGCTAAGCCAAGCAAGCGATCTCAGGCTAGTAGCACAGAAGAAATTATCTCCCTAGAGCAAAAAAGGCATCTGTTTATTTATCTTGGTTATGAAAATGTCCTTGTCAGATGTTAGCAGTGCTGAGCTCTCTCTGGGCAGCTCCTTTATCTCCTCCCAGCTCCAGAAGAGACCTGTAAACCACTGCACCCCAATACACGATGCATCTACCCATTCCGAGCAGTCACCCTTGCTCTTCCCCAGAGTGCCGACCTGAAGGGTCAGTAGGCACAACCCTCCCTATGCCTGGAAAATCTTGCTACAGAAAAACTGAAGTCTCACCTGTACAGAATCACTCTGTGGGGACAGGGTTACATAAAAAAAGTGCCTTTAATGGCAACACCGGTGAAAACAATTCCTTCCTGCTGACCCCGCTGCTCGCTCTCCCCAGAGCGTGGCTCCCGCCGGCACAGCCCTTCCCAGCACCAGGAGAGGAGTGCTGAGGAGCAGGGCCCAGAACTGCCCGGTCTTAAATAAAATCCAGCAAAAACTTGCTGCTGCTTCGAAAAAAAAAACCCACCAATCAAACAAAAAAACCTAACTTGGGGAGTTCCCTGCTTCGCACACTGATGAAGAGGAGACGCACTGCAGCTCAGAGATAGGAGGGAGCAGCTAGAGCAGGGATGGGCATCGCTGCCAAATGCTGGCCTCAAACTATGGCCAACGTTTCCACGTTTCCAAAAGGAGGGAGAGAAGGGTGACAGTGTCTCATATGGACAATAGCTGGAGCAAGGTGGGAGAGCTGAGCCCTGTCCCAAGGCTTAAGCAAACCAATGCGCCCATCCACTGCCTGGCAGCACTGGTGTCTCCAGGAAGGCCTGGGGACTCACACCTCATCTCCACAATTTGAAGAGACCAGCGAAAGCAGTGAATTAGCAGATCAGTCACGGAAATGTGAAATTCTCTCTTGCTAATGTTGACAATTAACTTTATGTTTGCCTGGGAAAATGGGTGCTGGTGCCTCTCCCACTGCAGTGGGAGCCTGTTGTTGCCTTCTGTAGGACCAGGGTGATGCTGCGCTGGCCAGGGAGGAAAACGGAGCTGCTCTCCTGGTCCTAATTGAGTGCTGAAGAGAATACAGGATTCAAGAACACTGGAAACTACTATGGCTGGATGAACCCAGCACTTCAATGTGCCCCTGAAGCAATAGAGTCTCCTAACGCTGCTGGTCTGAACCGACTGCTTCAGCTAGTTTGGGTTTCTCAGTGTCCTGGAGGAGATGTTAGACAGCTTTGAGATTCAGTCTCTAATTAGGTCCCTGTAGCGGTAAGATTGTTTCCTTTATCATCACTCAGTGGGAATTAGTACTTTATCCTTTGTACTCAAATTTTTATTTCTTTCACCCTCATTTTCCGTCCAAAGCCTGGAGTCTCCCAGTCCACTGGATGACAGCTGCAAAAGCCTTTGACACTCCCGTTAAGGACATTTCTTTTCAGCTGATTTACATTTCCTTTTGACAAGCTCTCCCAGTGATATTTACTGCAACTACGGAATTAGCTCACGGCTGGACCACTTGCTAGTCTTTTCAATCCAACGCTATTGTAAATCTTGATTAACTGGTTTGATTTTTAAATTTCTGAGTCCAAGCTGTCCTGTCGCACACCGTGAAGGGGAGATGGTTCCTAGTTACACAGAGCGGCAGCCATGGGCAGTACACAGGCATTAAGGATTTGAGGGGACACCACCTCCACAGTATGTAGAAAAACAGTGTGTTATCCAGAGGAAATAGTTCAATTCACAGGGAAAGTTATTTGGACAGCTGGAAAACAAAGAGCCTTACTAATTTAAGTGTATTTGAAAAATGATGCAGTGCAAGGCCAGGTTGGAGGGGGCTCTGAGCAACCTGATCTGGTTGGAGATGTCCCTGCTCCTTGCAGGGGGGTTGGACTAGATGACCTTTGAAGGTTCCTGCCAACCCAAACCATTCTATGATTCTATAACATGCACCACATTTCACAAGCATCTTGAAGAAGTGATATTACACAAATGTACATTTCTCCACATTTTTCCAGATCTTCTTTTCTGTTTGTAGCTACTGAGCTCATCCTTAGCAATGAACAGAAGTCCAGAATTTCAAATTTGGATCGTTATTTGAGCTCCTACATAAAATTAGTTTAATTTGTAAACATTCTGCCCTCTCAAGTCCCATGATACTTGTAGGGTCTGCAGGTGTTCAACCGTTGTGACAAGTCAGGTCATTTTTATTTTGGCAACTAACTCTGGTTTTAAGCACCTGATTTTTAGTGATTTGACTTCCAGTTCTAAAATTTTGGCCTGAAGGCAAGCAGAAAACTGGATTTTGTAGCCCAGAGCCCAGGAATACACTAGTGATGCAGTTGCACAAGTTCAGGCTGAAATGCCAACGTACATGGAGGCTCCTCACTTGTCAGAAGACTTACAGCAAAACAGGAAGTTATTAATATCAGAGCCCGAACTGACTGGAGAGCCAAACAATATTAAACAGAAGGTGTCTCCCCTTTTTCCTGTTTATCTCTCGCTATTTTAGAAGCCAGGGGAGATGAAGAGTCAAAGAGTTTCTCAATTTGGTGCTACAAGGCAGTGAAATCGAACTGGCAGACTGTACAGTATCACAGTAAAGACATGGCATCTCTCTCCTCGAGACTTTAAAGCTTTTGCTGTACTGTTAAACAAACAGGCAACCTATTTGGAAATGATGGGGTGGAACCTGACAAAATAATGCAGTGCAATGGCATGCGGGAGTTTAGACATAGTGAACAATAAATTAAATTACAGAGTCGGGGAATAGGCTGCCTTGGTATCATTATCTTAGGAAAACACTGGAACTGAAGTGTCCTGAGAAAGTGTCATTTGATTTTTAATTAACACAGGTCATTAGGACTACAGTTCCATGTCATGTCTGCGTGATGGATAATCAAAGCAGGATTGAATTACTGGCTGAGCAGAACTTGCTGGACTCATGGCCCAGCCTCATCACATCAGCGCAGCACATGTCAGAGAACACTTAGCCCTCTTGTTTTCACTAATGCCAAACACAGTATTTTCTTTCAAACAAGGACAATTTGAGAAATTACCTTTTCTAAAAGGGAGCTGGACATAGTCCCTCCATGAAAGGTGAGAATCCTGCACCGAGAGCAGCCGGTGAGGACAAAAATGGAGAGTCAACCGTTTGGGATGGGGGCTCATTGGCTGCTGGAGATCTTATGTGTTTAATCAGCCGCCATGGAGGTGACGGAGGCAGTGAGCTGCCTTCCCAGCCCCAAAATTCTCAGATCATTTTACAAAACACCCATGTTGGGCCCAGGAAAACTGGGGTTGGACAGGAAATTAAAGGCAAAACCCAAAAGTATTCGTTTCAACTTAAAATTGAGTAGGTGGTATTTCCTAGTGTAACTTAGCTTTTCTTTAAAAAACAAAATACTAAACTCTTAACACTGGCAGTAGATATATCAGCTCCCTTGGAAAGGTTTCCATTCTCTTGGGGAAGCAGGAGACATGAGGACCCATTTTCTGGGCTCTTTCAGTCTTCCAGAGTTATTCGAAGGTTTGGTCCTGTTTCTTTTTTTCCCATCCTCTCTTGCTGAGCCACTCACAGCCACCTGAAACAAATTCCTAGAAGCAGGTCACTCCCACAGAGCTTTATGCCTCTCAATTTACACCAGAAAAACACCATTTGTACCTGCAGAAGAGAAAAAAAAGATAGAGGTGCATCTTCTTCTCTGTCCTTGATAAGGCTTCAGCTGCAAACGCAAGGCAAGAGCTACACTGTTTTCTTTCCACTGGGGTTGCAGATGACAAACAAAACCACCGCAGGTTTCATCGCTACCTCAAGGAAATCTGCTGTAAACAACTTGCAGGCTCTAGCACCTCTGACAAGATTTGCTGCCCACAGCACTGATGTAAGCAGCGTATTCCTCACCGGAAGGCACAGCAGTCAGCTGTTCCTAGAAATGGCATCTTTTCTCCCACTCAGGTCACTTTGGTGGGGTGGTGAGTAAAGTGGGATACAGAAAGCATCTGCAAGCTCCCAGCTGCTTTTGTAATCATTGCTACAGTCCTTACTAGACTCTTTCAGCATCCCCAGCTTCATCCCTACAAGGGAAGAAAACATCACAATATACCCTGCGACCAGCCCCAGCCAGCCACTCCTCGCTGCAAAGGATCTGTAAATCCTGGGATTTACCTGCCCACACGGTCCTAGGAGGCATCCCAGTGATGGGTGGCTCCTGTCTGAGCTCATGGATGGGGAGGAGGAGGAGGAAGGGAGGAAGAACAGTTTCAGATGAAATGAAATTAGGCAATAAAACAGAGTGGCTACCGGGAAAAGAAAATGAATGATGTAGAAATAGATATGAATAGCTTTCATATTTTAAGCAAGAAATGCAAGAGACAGGTGAAATGAGGTAGAGTGAAGGGAAAGCGTTCTGCGGAGCGTACCAGGGAGATCTACAGCAGAACACCAGTTCCCCGTGCAGCTCGGGTCAAACACTGCTTTGCATTTGAAAGCCAACTACGCTGAGTGTTCTGAAGGATTCCCTTTGCTGTCCAAGGTGTACAGTCAAAAGTTAATCTCTTCAGGGCCTGATATGGTGCTCTCATACCATACCTGAATGCCTCACAGGCTTTGAAGCATTCATCTCATTCACCCCAAGGCTGTGGAAGTGCTGTTCTTTCTAGGAGAACGAGGGGCAAAAGGGGATGGGAGCAGCTTACCAAAGGGAGCCACTGGCAAGGCAGAAACCTGGCTGTAGATCATCCAAGTCCCAAGCTAGCACCTGAACTTCCAGACACACCCTCTTCTCCCCCAAAACGTGAGCAAAGAAGAAACAAAACCAAAGCCATACAGCAGTGGTTTAAGTCTTTTGAGAGTCCTGGCTGCAACCTCCCACATCGCAATCACCGCACAATCCTGGCTGGTTTCACCACTACCATCTTACCTTTCCCCTCTCAGGTTTTCTGTTGCATCCTGATAGGAATTGGGAGCTGCCTGAGGCAGAGGCTGTTTAACCTTCCCCATTACTTTGCATGTGGCAAGCAGTATAATGGGATATCTTGCAGTTTTTGACTCTGAATTGAGTTTTTTGACTCTGAGAGTCAAATTATTTAATGCCACTTGCGTCTGCCTTGTGAAGCCTTTCCATCCCTCCAAGCAGCTGACAGAAGCAATACGAGTGAGCGAGAGCAATCTGTGCACACCACTGAGGTTTTACTATCTCTGCTCATTCTGAGATTTTTGATGTTAGGGAGATTATTTTGGTTGCAGGTAAGAGCTCTTGGGGGTGACAAGGGTCTGGCTAGTGAGTCTGTGCTTAGGCTAGTGAGCCTAAAAGATCTGCGTGTAGCAGAGTCCTTTATAGGAATGAGGTCCTTCAAATGAACTGTTTATGAAAACTCTGATGCCCAAAGTGCTGCTGTGAAGGATTCATGCAATAGAGATGCGAGTCTGTGTTTTTGCTGCATTACTGACTGTTCCTATGTGTCTCCTCTTTCCCTGCCCTTGAAGGCTTTGCTCTGAATATACTGATGCATACTGTTCCTGAAGAGTCTTGGGAGAGAATCTAGAGGGTAAATATTTGCTTCAAAGCAGATCTTCAAACATCTGTTTGTACTTATGGCTCAAATATTTAGCACACTACAGCATATAGCTGCTTGTAGCTTCAAGGCAAATGCAAATGCTAAGAGGTATTAAACACTCATAAACATAAACAAGATAGCCCGAAGTGGCTTATCGGTTAGGTGGTAGTGGGTGGGGAAAGGCTTGTTGCATATTTAAGGCCCAGTCTTTTTCCCACTGATTTTTCCCGTGTCAGTAACAGGCCAGGGAGAGGAAAGCTCTTGTGCGTTTTAGCCTGGCAAAAGGAGCAGTGGCTCCCACTTGCTGTGGCACCAGGGTGCAAGGGCCGTCTCCGGCCAGCCACCCTCCGCGTTGGGAGCAGAAGGAGACAACCGCTAATGGCAGCTCCGTTTCTGACAGCAGTGCCACCTATTACAGCAGGTTACTCCTACAGCAGGACAGGGATTACAGCTGAAGGGTAAGGAGTAACTTCCCCGGCAGCAGAGGCCTTGCTAGTTGGCCATACAGGAGCACTGGGGGAGTCTCTGGCCTCAGATGACCATTTGGTTGGAAAAGAGACAAGCAGACGACTACATTATCACCTTGCTGTTCCTTGATAGCACTCTACCACCAAAGGCTAGAGTGGAGCTGAAGACACCAGAAGGACACTTGCACCATTGCCTGAGAGAGAGGTATCACGATTAAGCTGATAGAAGTTGGTGGTGTTTTAGTCCCCTACACTCCTTCTAGGCAAACGAGGAGATCATTTCGCTGGGTGAATTCCCTGAATCACCTCCTTTTGGGATGAGACTATTACCAGTTCTGGGGCAAAGAGGGGACAGAAACATGGGACAGAAGCCATAAGGACATGAGGCATGGCAGCAGTGCTGGTCTTGATGGGCATAAACCATTATGGACAACATCTCAGTATCTTTAGTTCACAGTCTTCTGTCTAGACTAATCCCACCTCCTTGGAGATTTCAACTAAAATGCCATTTGGAGCAGCTCTTCCCTGGACATACGTTGTCTTCTGCCAGCTCTGCTGCAGGGACAGTAATATTTGCCAGTGGAGCAGTGATAAACAGCTGGGTGGGTCACCTCTTCAGTCACCTCACCATCATTTGCTAGAGCTCATTTGTCAGAGCCCTAAATCACAACACAAACACTAAAAATCAGCCCAAAATGGGTATGTCTAGACCACAAAACCTGCAAATTCTCTGAAAACATGCAGTCTAGCCCAATAAATAGTGCCTTCCCCAAGAGAGCTAATTTTGGTTCTCCAAGTGAAACTGTGTCAACAAGAAAAGCACTTTTACATTGATATTTTTGGTCGTATGGAAACATCCCTGTATATTACAAGGTACTTACTACATGGGCAGAAGCTCGGCATTCAGTTCTGTGTTTCTGGAGGTGAAGAGGGCTTTTCAGTCATGTTGAGCTAACGCAGCTGAGCCAACAGGAATTAAAGCTATGCCCTTTTCTGCCTGTTGAGACATGGTGAAAGAAAGCATCCTCCTTAAATCAAAGGGTCCAGATTCAGGGAGGTGATCCAGCTAGAAATCAGAAGGCAGTTTACAGATACTTTGATAACTTGAGCTTTTATCATTCCACAGGCCCTCCAGATCCGTTGGTGAGGGCTGAGTGAGTTTCCTCATATGGTATTTGAAGGCAAAGTCAATCTACATTTGCTTCCCAACAGGCAAGCCCAGGCAGCTGCAGCGTGTTATAAAAAGAGGAGATTAAATGCAAGTTTTGCTGTGCTTCTGTCTGAAAAGATATAATCGGTTTTATCGTTAGGAGCTTAGGAGTTAGGATTTTAAATCTGATGTAGGGAGCTTTGAAGCACCAGTTTTGTCAAGAATATCCCATGCTTTGTCATATCTTGAAAAATGAATTGTTTAGCTATTAAAAGAGATTAATGTAATCTTTATGTCTATGAAATTGGATTTTGAAACTGCTTGCTCACTGTACTATCTCCAGTGCAGTGAATGAAGCCTCTGCTCCTACTTACGTTGCTACAAATTACAGGGTTACACCTTGTTTGAGCACAGCGTGTGCTGGCATCACCAATGGGACCAAGTGCCTGATGGGCTGCAGGAAGGGGCACATAGTTGGCAGGGCGAGGGAAATTGTTGTTCTCTGGGGGCCACAATTTTGAGCTCCACCAGGGCAGTCTGGGCTCCAGGAAGACAAACATAGTTACAGAGGAGATGTGCACATGCACAAGCCAAAGTCTCATGCAAGACAATCTCTTAACCTCAAGGGGAGAACTGAATCATAGAATCATAAAATCTTTAAGGTTGGAAAAGACCTCCAAGATCATGAAGTCCAACCATCAACCTAACACCACCACGTCCACTAAACCATGTCCTGAAGTGCCACATCTACATGTTCTTTGAACACCCGATTGTGAGGATCAGGTTGTAACAAAAGCTAAAGTGGACAAGCTGGGCAAAAAGCAGCAGAGAGTCAAGCAAAGGACCTCTGATAGTTGTATCACTACATTGTCCAATGGCACAAATAGTCTTCAATATCTTCTGTTCCTTCTGTAGGATGGAATGTGCTATCAGAGGTGGAGACAACCACTCACCCCATCCTAATTATGGACTCCTTGGAAGGTATGTCACGGGATCCCCAAAACAGTGTTTCCAGGCTCCACACTGATGAGGATACTGGGACACAAGTGAGAAGTAAAAGAAGATTCTGCTGGCCCTACATCTGCCTTGGGAAACTAGGGAGCTCAAAAAAGCTGGGAAACCAAAGCTGAGGCTGGCTCTAGTGAATCAGGGACAGCAAGGAAAGGCAAAGCAGCTCTACTGAGTGCTGCATGCTTTGTCTCCCGCTCTTCCACCATGTTTTTCTTTTCTTGGCATACTCTCCTACTTTTCTAAGGAGGGTAATTTAAAACGGGTATCATTATCCATGCACAGAGGGGAAAAAAAAACAAGCGAGGTTTCCTCTGCTGGTTTAATAAGCTGATGGCTTTCAAGAAACTAAAAGTAAAGGTTAAGAAATGCCAGCTCCTCCTCCACGTTGCCTCCCCCTCCCACAGCCAGCAGCAGCATGTTCTGCTCTCCTTCAGCTCCCCCTCCACCTGGGAAACATGGCCTGTGGTCCCGTGAACGTGATCTAGCCATGAGTGTTGACAGTCCGGTTGCTTCACCCAGAGGTAAACGGTAGAAGAAGAGATATCCCAGGGCAGGAGGCAATTGCTTGCAGGGATTTCTGTTTGTTGTCAACTAACCCAGACCATGCCTCCTTGTAGTGGCGTCTGTTCACTTGAGGCTCCTGGCTATAGTGACTTTATTACTGCTTCCACCCATGCACACCACTCCACAGGCACTTCAGCAGGCTCCTTTTCTGCTAACAGAGGGACCACGAAGCATCCTCTGGCTGTCTGAAGCAATTGCCCTCTCTAGCCAGAGATCAGCAACTCCACACCCCAAACTTCATAGTGTTCGCTAGCCCCTTGCATCTTCTGAATGTCCCCTGCCAAGTTCTCTTCTCTTGGGAAAAGGGGACCTATCTGCAGAGTAAACTCATCATGGCAGCAGCAGCTAGAGCTTCTCACAAGCCATCCTTCTGCAGTGCTGTGGCCCTACTGTGCTGCCCTGGGTGGGTAGTCGGTGAAAAATAAAACCAGAGGGTTTTAAAATGGTTATTCATCCCTTTTTGCAGTAGTTGAAAATCAAATTTGTTTTCTGTCTTTCCCAGAATTATCCTTGACTGCAATGACTTGAAAAGCACCCTGGCAGTAGCAAGGTTGTTGTTAATGACTGATTGCTCCAGGGCAGTGGAGGGTTTGGTGCTCTTGATACAGGGAAAAGAGTAGAAGAGAAAGAAAGTCAAATGAGTGGGTGCCTGTGTTTGGTTATGCTTCTGCTGATACATCTGGCAGAGACTCCAGACATGGCTAGATGACTAATGGAAGTGTTTGTAGAATATGGGGAGCCTCACACCCCAAAGCACCACAGGCACAAACCATGTCATCACCAGCAGCAAGCTGCCTAACATGGGGGGAAGGGATAAAGAACTAGCACCTGTGTCCTCTACTTCAGGCAGAAAAAAAAAATCTTTTGTATTTTCTCTTTCTTTTGGACTTTGTAAACAGTTTTAGAGACTGTTTATACATAACTTTTTTTTTGTCTGTTGGATGTATTTGGGTTACTTGTTCTGTCTGTTCTCTCAACCTTTAAGCACTTCCCCACAAATTGCCATTTCCTTGACCAAAAGCTTTACTTTTGCTTTCTGAATTCCATATTGAACTGACAGCACACACATACACAGCCCCAAATACTGCCCTCAATGTCTCCTGGGGCTTTGAGATCTGGCCCCCAAGGCCAGATCCAAATCTCCAAGTGAAGCCGCGGCACAAAAGTGCTGCCTCAGAGCTTCTTTCCACCCAGGAGCAGCCCAGGTGCCCATGCTAGCCTGCTCACCCCAGACTATATTCAGGCCAGGATGACTTGCTCCTGGCAGCTGCATTGGTTCTCCTCCCCTGGCAGACCGCAGCCCCACAACCACTGCTCCCAGGTGCACCAAGAGGGCCAGTCATTCTGGGGAGCCCTTTGCAAATGGTGGTGTGGTGGTAGCTATGATGGTCCTAATTAAAACAGACTGAACGGAGACAAAGGGGTGGCAAAGGCGGCATCATGGAAGGATGACATGGAGCAACTACAGTTCCCTGAGGGCTGCACTACCACCAAATACTGCACCTTGCTGGAAGGCACTGCAATGAGACAGCCCACCTGCATGCACCACGGAACGAAGGCTGGGGGGAGCTGCTACATGTGTTGGGCTGTACGCATGCTCTAGGGCTGGAGGAGTACCCATTGCTGGGAACTGACAACATTTTATATGTACACAGCTTTACGTGGTCTTCTGGTATCTCAACATCTGCTACTGCTCTAAAGACAACTCAGTGCTGACCTACCTACGGAGAAGATCCTGAGTATTGTTTTCTAAAGCAGTGGATAAGTCGGAATTCAAGTGCTACTAGGAAAAAGCCCAAGTGAGCATGTATATGTTACATTGGCTCTCCCTGCTCCTGGTGCCACTATCCTGCCCATATCTGTCCGTTATTTCTTACAGTCAGCTCCTTTGGAGCATGTGCGTATTGTCCCTTGTCCAATGCAGCAGGATTCGGGTTATGAGGGTTGGCTCTTGAGGACTGTAACAGTGACAATAAAAATAATACTTCAGTATTAACCAAGTTAGTAGAATCCCTATGACAAAATACCTGGTTATATTATTAATAAAAGCCATCCATATTTCAGCAGAATTATTTTTTAATACTTCTTTCTCTTTCGCTAGTGTAGTATAACTAGGATATAACGGTAGATTCGTATCGATAAGGCTTCTAGAGTGAAGAGTTAAATTGTATTTGCTGTCAGCAATGTGATGCTAAAGGTATGACCTGAAAACTCACTAGCTGCCAACCAACAACACTGTTTGAGCACCAGAAAACATGGAAAATAAAAGTTCTTGACTCTGGCCCAGTAGGGCTGCCACTTAGATATTTTTGAAATTTAATTAAGCAAATGCCATCATTCCTAACACAAACCATCTTGGGGTGAGCATGTTTTTGAGTGCTCAGAGCAATGCAGAAAGGAGCACTGGAATCCTGAGGAGTCAGGAATTATTCCCATATTAGGTATTATTTCCACAATGAGCTGCGTTCCCAGTTTATCCATTTTCATTATGCTAATTTATTGCATATTATGTACTAGGGATGTGTGTTTAGATTAAAACCTCATTTTTGTAGGTGCTTCGTGAGCAAGTCATGAGACGGTCCCTGCTCCTAGAGACTCCAATGTAGTGTCAGAGCGACCAGGAAGGAGAGGATAAAGGATATGTACAATGGGGAGAAGGTGCAAATTGATATGTCCGCAAAATAGGACATTCTTCAGAGTAGGCAAAATCTTGCTTTTCAGGAGAAAAATTGTACGGCATGAAAGCGCTATGCAGACATCTAATTTAGATTTAAAGGTGGATGTGGTACTTATGAAACAAGACAGATAAATAGCCTAAGAATTTTCAATCCTCTCCATCTAGACAACAAATGTATCAGGTGGCCATGTTCCTCTGCAGTGACCTGCCAAGCCCAAATTTAAAAGGATCTGGGAAGGAGGGGGCAGTTCAGGCTCTGCACCCATTCCAGCTTGAGCTCTCTGTTCCCACTCCCATCAACAGCAGTGGCTTTACCTCTACAATTTCCCCATTCTCCAAAAACGAGGCTGAAAGAACTAACGCTTGCAGACCTCAGATGTGACAATAACCCCCCCCCACTGCTGCCGGTGATATGCATTTTCCAAAGAGACTTAGGCATGGAGGAGCCAGAATGTCACCGTAAGTGTGTGGAAGTCTCAAGTAAACAAGTCTGTTTTGGAAATGAGGCCCAACCATGTAGCTGGAAAGCCATGAAGGACTTCACGATGTACCTACACCGCACCAAGCAAAGGTGGCCTGCAGAGCCCAAGCTGCCCCCAGTGCCAGGATCAGCGTAGCCAGGTTGGCTCAACAAGCTTCGCTCTTCTGTGAAAGAAGTTTGTTCTTCTACGTAACCCAGAGTTAATGCAAATATACACCCCTTCCTACCCTCATGAGCACCCCTGCACGGCACTGCACAGCAGCATGTGGCCACACCAGCTCGTGGCCGTGCCCCCTCAGAAACGGCTGCCACAGGGTGCAGGGTGGACGCGCCTTACACCAGCCCATCCATGCCGGTTGCTCTCACTTCACAGAGATGGCCTGAGGATCCATTTTAAAGGAGCTAGCAGGGCCCAGGGGGGCAGGTGGGAAAACTAAATTCACTCTAAATTCAGTGAGGAGGGGAAGGCAGCTGAGATAGCGAGCAGAGTTAACCAGACACTGGAATCTGAAGGTATAAGGCAACAGATTATTAATGGAGAGACTTGTTTAAGCGTCCTAGTAATCTGACAATGAGACACCTCGTATTACTGCTTCAGCAAACAGTGCGTATGTAACATGCCATTGTGAAATCTTGAAATCTTTGTACACAAATACAGTTAGGAGAAGAAAAAAGGAAAACTTGGCCATATTTCTGAATATACTCTCTTCTTCGGGAAATAATGTTGACACAGCCAGAACAGGCCTGCTATATCCAACTCTCATGCACATGTCCTCATTCCTATGGCTTAATAATCATAATGAACTATGAGGGGAAGGTAAATAGTCCTCATTCCACATCTCTGAGGATAATAAGAAGAAGGAAGAGATTTCAAACATTGGTAACGACTTGTAGAGCTGCACATTGCTTAAAACGACGACCACGAGCCAAGAAATACTCCTCAAGGCTGCAATCAAAAACTGTTTTTGGCTCTGCACCGTGAACAGAAATTTTATTTGATCAACAGAGTTATTGCAACAGACTTGCTGTTCAGAGTCGGGAAGCTTGTCTCTAAACCCACAGCCCTCGCTGCAGCTAAAGCCTCCTGCACAGCAAGGCTCTGGGCTCATGAACTGCAGCTCTGGCTACCAGCTTCAGGTTAATCATGACAATGACTGAGGAGCATCTTTGATGCCTCTCCCTTTGCTAGCTTAAAAGTCTGTGCAATCTCTGGCCCACAGGCCTTGCAGGCTAAAAAGAAACTGGACATCTCTCTGCTCCCCGCCCCCCCCCCGCCCCCCGAAAAAAAAACCTGCCAGAGAATACTGGCAGGGAGAAAAGGGAGGAACTGAAAATTATTTTTCAAGAAAGTTTCTAAGAAAATGACAGGCCTTCTCACAATATTTCGGATTTTTTTTTTTTGTTGAAATGTAAAAAGTAGACAACATTTAAGTTGAAATTTGGAAAACTGAAGGTCTATTATTCATATCTGCCAACATAAATGTGTTTCCTGCTGGTAAGGAAACAAAGGAAAAAGAACAGTTTTGAGAAGAGAGATGGTTGTTAAGAGCAGAAAATCATTTTCAACAAGCAACAACAAGCTACACTGATCCGACAAAACCAAGGAATAATACTGACTGCTCTTGAATACCACACACTGAACCCTCTCCAGCTAATTACTTAGGGACATATGGATAATTGGCATCTCTATGCTGATGGTTTTATGATCTAGCAAAACAGAACCTTCTCCAACCCTGGGAATAAGATTTTTAAAAAATCACAGGCTCCCGCTCAGCAAAAAGAAACCAATGGAGCATGGAGAGCCTTACCTGCATCAGAGACACAAGAGCTCAGATGCAAACCAGACATGAGCTGCCTGAGATTGTCAGGAGAGATGAAGGAATTTCAAACAAACCTGCCCTAGAAGAGAGCTCTAGAGCAGAGAGAAGCAACTGGGTCCTCACACAGGCCATGAGCAAAAAAAAGTCAGAATACAGCAAAACTAAACAAGCTAGAAAGGAACACATTTTGGGGGTGTGATGTATGCTGACTGGAACCCCAACACTGAAGCAGATTGCCCAGAGAAGCTGTGGATGCCCCATCATTGGAAATGTTCAAAGATAGGTTGGATGATCCAGTGAAAGATGTCCTGCCCACAGCAGGGGATTTGGACTAGATGATCTCTGAAGGTCTCTTCCAACCCAAACTATTCTATGATTCTCTCATTTCCCACTTAGGCATTGAAATAAGAAGCCTGAAATCTGCTGGTTCTGACAGTTTGAACTACCATTAAAAGCAATGTGGCTTTTCCAAATATAATCTCCGATTATTTTTTTCAGCAGAAAAGCTAAAATCCAGGCAGTATGAAAAGAGGTTATGATCAAAGATACACCTTTCTAAGAAGAGAGAAGATAGAATGGCGAAGTAGAGAAGAGGGGAAACACAGGGGGAGAGGAAAAGCAAGCACTTTGTCCACTGTTGCCTCCAGGCTTTGTCTGACAAAACCAAAACAAATTACCTTTAGGAAAATAGTAGGTTTATTTCCAGTGAGAAATACACAGCTTAACATCCCAGCTGAAGCCACATGGCAGTGGGAGAGTGCAACAACAGTTTGTGTCCTTGTTGTATGGCCAAGGTGAGCACCTGCTTGCTGCAGAGTGGCCTTGGATGGGCAGAGATAACATTTTCTGTACAGGGCAGATACAGATCCAAATAACTGTATGGCTGTTACACCCGACCTCTGCTTCAAAAAAACCAATGTTTTGTCTCCATAGTGTGGTGGTGTCTGTGGGTACCAGTACCACCAGCAAGTTGACAGCAGTTAGCCCTGGAGAAAGAGTGGAGGGGCCAATCCTGGCTTCTAGGAACAACTGTGAGCAGTTATAGCCCAGAAGAAAGGTTGGCACCTACTACTGTGAGCAAAAAGTCTGTTTGTAATTAAAGGCAAATCCCAGGAAGGGTGTGTGTTGCATCACTTGGAAGCACAAGTAGGGCAAAGTGGGGAGATCAGTAGTGTTGACACTGTATCTTTCCTCTTCTGCCTGAGAAGCCACAGAGGTGGTAATCGATGCTTACCACCAAGGTAAAAATGGGCCTTTCACACCTCCTGTGCTTCCTTGCTGGGGTGCTGAGGACAAACAGTGCAGCACTGGTTCCCATTCACGCCTCTGTGTCACCATGGATCTGTGGTTTTATCCTCCAGGATAGTAAATACTTCATCTGAGGTCAGGTGCTGGCCTGGTTCTAAGCCAACTCTAGCAGCAGAGGATGGTGGAGGTATCTCAAAGGCTTGCCCCTTCTCTTGTAGCAAAGGCAGTCACTGAAGAGGGGCTCCCCTCATTATTCACAGAACTACTGAGACCTGAGAAGCAGACAGGGACCTGGCCCACTGCAGTCCACATTGGTCATACAACGCCACCATAAGTAAGGCCACGGTTATTTCTACTCCTTCAGTTAAAGGGTGTCCTCTTGCTACAACTTGCTGTCCTACAAAGGCTCTGAATGGTCCCCTTCATCCTCTGGAGCACCTGGCTGCCAAAGACAGAAGGGGCCCCATGACAACACAGGGGCTCCTCAGCACGGGTAACATTTGATCATTCAGGAGAGCTGGGAACAAACACCAGTTCTGAAGGAAACAGCCCCATCCAGTCCAGCCGTGCAACATGACTAAACAGATCCGCGCAGGCAGAGCCGTGCAGGCTGTGAGCGGAAATCAAACACAGAGCACGCTGCAGGTTGGCAAGCCCAGTCTTTTTTTCTTTTTTTTTCTTTTTTTTTCTTTCAAATGGAGGCTCATCCTTCCCTTTTATTTAAGCAACACTTCCAGTGAGAAGAAAGGCTGGAAGAAACTACTGCCTCATCACAGGGGCCTCTCGCCAAGCTCCACTGTGCAGCTAAGAGGAATTCTGCCGGTTTTCCTAAAAAACGTGTACAGCCGATGGCTTTGCAAAAGGAGGAGGAGGAGCCATGCACGAAGAGCAAAGGCAGAGATAGGCAGGATACCCTGGGGCAGGGAGAAGCTCTCCAGCTTGTGTAACTTGCCAGGGTAGAGAATTGCTCTGACAAGTTACGCAGGCTCCTACAGCAGCTACGAATTTGATCCTATAAAAACCACAAGTATCAACAACTTAATTACATGCCTAGGTCACATGGCAGCAAGGGCAACGCACAGTAGCAAATGTTGCTTTTTGGGGGGTTTTGTTTGTTTTTTAATATAAAGTGGGAGTGAGGAGAGAAACCTGGGTGAGGCTTTCTACTACTCACTGGGAGGGAAAAAACCATCTTTGCAACAGCTCCTGCCTTGTTTTTGCTCTCCCTCAAGAACACGGGGCTCTCCGGGCTCCGTCAGGGCTGGTAACACCGTGGTTTTTCCAGGACTCACAGACCCCAGGTTGTTCTGCAGCCCAGGCTGGCTTTGATACCGTCTCAGCCCATCTCATGGACTAAGCTGAGTTGGAGAGGAATGAGGGCAGGTTTGGCTCAGTGCCTGGCACAACCGTGAGTGGCAGGCAGCAGCACTTGGCTGGGCTGTCTTTCGGAAAAAGATGAAGGTATTAGGAGTGGGAGGTGTTAAGATCGTGGCCTGGGGAGGGACGCTGAGAGGAAGGCAGTGCAGGGTGGCTGCACAACCAGGAACCTGAGTCATGCCAATGCACCGCGCCTGTGCAGTGGTGTAGCCTCTTTAGAGTTATAGAATCATAGAATCTTTAAGGCTGGAAAAGACCTCCAAGATCATCAAGTCCAACTGTCAACCTGACACCACCAAGTCCACTAAAGCATGTCCTAAAGTGTTACATCTACACGTTCTTTGAACACCTCCAGGGATGGTGACTCCACCGCTTCCTTGGTCAGCCTGTTCCAGTGTCTGACTACTCTTTCAGTAAAGAAGTGTTTCCTAATATCCAACCTAAACCTCCCCTGCTGCAACTTGAGGCCATTTCCTCTCATCCTATCACTAGTTACTTGGGAGAAGAGGCCAGCACCTGCCTCCCTACAACCTCCTTTCAGGTAGTTGTAGAGAGCAATGAGGTCTCCCCTCAGCCTCCTCTTCTCCAGACTAAACAATCCCAGTTCCCTCAGATGCTCCTCTTAACCTCATTGTAGCCAGGAGTACCGACCTGCTGAGGTGGCACGCAGCTGACAGCTCTCCCATCAACACCCACCTCTTCCCAGCAGTGGGATGAAAGGAATCCTGGCTGGTGCACGCGTCCTTTGGGCAGTCATGAGGCAGGCCTCCCTAGAGAGGGAGGTCTCACCAGCAGGTCTGCATCAAAACCAGATCACTCACCACCTGGTCAGATTTTATGGGTCACAGTTGGTTATTTTTTTCCAAAGACACATGTCAAAATCATCTTGTCTGACAGTGTCTCAAAGTGAAACAGTTTGTTTTAACTCACAGAAACCTCTGGGGTTTGTACTGTTCTGTCTCCAGCTCTCTTCATTTTCTGTGGTAGTAGAGACTCCAAGACTCAAATCAACCAACAAACCACTTTGTTGTCTTGACAATTTTCAGATGAAAACCCTGTCTTTTCTTTACCCACTTCTCTCATGCAATATGTAATTCTAGACCTGCAGGTCTTACACTTGGGGTCCAATTTCAATGATCCCGTTCACATTAGACATAGATTATTGCAATTGGCCAAAATAACATGTCAGTGAACGGTCCACCTGCCTCTTTCATCGCAGGGAGTACAGCAAACCAGCCTTCCCAGACAGAAAGCAATCAAAGCTTTGCTCTCTTACACCATGAGGTCCTCAATGTAGATGCAGTTTTTCCTGGCAAAGCTAAGCTTTACTGATGACTCTCGTGTGCACACTTGTAAAACAGTGTAAGTGTGCATACCCAAAGCTGGAAGAGCTGCGCGGGGCCAGGCTCCTGCCTCCTCACACCCCGACCCAGGCGGCTCGGCCAGCAGCCGGCTGTGGGACACGCTTGGCTTAGCTCTTTCCTCTTAACTCCTCTGGTACAATTAAAGCAGCACAGGCTCAAATGTGGCTGCAGTGATGCTGCTATAAAAATACAGGAAGGGAAACCAGATTTAACAGAGTACTAGCATAACTGCTCACTTTGGTAGTCATACCAGCATCAATCTCCTTCTTAAAATATAAATTATCTCCCCAGATGAAAGTCCTGTACAGGCACAGGCACTGTGGGGAGATAAGACCTCTGTGTTACTCCTCAAGAAAAGGTTGTATCTTGCAAAGTATCCTTCTGGTTTAGAGGAACCAGAAATCATATGTAAAGGAGAATATTTATTTTCCTTTTAAAAATAGCTTGTTCTAAGGAATGCCTTTTTCAACCGTAAGAGGATACAAGATGGAGGGGATACAGGACCTAATAACCCACCTGGAAATACTTTGTATGGAAAAGCAGTTCAGCGAGTTTGGGGATTGTGCCAAAGAATTATCAGACAGGCCTTGCTTGATATGATTTGGGTTTGTGGGCAGCTTTTACAGCCCAGCAGGATTTCCCAAAGCTGAGGTGCTTTCAAGCTGCCCCTGTGTGTGCTGGCCCTTATTGCAGTCCTGGCTGTGGGCCAAGCAATTCTGTTTGTGAGAGAGTGAACAAGGGAAGATCATTACAACTTGGAAGTTCTTGCTCACTGAGGACTCCGGAGAAATAGAATGGGACAAAAAAAAAATACAGAAATGTATCAGAACGTGGGAGCCGGTAAGGAGATGGCACACTCCTGCAAATTTCAGTTATTTGGCCTGTAGGCTGTGGGGCAACTCGTATGCAGAAGTAGGTGAACCTGGATGCAGGAGACTGAGAGGCTTCCTGCAAGATCTGCATGTATCTTGCACTCTGAGGTCATCACACATCAGAAGATCTTTTATTCTGAATGTGGAGAGGTGGATTCCAGTGGCTTCTCCACAGTTGTGGCTCTGCTCCTCATCCTTCATGGTCATGAGTGACCATAGGGCCTCAGGAGTAGCAGTGTTAAAAAACATGAGAGTTTTCAGAAGTCTACAGCAGCACCTCTGTTGCATTCTCTTCAAGAGAAGGGAAAAATAGTTCAATGAAAAAGTAAAGATGGGGACACTCCCCATTATTTTTCAAGGTAAAAAAGGACGACTAAAGGAACCATCCAACCTCCTGCAGAACAGGACAATTGAACTCTGACATCCATGGGGCCCCTGGTTCACATTTCCAAATGAAAATTTATGAATTTTTTAGCAATCTTATTTTAAAGGGGGAAAAAGAAGAAAAGAGGAAAGAAGGGAAGAGAAGTAAGTTCCATGGAAAGCTGCCATTCTTCATTGAATCAAAAATAGAACTTATTGGAAGTTTACCAACCAGGCATTTTTGTGTGGAAAACACTAACTCTGCAGATTGGGCACTGTCCAAGGAAAAATACACACCAGTTTTGGACAGGAATAGAGTTAGGGGTCTAGATGTGTTCACTCTAAAATACCTGCCAAACAGTCCCTGCTGTGGCACGACATAAGACACTCGCAACTCCTCTCTAGCATGTTACAGGTCTGGCTTTTGACTGTGCATCCATGGGGTTTTCGGGAAATGTTGGTGAGTCCTGGAGTGCAGGCTGCCCATTACAGACAGTGGAGATCCAGTCAGCACACTTAATGGAGTCCCAGGAGCTTTATTTTTGAACGTGACACCCGCACTCGGACAGATGATTTATGCCCCCACCACACGGCAGTAAGGGGACTGAAGGGAAGGGATGTCGGGGTGTGGCTTTTTCAGGGGTGGTAACAGGACTGCTTTGTTTAGTCCAAGTATCTTTTTTTTTCTGAAGAATAAATCCATGTTTAGCATGAGGCAAGGCACAGAAAGAGCAGGAAACAAGCTGGGAAATGCCATCCCCTGGGCTGTGATGGGATTTAGCATTTGCTTGAATTTAGGGGTTGCTAAATTGATATCCACTAAGTGATATCACACTTGATATTGCTGCTTGTCATGAGTCTTTGGGCAGTGGATGAGGAGGTGAAATGGAAGCACAGTTTTTAGCTTGAGGGGCTTCTTCCTCCCACTGAGAAGTCCCAGACCTACCTTTGCTCTATATTTGATCTCATGGATGGTAAGGAGAATTTTGAGGGTTTTTTTCTAGGTCTCTTCAAACTCTTCCTCTTTCTTCAGTGCTTGCACTCACCTTTTCTGTCTGTCTGCATACACCTGCCCATGCAGTTCCTCTCACCTTGTGCTGAATGCGATACTGTTCTTGGTGAGTCAAATCCAACGAGGTATCGAGGTGACCTAACTTTCACCTATAAGGAAGGCAAGGTGCTGAAACTTTGGTTTCTTTGGTTCTGCACCATGAGCAAACCCTTTATCTGGATGGATTTATGTTCCCTTGCTCCACCTGTCCCCAGTCTCACATCATCTCCCTTGGAGCCACACATTTTATGTCCCTGCAGCGAGCAGGGCCTTCCACCTGGGGCTGCACTGAGAATACCTGATTGTTTTGCTTTTATTTGGAGGGAGAAGCCTGTGTTTGTATTCTTGCCTGTGGCGCAGCACAGCTCTTGAGCAGGACTAGTATTTCTGGTTTCTTCACAATACCGACTTTTTCAGCCAGGAGAAAGCTGAACTCTTTGAGTTCTTCCAAAGAGGGTCACAACAAGCTTGGCTAGAGCCTTGCGCCAGTTGGCTGTGTCCTCTGAGTGCCTGGGGCTGGGACTGCACGGAAGAACGCGACCACTGGTGCAAGCAGTCTCTCTCACTCCTAAACACGTAGAGCAGCTGAGCGTCCTCTTCCTTCTGTACTTTCATGCTCCAGTTGCTCAGAAGGATGGCAGAAATTGGACAGGATTCAGTACAGCTTATATATATATATGTGTGTGTGTGTGTCTGTTTATGTACATAGGTAGGAATGTATCTGTACGTGAAAAGTGGGCTAAACACAGCTCTTGCTTTTGGATAGTATAAAGCTAGCATTTTTGCTGGTTGGTGGTAACTTCCACAGGGTAAAGAGAAGGCACAGCAGAGCTGACCCCACGTGGTGCCATCGCTGATGGGGCAGGAGAACTGGCCTCAGTCAAACCCCTCGCAGCTCAAAGCTGCATTCCCCGGTGGAAGTCAAGTGAAAGGTTATGTCCCTATTTGGCAGCCTGTCACTGAGACAGGGATAAGCTAAAGGAAGACTAACCCAGAAGCTAACGAGAAGGATGAGACTGGGAATGTACTGAAAAATGCCCTAAGAAGACACAGAGGAACCCAGCTTGTCCCTCTGTCCAAGTGTTGAGGTACTTCTCCTGCAGAGAGGGCAGATGCTGCACCTCTCTGCAGCTCCTGCAGAGAGGTCGGGATGGGGCATGGTGAGAAGCTGAGTGCAAGGAGAAGGATGGGAGGTTTCCAAGGAGCAGTACAACCCGTAGCTCTGAGAGGCTGGGTCTGGCATGAAGGTGTGAGCAGACTGGGATTTTAGTTGCTCTGTAAGAGGTAGGACATAATGATTGAGCAGAAAAGTTAAACTAAGTGTTTTTTGTCAACTGAGAAAGCACTGAAATGTGGTGATTGACCCTCAGGAATAGAGTGAGCCAGAAAGCAGCTGTGATAAGGGCGTGGAGGTCCTACAAATGTGTTCTGTGGAGGCTTGGCACGTGTTCCTTTGTGTCTGGGTATCTAAAGCTTAGGGAGCTGATTCTCCTTTTCTTAAGCTGGCAACTTGTGGGGCAGGCCTATCTTAATGTGGTAATGGCAGAGGAGTTTTGGAGGAAATGAGGGGTAGGAAGAAGGCCTGTGAAGCAGCCCATGCATTTGTGAGGATAAGCGAGAGTCAGCTGGGAGCAGGTGATATGGTTTTGGGGCCCTGGGTGGATAAAGAGTCTGGAGGATATCAATGGGGTTTTGAATGATTCCAGGCAGGTAAAGGCATACCCAGATGTACAAAGATTTTGATAGCCTTGGCATTTGGCTGGAAATAGGGATTCTCTGTCTGTTTCTCTCCTTCCTTGCCTCTCCTAACCCTTGCTCGATGTTCATTCCCTTAACACAAGATTTCCATTCCAATCAACACATCTTTCCCATCCTTCTTCCCCAGCAACGTCACTCCTTTTCCCTTTCCTCCTCCCCATGTAGTGGCTCTTCCCGCCCTCCATGGGCTGCTGGGAATAGGCAAGGGGCCAAGCGTCTTCCCTTCAATCAAGGGCAGTAGGCACAGATGAGTTATTTACATCGGGAACATTGATTTTTGTCTCTCTGGGCACATGCAAAATAGGAAGTCTGCCTTCTCAGGAAGCGATTTCTATGCCTTGAGCCAGCTCTGGGTGAAGGCAAGGGAGATCTGCTTTTGGGAGTTTCTGCTGGGGCTCCTCCTGTGGCCACAAAGACCATGCTTGTGGAAGCCACTGTTGCTACTGAATGCTAATGACAGCCATGTGCAGAGGACCCTGAGGGTCAGGAGGCCATGACACAAAACCTCTAGATAAGACCAGCTTTCCTCCAAAATGCCGGACATCCAGGAACATGGTAACAGAGAGTTTGTTCATTTGAAGTGCAACAGTATGGGACAGTACGGGATTGCTCCGTAGAGAGGTGTCGAGTCCCGAAGCTTGGCTGGGACCTGCTGAGCACGAGGAGGGCATGCCTGCAGCAGAGCTAGTAGTGTCTGTGCATGGAATGGGGTGTCACTGCCCACCAGCCTCTCACCAGGGCGATGATGTCTATGCAAGGTGATCTTGCAACACTGCAGGGGCAGAGATGACCAAGCAACCTGAGCTAGGTGTGAAGTAAGGCATCACAGGATACCGGTGAGATGATCTGGCACATGCCTACACAACCCCCAAAGCCAGCAAACTGTCTACCAAATGGATTTATTGTAGCTTAAAGGAGGATTATTAACTAAGACCACCTTTCTTTTCCTTTTTAAAGGAAAAAGTGGTGCCTCATCAAAAGATAGCATAAGGCAAACAAACCCAGTGCAGTAAAGCTGCTGTGTCAGGAAGTACAGAACAAACCCACATCCCATCAGAACTAACTTGCTTTTAGCTTTGCATCCAAAAATATTAGTCCATTTATTGCCTATTAAAAATTCCCTTTGTTTCTTCTCAGTTGTGGTGCATGCTTGAGATGTTAAAGCTGGCATTGTCAGTCTTTAAAGTAATGTTTGAGATCTATTTACTCATTAACTTTCAAATGCAGGACACTTTCAAAACCTTTTCCTAAGGGCATCCCTGTGTTGTTTGAGAGAGTTACTGTTGTTTTCCCACCTACCCTGAAGGGCTGTTTACGATACCATCTCTCTCTTTTAATCCTCTTTTCCTTTCATGTCTAACAAACAGTGTCAAACAGAACACAGGGGGAAAAGGCAGATTTCACACATTATAATAATCTGTCGTTAACTGAAGAAAAGAAATGCTCTGCAATTAGAAGTCTCATTTTGTAAATTAACACTCAAGAAGCTTTTTCCTATGTATCTTCCAGATAAAACCTCTGTTCTTCCAAGCCCTAGGTTTGTATGGATAGCAACTCGGATAAAGGGTTTCTAGAATTGATCCTGTGAGTTGGTCTGCACTTCATACAGTGACTGGGCTGCCACAAAAGGGATTTTTCTTAGGAGACCCTAGACAGAGGGATGTCTTGAGATGTACACACAGGAATGTGGGCAGTATTGAGATGCTGAACTACGACAGAAAATGGTACATTTCAAAACTGGCCACTGTTTCTGTTTGGTTTTTTACAGGATGCCTTGGTTTATCTAGATCTTTTTGCTTTGTATCTGAGCACTTTAAGGCTGGGAATATAAGCACTTTAGGACTGTGAAAATATTTATCTTCACAACTTTTCTGTGGGGTGGTGTGGGACTCCATGTTATACAGATCTGACAGGCTATCATTCGATGAGCACTTCTTTCAGCAGCAGCGCCAACATAAGCATCCCCTGATTTCCCCTTCCCCTCTCCCACCACTCACTCGCCCCTCAGCTGTGCCAGTTTCAATGCTGTGTGGGAAACAAATCGCAGAACACATCCAGGTTAAAAATAGCTGGAAACAAGAGAGAGAGAGAGAGAGAAATGAATTCCAGAACCTGGGCTGACATCCTACATGTACATCCAAAACTAATACAAGAGAACCTTTTTAGCTCAGATTCAATCTGTCTGGCTGGCTCCATCAATGATTTTTACCTGATTTCACACAGGACAGCAAGGTAGAAGTTTCAAAAGCTATCAATTTCCTTTCTAAATTTTGTGCAAATTGATGGCTGGGTGAGGGATGAGGGACAGAGACCCTTAATTAGAGATGCGGTCAGCAGCCAACTGGCTAGCGAGGGTGTGCACGCTGGCTGGCCGTGTCTCCGTTAGCTGGTCAGCCAATATATACGTTCCAATATATACCGCTGCCCGGTCAGGAGTCTTAGAGCATACAGGGAGGGGAGTGTTGGGCTTGGTGCAGCTATTTTATTTTAGGAGGAAGGAGGAAAAAGGAGGCGACTATGAAGCAAGGGTCACAGATCCATAGGAAATGGAGACATTAGTTCCACTGCTCACAAAGGAACTTGCTTAAAAAAACCTCTGACATTCTATAAAACAAGACTTTTTCTGCCAGTGAGCCTGTAAAGCAAGTGAATAGTTTCTCATCCAGTCTGGGAGGAAGCTGGGAGCTCAGCCTCAGATTCCAGTTCAAAATCCAGCAACCATTTCTGCTTTTAGCACTCCGAACACCAATGGAAACCACGGATACTGATTTCTTTCCCTTACTTAAATGTCACTTAAAGCCCTTGTTTCTCCCGAATAACTCTTTTAAGCACTTGCTTCGTCTCTGTTCCTGCCCGCCTCCTTTCTAGTCTACAACAGCTTGCCAAGAGCTCTGCTCCATTCTACTCTTTTGTATCCTTCACGCCTCCCCTCTGGACGATGAATAGCTTCAAACTTTGGTACAGGGCAGCACACAAAATACTCAGTGTATTGTATCTGAAAATTATGAGTATTTTGGTGCAAACAAAAGTTGGCTCTTCCTGCCTGCCTCTTCTCAGGGGAAAGAGACCTTGGGTGTCCGTGCCACTTTTGCTGACCTGCAGAGGGGCTGGGTGGGATGGCAGCCGTAGGGTGGAACAGGAATCATGAGACACCCTACGAGCCATGGTTATAGTCCATAGACAGAAGTGGAAGGATCTTTATGGTCCTGTGCTCATGGCTTCTTGTCAGCAGCTCTCCCAAATGAGTCTTTCACCATCAGCTCTCCAGCACTTCAGGGCGTGCCCTCTGCTGTGCCCAGGAGAATGAGTGCCAAGCAGGCAGCGCCTGGTTGCCCATGGGGGATGGAAGCAGAGCCACTGCCTTCTCTTCTTGTGAAGGGAGTAGCGGACTCTCTCCACGTCAGAAGTGGACATCACCTTTGGTAGGGAAAGCTTTAATCAGAATAATTCTCTGATAGAAACTCGGTCTATTCCTACCACATGTGGGTTTCTGTAGCCTTTGCTTTCACCAGTAGTAGAAATTATCAGCACCATAGGCAGGTCTTGGGCTTCTCCAGGTGGGAAACCAGAGGTTTTGGGCAGCTGGGGATTTTCCTGGTGCAGGAAATCCCCAGGTGGCAATGATCCAGTGTAATGGGCTTTGCGCCATCCCCGCTGCAGACACCCAGGAACATTACTGGGAGTTGCACCCAGTGTGATCTGTTTGCAGATACTCCAGTCTCACCACAGGTATGGAGCAAGGTGTGATGGGAAAGAGCTGAGACAGCTCCCAGGGGATCTGCCTCCGTTAATTCCCTTGTCACTGCACACCTCTGGATCTGCTCCAGTCCGTGCACTGGGCTAGCTGCTAGAGGTCAGCTCAGCTCCTGCAAGAGAAGTGTCTTCATAGACCTTTCCAGCACTGATTTAACTTTCAGAACTAGTTTCTGTGGGGATTTTTTTTTTCCCCCAAATAGAATAATATAGCCATTAGGCAAAGGTGCCACTGGGAACTCTTAAGGAGATCTAAAGCAGAAGCTAGGGCTGCCTTGCTGGAAAGGAGTGCTGGAAGGTGCTATCCCCTCTCCTGACCATACACGGGAGCGTAGGAGGTGCTGGTGAATCTTTACCGATGTGGAGCAACCTCATGCGGAGCGGAGCGGAGCAGCCCTTACATTGCTGTAAGTGATGTTAGGATCTGGCTTTATCCTTGGGCAACTACAGAATTTGGGGAAGTGGTGGCAGGGGAGGGATGATCAGAAAGCTGGCAGAAATTGTGTAATTGGCGTATCAAAGGCCTTTCTCCTCTCCTCCAGTCACATTTTAACAGTACTCTATTTTATTCTACGTGTCAGTAAACAACAAAATCATTACTGATAAAACTTGCCTTAAGCAACAAGACACATGTGAACAATAAAGCACTAAAAGCCACATTTTCAAAAGTGTGTGTGCAGAAATGTCTATTGTACAATGTATAAGCAGCATGTGGTCTGGATGTGGCAAGCAGCAACAGGAGAGGAAAAGGGGAACAGATGGAACCTGTACATGAGTGACAAGAGCGGACGTAGGCTCAGATCGAGTTTTGTAGTATGCAGAGGCTGAGCTTTTGAAAAGCCTTAAATAATAACCACATTTTAAGGAGGACTGCACCAATGAAGCAGGCAGATAAGCACGCTGAACGGTGAAACTGCAGAGGACACAGCAGTGGAGACAGTGATATATACAGAGCATATGAAAAGTGTGGTCTGACACGCCAGCCATGTGTACAATCAAAGGTGCGCACATTTTAGAAACATCAGCCTCCCTGAAACCTCAATGACTTAGCAATAAAGCATCAGGAAACGATAAGCTGGGGTCAGAAAGGTCTGAGAATTCCACACAGCTGAAATAAAGATTGAGCAAGAGGAATTAGCATCAAGAAATGAGATTCAGATGTTTAAAGCTGATTGTCTGGACCAAGTTAATATAATGCACCATGTTTCACTTCAAAACGTTTGGATCGTGCAGCTGGGAAGCCCTTCCCGTGGTTGTGAAATGCAGCAGCCTGCTGTATCTGAGAAGGCTGGGATAGATGTGTCTGCCTGGACACGAGCAGGCTATAAATGATGAATTGGGATTACAGCCTTTACTGTCCCAGTCCAGTTTTACCAGTTCCCTGGGCCACCAGCACAGAAAACAAGCCCGGCAGCAAGGCTGTATGGAGCTCCTACCTTCACATATTCTGGACTTGCCATCTCTCTCCATCCATCTCCCTGTGGACTGAAAATGCTCGCTCTCTTTTTTCCGACTGTGAAGTGCTCTGACAATCAGCATCCCTTGCTCTCTTACCTTCGGTATATTCATGTGAACACCTATTCAACTATCCAGCCTTTCCAAGGGGAATTATCATCACTCCGTCCTTTCCATCAAGTTCACAGCTTTAGAAAATTATATTTACAAACCCGCAACCATCTCATTAACCATGAGATAATCACATTTTCACTCCTCTTCACACGTGCACAGGAGGCCTTTACTTGTATCCAGCACCACAACCTCCTGTGTGCGACACTGCAAGGCTGCAAAACTTGCACACTTTCTGTGCTAAACTTCTTATTTGGGCAAATCTCAGATGGTTTTATATCAATTACAGATACACATGTGTTCCATAAGCTCCTTCAGCCTAGCAAACTAATCCAAGGATCCGAAAGCACCCACCTGAAAACCACACCTTGTGGGGAATGAGAATCCCTTTGGTACCAGGGTTTTGCAGGCTGGCAACTCGTTTGGTTTGTGGCTTTGTTAAATTATACTGCTGGTGGGAGTGGCTCTTTCCTGGGATGAGATAACACACTCAGCAGTCCTTGAGCGAGAAACTAATTAACTGGAGACAAGTGTAGGTTCTGTAACAATACTCCTCCATGCACTATCTGCTCATGGTGACCATTTCTCGATTGGAGTGATGGTGTACAGAAAAATTACGACGATACAGATATTATGCTCTAATATCGTAGATCTTTTTCCCTGCTCTGTTCACGTGTTTTCATGGCAGCTGGACGTGTGTAATGCCGTTACGGACCAAAACTCTCTCTCGTAGATCTCTAGTGAAGGTAAGGACAAATGTGACACTGTGATTTAAGTTGCGAACAAAACAGACCAGGGCGTGTTCTCTTGCCCGTCAGCAAGGGGCACAGCAGAGCTCTTACATATGGAAAACTCCCCTCCTGCTGCAACCCCCCAAAGCAAAAAGGATGGCCAGCCTGGAGGAACAGTGTCTCAGGGAGGGCTCAGAGGCAAAGAAAGGGCAGACCTGTGCCAGGGGATGCTCAAACCCAGGCCCGAGCTTGTCCCCCCTCCTGGGGCAGATACAGTCAGGACAAAGTCACTTCTTTCACAGTATCTCCAGCACTTGCTGATTTCAAAAGACTCCGTGTAAAGTTCAGCATCTCCTGGCCCTTGAAGCTGAAGTGCATGGCCTGGGTTTTCTGCCCATGCTATGGGAAGTTGGTTGGGGTTTGCTTCATTGCTGACAGCTCTGAATTTCCATTTGTAGTTCCTTCCTGTTTCCTTTTCAGACATGCTTCATATCATACAGACCCAGAGAGGCTGCACAAATTTACCAAAATGGTGACAAGAGAGGACATTCCTTACATACAACGATGCTATCCATGTACCTAATCACGACTGAAGCAGCAAAGGCAGATGTGGGCCAAGCACTCCCTGATGTCCTGTCAGGTGCCTGCACCCACACCATGCAGATAAGAAGCTTGGTGCTGATGGCTGTGTGAACTTAAGGTCCAGACCTCCTGTTTCTCCTGGAATGTCACTGAGTGTACTCAAGACATCAGCACTTAGGGGCTGGGAAGCATACTGGGGCATTTTTTTAATTTAAAATTTGCAGCACTGCTGCTGCCTCATAGAGAGTTGAGTCATTTACTGCCAATGGTGAAAGGGACTGTGTGGGTATTGAGCTGGCATACATCTCTTTGTGTCCCCAGCACAGGATGAGGCCTCTAGGAGACATCACGTGGATATACGTGAAACACATCCCTGATACAACCAGGCCTACTCCCACTTCAAATGTGGGCATGTGGGAAGGTGGCACTTGCTGCCTGGAGCCCGTATCTGCCCACAAGCCTGACAGTCCTGAAACCTCATAGCCATATGGCATCTGACTGTGTCTGGGGACCTCCTAGCCCGACAGCACCCAACTGTACCTGGCAGAGAGCTGGTGGAGCCCAGGGCACTGTCCCACCTTGCTGCAGCTGTGCACAAGAGTTTAGTTGTCTCCAGTAGCTCCTCTCACCCCACCCCACTAGCACAAAGAGTGAGTAGTGCCAATCACATTGCAGAGGAGCAGGAGATGAGGTATCTAAAACAAGAGAGGTATTTAAACCCCCTTTGCTTTCCCCTTGCACCCCCATATTGCACCTGCCATTAGAATGACCAAAATTATCCAGTGATGTCACTCATCAGCCATAGAAAAGCTCAAACCAGGCAAGTTCCCTGTGGAAATAACCAGAGGAAACAGACTTGTCTCAATGCTTAGAAGAACATCCCTGACCGGTTAGTTCTCTCCCAGGCCTGTGATTCACTCCCCAGTCAGCACTGGCAAGCTGCATTTTGTGTCCCTTGGGATAAAAATCACGTTAGTCTTTGCTTGGGTCCAGGAAGGCTCTGATGTGTGTTGGAATGTCTCTGGCTTGTTGCAATTAAAATTATTGCTAATTTCATGGGGGAGGTATTGCCTTTTTCTAGAGAGCTTTAATGAGGTCCACCCAAACCACAGGAGTCACAGCACAAAGAAATCAATAAATACCTAGGCATGGTGCTTTCCTTGCCTAAATTTGCATCAAGCTTGTTTACAGCCAGCAGGCCAGGAGAAAAGGGTCATTTATAATATGCACCGCGGCATTGCTCGCCTGAATTTTAGGAGTCAGCAACTTTGATAAATTCTTGAGGCAGCTTGCAGACACAGTTAAGAATGTGCCTTCCGCCTACCGCAGGAAGCCGGCCACTGTATCAAAGATCAAAGTTGCTCAGACCAACGCAGGAAGGTTATATACAAGCAAAAAGGAACTACAAATGCTTGTATTTTGATGCAGGGTTTTGCCGTTGTGCACATATTGGTCTCTAAATTTGACCATAAACCGCTTGAATCAATTCAGAAAAAAACCCCACTTGCTGCAGCACCACTCAGATTACTCACAGGCTAATCCTCCTGTTGCAGAGACGAGATACTCCGCTATCAAGATGTTTGATATGACTTTGAAAAGATGGGTTTATTGAAAATCCTATTAGAGACTTATTTAGAGGGTGTAATGACCGTTAAGTGGCTGTGCTTCAAACAGGCTAACAAAAGAGTACATCATCTGAAATAAGCATATATCTTAGCAGAGAAGTCATTTCCCTCTGTTACACGTAGAGCATCTGCAGAACAGGCAAAGGTTTATCAGGAACCGCAGCTCATCGAATCAGTTAATTACTTCACGGAAATAAACTAAGAGAAGGCTTTTTATACATCTCCAAAAAAGCACAAAGGTAGATGGGACCTGAAACCAAGCCTCCCTGGGATAAACCATAGCTAGGGATTAGTGAAAAGAAACATTTTCTCTGCTCAGGCCGTTTTGATGCAACCTCGCTGCTGCGGGAGTCACACACGCAGCTGCTGTGGGACTGTCACGGGAGAGACTGGCAGGGAAGGCAACCGAGTGTGTCTCCCCTCTTCTCCTCTCTCCTCCCCTCCACTACAGGATAAGAAATCTGAGAAAAGACAAATAAGCCAGATTTTAAAATTGTTTCAGGGTCAGGAAATCAGAGAAAAGAAAATAAACCAGATTATTAAATTATTTCAGTGGCTGTAGCGAGCTCCTGCACACAAACAGGATTCATGAGCATTTTGGATTGATTTCCTTTCATTTCTGGTCATTCTGCACCCCTGCGCTGTTCTGGTTTACTATTCTCCAGCTCCCTGTACAAACAGGATCTTTCCTCAACAATGTTCTGCCACATCATCTTCCTTCCTTTGTATACAGGCTGATGCTGCGTGTTACGCACCACGCGGCTTCCGAAGGCACCTCGTTTCTCAACGCTAGCAAAAACAGGAACCAAAAGCAAAGCAGCAATAAAACACTAAATTCTCGCCGTAGTTTAAAACTGAACCCTTGAGAGTTTCCGATTCAAGATGACTTTTCAGTTAACGGATTTTTCTCTAGTTTAGCGTGTTACGTGCAAATGAAGCACTGGTACTTTTTATCAGATTCAAATGCCGCTCCGGTGAGGTCTGCAACACTGACCCACGCTTTTCCTCCCTTTTTATTTTTTTTTGGTGTTGAAAAGTGAAGCCAGCTGAACAAAGTGCACATTGCTTCACCGTTCACCTCTTTTCTCCTGTCTTGTAAGGCTCTCTGTCTGATTTTTGCTCCGGGGAGATTAGATAGCATGCCTTCAGGGAGAAGAGAAAAACCACAGTGCGCACTGCACATTGCACAAACGCTCTTGTTATTCTGAGGCCTGAAGAAAGGAGGAAGGAAGCTTGAGGCTGGTGGTTTGGCAGGTGTGGGGCCTTTTTTACACAGACAACTGTTTTAAGTGGTAGCTCTGGGCTTGGGGATGAGCAGGGAACGCCAGTCACCCCCATCCCTTCTCTGTGTCATGACACAAGGGGTTTTGGGATCCCGAAGAAGCGGTGTCACCCACTTGCTCAAGCGGTGCTTCAGCATTCTGCTCTCTTGTATCTGTGGGGGAGGGCTGCAAAATGAGATGATTTCTCCCCACAAACTGGCAACTGGGTAACGTTGCTCCTCCGCCACTGTAGTCAGAGGTGCTGTTGCTGCCGCACTGGCACGCACGAAATGGATGGGGGAAAGAGTACAAAATGGGTGAACAACAACAGATGCGCTAAGCTTGATGCAGAGACCTGATGATGCTACCACATACACCACATCAAAATGAACTTTTCTAATCCCACTAGATTATTTCTAGCGGTTTGGGTAACGCTGCTTGTGATCCCATTACAGTTCTGAATGAACTGCTTCCTTTGGCTGGATGCTGTGGCACACTCTCCACTAAGCCTTGCACTGGGAATTCATTAGTGTTTATTGGTTGATTACCTACAGAGTAACATATCTGGGATCCCCATCTTCTAAACAATCTGCAGTTTTTAGGGCTGGATCCTGCTCTGCTAAAACACACGTGTGGGGAGGAAAAAGGGGTTTGCATAATATCCTCCCCAGTGGGGATTCTCTGGAGCAAGTTAAGTGTTGAGCCACATTGTTATTTTAAATGACAAGAAGTTATTTCTCCTGTAGTGCGCTGCTGACTTCAATGAATATTTAGCAACTTAATTATCTTTAAGACTGCTACTGCTCTGTTACAGATTGCTGAAACTGGTCAGTGAATTCAGAAGTTACTGGGAGAAGGGCAGATATGCAGAAAAGCACAGACTGACACATGTATACAGCTGCCCCCGTGATCACAGACCCTAATTTCCATAAGAAATCAAGCTGAAGCCATTTGGAGGTGAAGGACTGTGGTTAATCCCTCCCAACACACTCATTAATACATCCAAAATGCATCTCCGTGTCCACTGACAAGGAGAGTCAGTCAAGTACAGCTTTAGTCTGGGGAAGAGCAGAGCTACAGTCAACTGAGATGGGCTTCGTGGGGACTGCTGGGCGTTACGGCTTCTTTGGAGGTTTTAAACCGCTGACGTGCCTTTGTACAGACCTGAGCAAGGCAGTTGACGTGGTGAGAGAACACAGCTCCTGACTTTGCAAAGGACAGAAGAAAATCTGATGTCCATACCAGAATGGGCAAAATCCTGGCAAAATGAAGGGCTAGGCAGCATTTTGCTGTTCTCAGAAGGGAAGACAGAATTTCTGACATGAAGCATTCTCAGCCATGTTTAACATGGTCTCTAGAGCCACCATGGCATTTGTGTTGGTGACCTGTGAGGAGCACTGCTGCAGTGCTCACAGACATCTAATAAACTTTGGAGCTGGAATCCAAAATAATTTTTTTTTTTGTTCTGATGATTAAAAAAAAAACTAAAAAAAGAAAGCCACGTAAGCAAGCCTGGTGTTCTAGCTTTGGTATCTTAATTTTCTTTTTTTTTTTTTTTTTTTTTCTATCTGACAAATACCAGCATGACAGCAAACAGAACCTTCCCAGTTCACATGGCAGCATAGCTTAACTGTACTGGTAAGTGGTGAATAGATGCCTTGCTCTAGCGTGGCCCTAAATTGTACCATTAACATATGGTTATAGTCAGAGAACACATTCGGTAGGAAATGGCACCTTGTTACTTCCCAGATTATCTGCTCCCTATGGGGTAAATATTCTACACATCATGCATGGTTTTAGCAGCAACATTCCTATTAAAGTAAATGGGATTTGAGTGAGGGTAAATCCAAGTACGCAGTGCTGGGACGTTACACCTATAAATCTTCTGTCTTACGCTCTCTGCTTTATTTGCTGACAAAAGACAAGTGTTTGCTGCCTTTGTAAGGTTCATAAAGCACAAAGGGAGGGTGTGTGCTCAGCATTGCTTCCTGTAGCACTGGCTGCAGCTACGGTGGGACAGCCCAAAGCAGGAAGGACTCGGAGGGATTCCTCAGCTTCCCGGCACAGGCTGCAGCCTTACCAGTGGGAGGAATCTGGCTTTCGAGTGGAAGGAGTCCAGTTCACTTCTGCGCCACAGTTACACAGTGATAAAGTTTCTGTTGTAACAGCAACTACCTTTCACAGGAAGTGTTTTAAGCAACAGCTACCTTACAGGCTCCTTGAAGCTTATTGAACATGTATTAAGCAATTTTTCTGTAAACTATGTCTTTTGCTTTTATCTATCTCATCATATTAGTGGTCAGTAAGTGTCCCAGCCCCAGTTTACATCACAACAAAGGCTGGGAAAGACCCTTTCCTGAGGATAGCTACCTTAAAAACTGGAGGCTTAAAAAAATAAGCCAGGTCTCCAGCAGGCATTGTTTCATGGCTTAATACGATAAATGTAACCTACGTGTGCAGGAGATGTCAGGCAGCATTCTTTGTTACTTCACTAGATGGCGCGTGGCCGGGCCTGGTATGGGGGAGAGAAGGGAGAAGAATTAATTAAGCGTGTAACTGGCTGCGCTGCGCTCCTGTCTCTGATGTGCCTTTAACAATGTGGATCTACGAGTGAACGTTTCAAGGGTTAGAACTGAATTTCCAGGATCATGGATAGGATGCCCAGCTGAAAACAGTTTCATTTTCTAGAAGAGGAAAGTTTTGCCTGAAGAGTACCCTTAAACCAGCAGTGGGGTATGACTGGTGGAAAAGAGGTTTATTAGACCAACCTATTTCCTGGAGGAAACATGCTTTCAGAGACACAAGTTCTTCAAATCTGAAACATGCCTGAAGAAGGGCTTGCGTCTGCAAGGGTGTCTGCTTTCTACAACACAGTCAGCTGCTCTAATAAAAGGCCTTATCTCTTCCTATAAATTCTGCCTTGCTCATAGCCTGACACCATCACCGCTGCAACACTACCGCAACAACGTCCAAGACTTTGTGTTGTTCTTCAAAAGGCAAGCCGTAAGGTTAATTTGTGTTCTCACTTTCCCTGGTGTAAACCACAGCATAGATGTCCTCTTTTGTTCTTCTATCAACTATTTATGCCTCCCTCTTCAGAGGAGAACAAGACCCAGCTCTGCCCCGAGGCATTTACTCTCCTGGGATAACATTAAATCACCTTCGCTCGACATTCGCAGTGCTGGTGCACAGTAAGAATCTGCTCCTTTCTTGCTTGGGAAAATGGGCATTAACTCTTGAAGGTCTCAGCCATGAATTGCAAAAGTACCTGGATCCATGAGAGATGGTACCGGTTCCCTAGCAGGCACACCAACAGCGGAGCTGGCCACACAGAGGTTTGGAAGGGGTTTGGGCGGTTGGCTGGCGGCGTGCTCGCAGGCTCCCTCGGCAGCTCAGGGGCCGAGCGAACGCGCAGTTTCACAACCGGCCTAAGCTGACCTACAGCTGGGCTCCTGCCAAAAGGCAGCTCTCTCCCCTCTGCTGACACTTGTGCTCCTTTGGCTGGAGGGTCAGCAGTGCCGGGGGCTGATTGGTCTCAGTACAATCCTCCTCTCCTCTCCTTCTTTTTTTTTTTTTTCCCCTTTTTGGTAAGGCTAATTTTCAGTCGGCTCAGTTTGCTGCACTGGTTGGCCGAGTGGCTGGGTGGATGCTGGGACTGGCAGGAGGAGACAGTGGAGGGGTGCTGAGATGGAAATGCCAGACTGGCCTTTCTGACAGCAGTGTGGACTCAGCTGGCAGGGGTCAATGAGGGCTGTGCACCCACAGTGGGCTTCTGCCATACCCTGCAAACCTCCCCAAATACCATGGGGGTTCAGGGCAGGTAGCCACCTTGGGATGGGATGCAAACATTCCTCTGCTCCTTTGAACAGAGAGAAAAGAGGTTTAACAACCATCTGTTGAAGAATGGTGCCATGAGGAAAACACAACTGATACACATGCAAGTGAGGGGTTTTCCTGTGGTATTTAGGCCTAAGGTGTTTACTATTTTACTATCCAGCTATGCATCCAACCTTCAAATGTGTTCAGTGCAACATGCAGTAGATTTAACACCTGCTGCACCATGGTTATAGCCACAACAGCAGCTTATACCCTGGCTACTGGCCACCAGCGCCACAACATGGGCAATGCTCTCTCTAGGGAACAAGATGATGCCCAAAATGAAGTGGCTTCCCTTGTTGTTTACGGCTGATGGCTGTTCCTGATGGGAGAGTGTATTTGTGGTAGGTGCCTGGCTTGGAGAAGGGCATCTGGTGAAGTGCCAGTGCTGCAGTTGCATGGAGAGTTGTGGAGAAGAGGACCTCGTGCACACGCTGTGATATGGGAAAACAGGGGCAAACACTGGGAACTGGCTGAATGAGAGGCCCCTCGGCATTCCCTGAAGTGAGAGCTCATTCCTCACTTGCATATCAGGTTTGTGCAGCCACTGTAAGACAGACAAGTAAGACACAGTAAGACAAGTTCTGCCAGGGTTAACCCACAGCAGCTTCTCCACTAACCTTCCCCTGAAGCAAAGGAGGAGACAAGATGCTAACTTGGCAGAGGAAAATCAAGGTCATAGGATGGCTTATAATCAGCTCTGTAGGAAAGGCAGGTCGCTACCTAACTTTCTTATTATGTATTTCCCTGAAATGCACCTCTGTGTCTTTGATCAGCTCACTCAGCTACCTTGGCCTCCAAGTGCAGTTGTCTCAGCGAACTCATTTGGTTTCCATTTCCCCATAGCATCGCTCAGATTTAGTAAGCTGAAACATCTGGACAAACCCAGAAAAAGCTGCAAGTTATGTCCTTACTGTATCAATTCCAAATACCCTATGCTTTGAAAATCACTGTACATACAACACTCCTTTGCACCTAGCCACCAGTTTCCTCTCAGCCCAGGCTCCTGGTTCCAGATCTTGCTCTGCCATTCTTTTTCTTGGTCACTATTGGGCCCCCAGGGTTTAAACCTGTCTTACTGTCAGTATTATTTTGTTTGAATTCCAAAATTGTTCCTATATTTCTCTCCCTCTAGTAAACTTACAGCAATGAGTAAAGATCCCATTAAGAAAGAACTGTTTGGGCTATAGAGAAATGCTGCCAACTACTGTAACAGGAAAACATTACAGCTCCCTTTTGCCCCAAAATAACGTTTTATTGCTGTGGGTAAATAGCTATTCAAGTTCTTCTGGGAGCAATAATCATGGCTCTCTTTTTCTCCAAAGGGAGAGCGTAGTCCTCTGTCCCAGAGAGAAGCTCATTTCTACAAGGCATGGCCAGATGGCATTGGCCTCTGCCCAGGAGCGGGGAGAGCAGAGGATGAGGAGACCAGCAGAGCGGAAGCTGAGGGAGACACTCCAAGGAAGTTCCTCCTGCAAGAGGATCATATGCCAGAAGCTAAAAAAGTGTTCCTCATCAGAATGGCACGCAAAGGACTTCGCCTGGGTTCTTCTCCACCCAGGAAGGGATCTTACTTGGTTTCTTCTCCCTCTGGTCTGTGCCCTGGCACCTGTAATTCTGAAAGCAAGTCCATCCATGTAGATGTCTGCAGAGAGGCAGATGGTGTCCAGAGATCCAAAGAGTTGGATTATGTTTCATGTGGTGCCATCTCATTTCCGTGTCTCGAGTCAAGTCCCTTTGCCTCTGCCATCTCCTTGCCTAGGCTTATTTCATCTGCTGCTCAGGAATGTCACAGGGCCCTGGGACATTCGCTGTGTTTTCAGAGCACCTAGTAAATGAACCTGGGGTTCATTTTAGCTGGGGTTTCCAAGTAAAAAATAAAATAACTGTAAAACAAGGAAAATAATGCTGTTTTACCCAACTCAGTTATACCGTGAAGAGCAGATAAATAGACACCATAATCAGACATTAGTCCTTCAACTACAATCTGGTTTTCGTTTGTTTGAGTTTTGCCAAAAGGACCTCTTTCCGCCCCAGAATGCACAGGTCTTGATCTTCCCAACTTTATTGAGGTGTCAACCTGCAGTAATTTCAAAGCAGCTACTCTAGTTCCATTAGTATCGATCTACTTTGAGATGAACATTGGCCTCTTTAGGCTTTACTTTTCTTCCTGCCCCACTGTTCATCAGCTAAACGTTGGCTGAGATAACACCTAAGAAACAACACTGGTGCTTAGAGCAAAAAATCAAGACAAGTGAATCCAATCCCAGCTCTGCCACTGACAAGAGATGAATTCCTGCCCCTTTTGTTTTTCATTTTCCAAGCTGTAATGGGAGTAATACTGGTATCTCTTATGGCAGAGGCACAACTGCTACCTCAGTTTGTAGAATACTTTGAGATGGTCAAAGCACATCTCTGACAAAGCACATTTCTGACCTGACACTTTGCATGTCTGGTCCCCTATCACATCCCTACTATAAAATATGCTGTGTTTTGGGTGAACTATTTATTAAATATGCAACTTAAAAAAAAAAAAAAAGACTTTCAAAAGAGTCTGTATGTTTTTACGTCACTGCATATTGCAGATTTGGGCTAATCTGATCTGAGAACATCAAAGGTGTAGCCACAAGCAGAGTTCATGGAAGGCTCTCTGACCTTTCTATAGGTACGCATCGTGTTTAGTGCAATATAGCCCAGATCCCTAGTGCTTCCAAAGGCTAAGAAACTGTATCAGAAAAACCACTCGTAGATCATGACAACAGCATGAATGAGCGGGTTACATAACTGACACGTTAGTCACATATTGGTAGGCATAATAACATTTTCTTGTCACCTAGCAATACGACAATGGATTATACCTACTTCTTTCAAGTCTTGCTGCAAAACATGCTTTGTCTGTGGATGCTCTTCCAGCAACAAAGGGTGTACTGTAGAAGGGCACATGGCTCGGGATTCCTACCGTGAGGTCCCGACTCTGAGGGTGCAGATTGCCACTGTCAGCAACACAACTCCTTTAAGGTATATCCACTTCCCTTCACAGCCCTGGCTGTGCATTCCCACATACTGCTGAACCCGCCCTCCACCGTGCTTTCTCTTCTGCATATGTTTAGCAAAGCGACAGGATCTCTAGCACAGAGCAGGTTAACCGGTCCAGGATGGGTGTATTTGAGCAGGTCCTCAGCACCGCGAGGACTGTGCAGCGTGCAGTGCTCCTCATCACTGACACAGCAGTGGTGGGGGAGCATTTTCACACCAGTCGTGGGCATAAGATCTGATTCCTCCTCTACTGCAGACGTGACTGCATCTACACTAGGTCTTTTGGATGTATAGCAAATGTGTATCATGTTCCTAGCAAACACTGCTGAAGCAGGAAATGCCTTAAATATCTATCTGGCCTTGCACCACGCAATACCAGAGCCATGGCCGTCTGCAGCGCACTGAGATACGCATGTCCTCTGCTCATCCAGAACTGCTCCACGTTCTCTGTGCACATTACAGCTCAGCCTCTCCAGGGAACGCTGTGTTTGCTGTTACATTTGCACACCAGCCAGCGCTTTGCTTTCTGGTCTATGAATGGTGCATCCAGAAATTGGCTGCTATGCTGGTATGCTTCAGAGAGGATAATGCCATCCTTTTCCCTGCTGTTTATTGTTTACCAGAGGTGCCTAATTTCTGACAAACAAAAGAGATGGATTCTGGGCAATTTAGCAATAATCAAGAGCAGGATGAGCAGGATGAGTTTACAATATGTGCAAGGCTGTGTGTAGGGCTCAACAAAGGGCTGCAATAGCGGGCAGCTTGCTGACACCGGGCCCTTACACTGCTGCATTAGAGATAACAGCAACAAACCTGTCTGCCTTGCACATCGCAGTTAGAGAGTGCAGAAACCTCCAAACTAGCAACAGAACAACCGAACTGGAAGCCTGTGACATTAAATACATGAAAGGGAAGCCTTAGGACTATAAGAAGGAATTGAATAGGTGCTGCTCAAGGGACCATTTAAAAAACGTTGACTAGTTTTGCCTACCAGCATAGCTCTGTCAAAGTCAACAGATGTAAAAGTTTGTGCAGATGAAGTTTTCTCAGGTGCAGAAGAGCCGGGCAAGACTTTCCACTTTCATCAGTCGTCTGGCCCTGGCTCTGCCTCTTGGCGCAGACATCTTTTGGGGTTTCTTTTGTGACTTGATGGGCTTGCCTCTGACGTATGAAATGATGTGAGTGGAGCTGTATGACTGCGGCAAGGAAGCAATACTAGGTGCAGTCAGGACGTGTGTGGCAGGGTTTATTTCATGCCAGTTCCATAACACGCAGCGTGCTCCCTACCTGCAGTGCAGCCCCAGGCGCTCGTCTTCCAGGACCCAGGGGGAGAACCCGGGTGATCTATCCCTCCGTTGCATTAGACACGCAGAGCCCAGGACTGCAGACTGCACTGCTGTGCAGATGCTTGACATACACACCGGGCTGCTGTTACTTACCACAGCATGTGAAGCATCCTGGCCCTCCTTCCCTCCACCAGCCTCCTTCACTCCCATTCTGTGGTATCCCACATCCCTCCCTCCTTAGAGACAGCCACCCCTCATTGGGGCAGATCAAGTGGAGTTGTGACGCGGACAGGGCAATGCAGAAGAACAGTGGCAAGAAAGGGAAGATGCTACAATGGGGTAAATACTCTGCACCCTCTAGCCCTCTTTTTACTACTGTTGGGCTATAAGCTAAACTCTTTCAGCTAATTCATCTTAGGGAAGGGATAGCCTGAACGCAGCAGAGAAACCTCTAATATACAGTCTGCACTGGTGCAATGTTAGCGGAGTGGGCAGAGTTCGTTGAGCAAAGGTAGATGTTTAAACTGTAGGTGTCCATTTGTGAGTTAGTCACCTTGGGATGCCGTTTTAAGTCAGCGAGAAATAGGCACTTTTGGCATATGATAGAAATTTACACTCAGTTGAGCTAAATTGTGCCTTGTGAGCTCCTGCTGCTGCCCGCTGACAATACGGGGAGTCGGGCACAACTAGCTCAGGGGCAAATAAATGTCTGTACGGCACACGACAAATGATGGGCAAGATAAATCACATTTCATATAGCTTTGTTTTGACACAGGGATGCTACACGCTACGGGGCTGCTGGGAGCAGGGCTTCGCGGGGTGCCTGATGGGGCACGCTCTGGCACATAATGCAGAGGCCAGGGAGTCAGATTCAGAGGAGGAACAGAGAGACGCAGTGACAGACACAGCAAAACCCTTCGGGAACGTGGCTGCTGAAGCAACCATGACTTCATTAGACTTGCTCAAGATGCCCTCTAACCTAGACCTTTCACCTCATTTAATGGTTTCTTGGCCTCAATCCCTTATAATTCTGAAATGAAAAAAAAAATCTCTTTTGACTCCTGTTTTCAAGCCAAGGCTGTTTGATTTGGAACACTGCATTGAAGTCTGTGCTACTGATTGATTTCAGGTTTATTATATTTTCCCCTTTGAAACATGCTACAGTAAAAAAAAAAATCTGTACATTTTGTCGTTTTTCATGTAACCCCCTCCCCTCCTTTTTTTTTTTTTTTTTCAATCTTAGCAAATGCTCAGTCTTTTCCACTTCAATAGCTTGAAATTCTCCCCTGGGAGCCCTAAGCTCTTTAAATATTTTTAGGTTGCCAGCTTTCTTATGTTCTCTCTCCAGGAAGCCAATTTTGTTTCTAAGCTCTTGAGAGTAGTCCAGCTTCATCTTTTGCGCACTCACTGCATCACAATAAAATGCTGCCTAATTGCTGCCTCAGCTGAGTCCCAAAGGTGCTGGAGTTTGTCTCTAGGCTACAGTTGTGGACAATAAACTCTTCTCAGACTGGAGTTAAGCCTTTTTATTATTTAAATCTGAGTCATGTAAAATTAGTTTACTACCAAGTAACCCACAAAGATCTAGTATGGAAAGAAACTCCCACATATTGTTTTCCAGCACGATGAGAGAATGACCAGATATAAAGATTTGCAAGCAGCTCGTAATACAAGATGGAATAGAAAGACCAACACTTAATTCAGCCAAAAAGACATGAGAATGTTTCTGTGAGCCTAGGAGTTACTCTCAGACCTTGGCTGTTTGGTGTTCTTTAGCTTCAAATGGAAACTGGCAGTATGAAAAATGCTTTCTTTTTTTTTTTCCCTCTAGCTTATCCATAACCTAAAATACCTAAGAAAGAGGAAAGGCAGCTGTAGATAACAAATGCCAGATGAGGAAGAGTTTTCTGTTCTCAGTTCAGCACAACAGCCAGAGGATTCTGTGAGCATTTTGCTAAAAAATCATTAAGAATACACTAAGGCTGGGTGGCCGCGCCTCCATCAAGCTTGAGAAGACCTCTGCAGCAAGGGACAAATGGACAATACAGGGAGTGAGAATGAACAAATCCTCTTTTTCTCACCAGGATTCAGCCATCCTCAATACCAGAAGAAGACACCAGAAGCAGAAGTACACTGCATACGCAGGCATTTTCTCCCTTCATGTTCCCTTTTTTAACCTGTATTTTAGAATCATAGAATCCTAGAATGGTTTGAGTTGGAAGGGACCTTCAAAGGTCATTTAGTCCAACCCCCCTGCAGTAAGCAGGGACATCTCTGACTAGATCAGGTTGCTCAGAGCCTCGTCCAACCTGGCCTTGAATGTTTCCAGGGATGGGGCATCCACCTGGGCAACCTGTTCCAGTGTTCTACAACTCGCATTGTAAAAAATATTTCCTCATATCTAATCTAAATCTACCTCCCTCTATTTTAAAACCATTTGCCCTAGTCCTGTCGCAACAGGCCCTACTGAACAGCCTCTCCCCATCTTTCCTGTAGGCCCCCTTGAGGTACTGGAAGACCGCTATCAGGTCTCCCTGGAGCCTCCTCTTCTCCAGGCTGAACAGCCCCAGCTCTCTCAGCCTGTCCTAAAGGAGAGGTGCTCCAGCCCTCTGATCATCTTTGTGGCCGTTCTCTGGACCCTCTCCAACTGGTCCATGTCCTTCGTATTTCTTTTAAACTGCTTAGATATCTGTTGTAAAATATGGCTTCCGATAATAGTGCATACTCCACAGACAATAAAGACTTATTCATCATTTTTTGAGACTATTTCCTTAAGACAACACTTCCTTTGGCTGCGTTTGGTGCTGTGTGCCCAAATCCACAGTCTTAATTAGGTAAAAAAGAAGCTGGAAGAGGCCTAGATGTTCTCAAAATGGTTAGACTGTCCTTTAATTGGAAAAGGTCAGACATGATAGCAGAGACCTGCCACAGTCTTTGCGGTGGTGTTGGCAGCACACGTGCAACCTGGGACACTCGTGAGTGAGGACAGCACACATCCACGTCAGGGTGAGCCGATTCAAACGGCTCTTCGTACGGCTCCTGTCGTCAGCACACGGTGCGTGCACAACAGGCAGATGGATCCATCTGCAGGAACTGCAAGGCGATGGTTAACCACACACCGTACACCTTCCCTCACCTACCCCTCATGGCCCCCAGTCAGCTCGGTGGTCCCCTGCCTCCATGATGGCACCGGTACTTCTTCCTGCACTCTCAGCGGCAATACCATAATGCTGTTGGTCTGTCACTCCTGGCTGATTTTGACTGAGCACTCCCAGTTCATCCTGTCCTTCCTGATTAAGTTGGGGAGAGGAGGAGATTAAGAGTTTGGTTGTTTCTGTCACTCTTTTATGGACACTAACTGGTTTACAGCTTTTGAAGGCATGATGCCCACACGTGATAGTGAAAATCTGGAGAGTTGTTAAGCGGTGTTTACAAGTGTAATGTCATTTTTGACTCATAGCTGCCTTTTTTGTTTTTTCACTAGCTGTTTTCACAGAGCTTCCATGCTTTCTAATTTCTTTACAGTGATATCTTCATAATTTCCACAAAGCATTAAACAGAAATCCAGCTGTTTTGTTTGTGTGTACTGAAATATGCTTAAGGCTCTTGTGAGTTACCCTTAACACAGAACATTTCACAGAACTATACATTATACCACAAAATTATTCTTAACATATTAATTTAAACCATATTTTTCTTTAGATTAGTTCATAAAGAGAGAGGAAGGAAGATATTTAGCTCCAGACAGCACTTGCAATAGAAATCAGTTATTTCTGTACACCATCTTTCCTTTGAAATATCACTAAATGATTTCCAGAGCGAGGAAGAATGTAATTTAATGATCCCTTGCACAGCTCGAACACCTTTCATCAGAGCATCTCAAAGAATTTCAGACAAGCCTGAAAGCTTGTCTGTTTTTCCCCAACTATATCAGTTGGCCTAATAAAAGATATTATGTCTTCCTACACACCTTGTATTGTTTAGCACTCAAAGCATTATCATACTTGTTTTACAGATAACTAAAAAGGGCACAAAGAATCCACGGAGTTTTATTTCAAACAACGAATCTAAGATGAGCTCTGTGGGGTCCCGTTTTCATTCAGTCTCCAGGACTTGCAGAATACATGTTCTCAGATTACAGGCAGACATGTGGAGTGAAGTCTTCGTCCCACTGACATCAGTGGCAAAATTCCCATTGATCTGAATAAGGCTGAAACTGCGTCCTAGCTTTTCTAAGTGCCGCCTGCCAAAATCGACTTCAGACCTGTGCATCCTTCCTGTCTTATGCGTCACCATTAGTAATGAAGGTTCTGCGGTCCGCACCGTGTCTACCATTACATCCTCAAGAAGTGATCAAGACAAATCTAAATGCGTAATGAGAGACCCCAGCAACAGGAGAGGTCTCTGCACAGTGAGTGTATGGTGTGTGGTTAACCATCGCCTTGCAGTTCCTGCAGATGGATCCATCTGCCTGTTGTGCACGCACCGTGTGCTGACGACAGGAGCCGTACGAAGAGCCGTTTGAATCGGCTCACCCTGACGTGGATGTGTGCTGTCCTCACTCACGAGTGTCCCAGGTTGCACGTGTGCTGCCAACACCACCGCAAAGACTGTGGCAGGTCTCTGGTTCACTTTCTAAACACCAGCAACGATGAAGGAAGAGGAAGACTCAGGGCCCCAGGGTCACCTTGTCTTACAACGTCCATTGCAGTGTGATGGATGCACTGTCCATGAACAGGTCAAGCCAGCCACAGGTCAGGGGCTGGAGGGGTGTCTCTCTGGGGGGAAGAAAGACACTCCTCCTGCCCTCTTCCAGTCCCAAGATTGTAACTCCACTTACACTTTGTTCAAAAGGTTT
>WHYT01017281.1:533807-547163 GCA_009806455.1 Tetrax tetrax
GTCCATAAAAGAGTGACAGAAACAACCAAACTCTTAATCTCCTCCTCTCCCCAACTTAATCAGGAAGGACAGGATGAACTGGGAGTGCTCAGTCAAAATCAGCCAGGAGTGACAGACCAACAGCATTATGGTATTGCCGCTGAGAGTGCAGGAAGAAGTACCGGTGCCATCATGGAGGCAGGGGACCACCGAGCTGACTGGGGGCCATGAGGGGTAGGTGAGGGAAGGTGTTGGTCTGGTTCACTTTCTAAACACCAGCAACGATGAAGGAAGAGGAAGACTCAGGGCCCCAGGGTGACCTTGTCTTACAACGTCCATTGCAGTGTGATGGATGCACTGTCCACGAACAGGTCAAGCCAGCCACAGGTCAGGGGCTGGAGGGGTGTCTCTCTGGGGGGAAGAAAGACACTCCTCCTGCCCTCTTCCAGTCCCAAGATTGTAACTCCACTTACACTTTGTTCAAAAGGTTTAACTGTACATACATCCTACTAGTATCACTTTACTAGTACTTGAGTTCAGTGTCAAGGCACAACTGATGTCAAAACCAGAGAAAACTGGGGAGGATCTTTAAATACGTAAAAAGTAGTTGCAAAGAAGGATGAAATAAACTGTTGTTTATGTCTATTAGAACAACAAGCAATGGGGATAAATTGCTGCAAAGGAGATTTACATTAAACCTCTAGACAACTGTCCAGGATTAAGAAAAATTAAGCATTGGTATAGACTGCCTAGAGAAACAGAGAAACTTTCACCACTGGTATGTGTCAAAATGGCTTAAATAAGCAACATCAAAAGTTTTACTTGTGATGATTGTCCACTGAAGCAGAGAATAGATTTGGAGATCGGTCTGAGAATGGTTGCAATGTGTGACCAGGTTTTCCCAAACGTATTCTTTTTTTCTCCCCCTGGAAGGTGTTGCTGGAGATTTTCTGTTTGTGTGAGATCTGAGATGCATTTCTCTGAAAATATTTGTCTAAGACTGGGGGAGCCATTTATCTTCTGAAGTGCCCGTTCCTCTCCACTGATCACAGATGCAGTCACAGATGACTGGCTTGGTGTGGACACCTACTTATTGAATCCGTAAAGTCAGATGAGACATTTCCCATACTTAATGACAAATCGTGTCCTTTCTCATATAATCCTAAATGTAACACTCAACTCTCCATTATTCATTCCAACTATAATTACTTGTGCACGTATAAGGTGGCACCCATAACACGTAATCATAATGTTATTTATGGTCTTGTATTAGTAATGTTATCACATTATACTTAGATGCCATATGGTGCAATGAAGAATGTAATTAAATTTTCCTATGCAATAGATGGAAAGCTTCTACAAGACAATTAATAGAATCTATTCCACTTTTGCATGCCATTCCTACTGAGAATATCACTGGAGTGTGTGGTGTCTCAGGAAGGAGAATTTTATTTTTAGATCTGAGAGCCAGCCAAAGCCCTGCTGAGTTGCAGGTAGACCTGCTAACTGGGAATGTACGAGGCTTTATTTCAGCAGTGTGTATGAAACACTAAGGTGCTTCTGATATCTGATATCAACCACTTCTGTTTGCAAAGTCTCTATATAATTAACATAGGTCCTCATATAATCTGTATGCACTTATGTGTTTATATTGTACTCATTCCTTCACAGGACTAAAACTGGGCACTTAAGACATGTCTACATTATGTCCTACACTGGGGTCAAGCCTGAGCACCTAGTTGTCCCCTCTGCTTAATTGTTAGCTCTCTCCTTAGGGACCTGCTTATGTGCATCCCATGCATGCAATATATGGCATGGATCCTGGGTAGTTCACTCTTGGGTTTCCCTCCCTAATGGCAAGAAGGCCAAGAACATTATATTTGGCTCCCTCAGACCCACATTAGGCTTTCAATACTCCTCCCGTAGGTTCTGCACTCTTGCAAGTGCAGAGAGGGGACACCACAAGATGCACATATGAAAACCAGGGTGACACGGACAAAGCAGTCTGTCATAGCCCTAAGCAGCTTGGGTGTGAGAAAGGATGCACCACTGAGCCTTGGGATGGAAAATTGGTCCCCTTCTTGTGGATACACTCTTTGGAGCCACTTGCAAATAACGGCACAGGGAGTCTGCCCATATCAGCCAGCACTGCACTGAACAGCAGTGCTGGAGGCTGCTTTCATAACATAGAAAGGTCGCAAGGAGTGTCCCAGTAGGAGAGGGATTTTGGGGTATTACAGCAAAACAGAAACGCAGAATACAAAAGGTAAAGGTGACCAGGAGAAACAGCACAGGAGGCTCTGGGGAGACCTTATTGTGGCCTTTCAGTTCTTAAAGGCAGCCTATAAGAAAGATGGGGACAAACTTTTCAGCAGAGCCTGAGGCGATAGGACAAGGCGTAATGGTTCTAAGCTAAAAGAGTGTAGATTTAGACTGGACATAAGGAAGAAATTTTTTACAGTGAGGGTGGTGAAACACTGGAACAGGTTGCCCAGAGAGGTGGTAGATGCCTCATCTCTGAAGACATTCAAGGTCATCCTGGACGGGGCTCTGAGCAACCTGACCTGGTTAAAGATGTCCCGCTCCTTGCAGGGGGACTTGGACTAGATGACCTTTAAAGGTCCCTTCCAATCATGCTTTCCAATCATAGGATCATTCTATGATTCTATGATCTATAAAACTGTAGATTATTCTACTATGCTTTTTTGAACCGTTTTTTTTTAATAATCTTTTTTTTTTCTTTTGTAATCTGTAATCATGGGAACCCCAATCTTACATCTTCTTATGCACAAGCACTGTCATCATACATATATTTCTCCACTGTAAAAGGATGGGAAAAATTAAGGGTCTATACTGGTTTTGGCTGCGGTAGAGTGAATTTTCTTCATAGCAGCTAGCATGGGGCTGTGTTTTGGATTTGTGCTGAAAACAGCACTGATAACGCCGGGATGTTTTAGTGACTGCTGAGCAGTGCTTACACAGCGTCAAGGCCTCTTCTGCCTCTCACAGCACCCCACCTGCGAGTGGGCTGGGGGTGCACAAGAAGCTGGGAGGGGACACAGCTGGGACAGCTGACCCCAGCTGACCAAAGGGATATTCCGCACCGTATGATGTCATGCTCAGCACAGAAACTGGGGGAAGAAGAAGAAGGCAGAGATGTTCGGAGTGATGGCGTTTGTCTTCCCAAGTAACTGTTCTGCGTGATGGAGCCCTGCTTTCCTGGAGATGGCTGAACACCTGTCTGCCGATGGGAAGTAGTCAATGAATTCCTCGTTTTGCTTTGCTTGCATGTGCGGCTTTTGCTTCACCCATTAAACTGTCTTTATCTCAACCCATGAGTTTTTGCACTTTTACTCTCCCGATTCTCCCCTCCATCCCACTGGGTGGGGAGTGAGAGAGCAGCTGTTGGGGGCTGAGCTGCCTACCAGGATTAAACCACAACAGACTCATTTTGTAACTTCACTACATTTAAAAGTGCATTGACCATGAAAACTAAACACAATACTTTCCCTCCCCTCCCCTCTCCTTTTTTTTTTTTTTCTTTTAAGGTGGTAAGTAAAATTGTTTGAATGAGGAAATGCACACAAGAAGACGATAGCACATACATATTTAGCTCCAGGTCAGCATATGAAGTTTAGCTTCAGTTATGCTTCCTTCTTCATGGAGAAGGACCAGAAGGAGGTGAGTACTTCATCTAAAAGAAGTAACTAGCCAGATAGAGCTATGGGAGGTCACAGATAAATACCATGAAACACTCTTTTCACAGGTTATTAAGAAGCTTACCTGATGACTACCGAACTTTGAAAAGTAGCATGAGATGCCGTGTAAAAATTAATAACTATTAAAGACTATTAACAGTTCTCTCACCTCATTGGGTTTGTGGCCAGCATTCCTAATACATGCTTATTCTAAAATAATACTGTTTTAAAATAGGATAGTTAATTCTGTAAAAACATGAAATATCTTAACTGCCAGAGACCTGCAAAGTGTCCTAGTGGTGCTCACTAGTGGCACCAAATCTCTCTGAACAGGAATGGCTTTTAATGATCAGAAAATGAAGTTTTAGTCCATCACGTGTGCAGCTGACTGTGAGTGGTTTTCCAGGTTAGTACACACGGCAACTGAACCTGGCTTGCTGCAGTCTGCATTCCTCTATGTACAAGGAGCAGCCGTGTAGCCTGTGGGTGGGATTCAGCTGGCCAAATGCAGGTATTTCACATCCAATATGAATATCTCATACAGTTCATATGAAGCACCATCTAAAAGACCAGATTTTCCAATGATTTTGAAAAGAATCTAAGGCAATTAGCTCACGTGCAGATGTCCACACTATAAACCATTCAAGTTGGATAAATTGCATCCAGTGTGTCTGTTGAAACATTAGCAGCTCTTGGTGGGGAATGCTATGCAAACTTGATTGCATGTTAGTGTCAACACCATGCTTTTAGGTTTATAAATAAAGTTTAGCATACCTTTTCATGGTACATTTTAAAACCCCGTATTATAACCATTTTTACATGGATAACAGCGATATAAGGCTAAATTATCTCTTTCATGCAAAGATGCAAACCATGATAAACTACCACGGTATCTGTGGAACTGTAATGGTATAAATACCACATACTCTAACAGAATGATGCTTAGACACAAGACTAATCTCCTTAACTCACATCCCAAAGTTGAATCTATCTTTCTGTTGGTGGCACATTTGGCAAACAGGTCCCTGAGTTCAGCAACTCATTTCTATCTCTTGCTAAAGCTCATCACTTCCTCAGGTATGCAGGCTTAACCGTTTACAAGGTCACATGATAAACCAGAACAGCAATGATCTAGGGTAAAAGTAACACCTTCTTTCTCAGGCTTCCTTCTAACCCAGGTTATTTCACCAACCTAGTTGACAGTGCCACCACATCAACAGCTGTACTAGCAAAAATGACAGAGTGATACTCAAAAGCAGAAGGCAAGAACGAGCACTGAGGGGTGCAGAGCAGTTAAGTTAGTTTTGTTGCCAAGGAAAAGATGCAAAGAATAGCACACAACAGCATTCGAAGTTGAAGAGGCTCCTGCACATGATAATTCAGAGGAGAAGCCTAACTAACATAGTCTGAATTGCTCTCCTTCAACTATGCAAGGCATCTAGGGAGACAAGTCTCCTAATTTAGGCATCTAAGTGAGATGTTTAAATGTAGGCAGTGAATATTCCCCCAAGAATGTGAATGGGATATTACGATAATTTAAAATATGTTTAACCAAAGCTGTGATACCAATGTCTGTTATTTTATGAGATACTGTTCTTTGTTCCACTGACCCTTGACTGACACAATGTTTCTCATTTATTAGATAAATGAACAACATTAACAAAATGCACATCATCCAAATGCAGTCCAAATTGTGAAGTTAAAAAAAGATTCCCAAATTTACCCTCAAAATATGAACCAGATTAAGTTGTTCACATGGAAACAACTGCATGTTCCCTATAGTAATCACATTAGGGGACCAGAAATGGGAAAGAGTTTCTTTGTAAGGATCACCAGCATATCTTATTTAACTTTCTTGCTCTCCTTAAACATTTTTTTAAAGTTTTCAATTAGGAACTTTGGCTGAATGTTCATCTGTAATTACATCTTGCCATTTACTACACTGCTCCTACCTACTCGGAACTTCTCACACATTCAGTGATGGGGGTTTAAGAAATCATCGATAAATGACAGAAGTTGTTCTTTCAGTGCAGATGCATGGACTCCCGTGTGCTTACCTCCTGCCCTCCTGCCCTGCAGAATCTTGATATTTAGGCACACACTGGAACACCAGTTTTCAGTGCATTTTTCTCCAACACAGCCACCTTCGTTGCCATCGATTACAGCACTATGCCAAGGACTGTTCAAGACAGTCTTGGAAAGGATTACTGATATGTTAAAGAACATTCTTTAAATACAGCTATCTCCTGGTCTGGATGAATGTGTTTACAGGAGTGGATTGTTAAAGCCAATTCATCTTCTAATATCTCACACTGCAGAAGTGGAACTAACATGCCTAAGAAATCAAAAACGCTGGGTAAGCCATTAATATGTACTAGACTGTGCTTTGTTTATTCTCTTGGTCTGGGCATCTAAACAGTGTGTGCAGTGTGTGTAACAGCTCCCTTATTTGAAACGGCAACTTCTAAGTCAGAGAAATATCTACAGGGGAATGAGAATAATAGACACCAGCATGACTTAAAATTAATGGCTGTGCCTGAGTTAACAGGCTCAACTGATGTAATTGTTTGGTTCAAACTATCACAGCCTAATTTCCTATGGTTTTGTATCCATTTCCACTTAGAATCATAGAATCATAGAATGGTCAGAGTTGGAAGGGACCTTCAAAGGTCATCCAGTCCAACCCCCCTGCAAGAAGCAGGGACCTCCCTGACTAGATCAGGTTGCCCAGAGCCCCATCCAGCCTGGCCTTGAACGTTTCCAGGGATGGGGCATCCACCACCTCTCTGGGCATCATCACTTAGCCCTCATCACTTCAATAAAGCTGCTGCCTCTGGGTTATCCATGGTATTGCAACCGTGCACAGAAGTAGGTGCTGCAAGTAGCACTAAGTGTGGAGCTGTCAGTCACTTTACGCGTACAGGCTGGGCAACTTGTCACCAGGTGAAATATTTAACAGCTAAGTTCTGTGTACCTTGTGCTCAGCAGAGGCACCAGCTGAGCCCATCTTTTCTGCCATGCTACTTGCTATGAAACTAAAAAGAACTCGGGTACCCTTAAGACCCCCACCCTTTTGCAAATGCAGTGGAAATTGGCTAATGAGGTTCAAAATTACTGCAGTGGGACAGACAGCGTGCAACTCCAGAAGTGTCACATCTTAGCAAAGCAGACTAAAATTCACACTACCACGAAAGAGTTATCCCACCAAATGTTTTTTTTTTGCTTAATTGTGCGTCACAGGAGATTTCCTCTCATTTGTCAACCCCAGCAGACAGATTAAGGGAACTTTGCCACTTGATACTCTCTAGTGGTCTCCCACACGACTGAGATGATGTGAATAAACTTTTCTTTCCCTGTCCTGGTTTTCACTTAACAGTTGCCAACACACAGCTCCCCAGGCCTGTCTCTACTTTCTTGGAGGTTTCTGTTCAAGACTTCCTCTCTCTGTTTTGACTGCTGTAAGCTGTCTTCTTATTCCTTCTCCAAAAAGAAATCCTCCAACATATGCAAAATGCTTCTGCATGTTAAGTATACACAGAAAACAAACACAATATCCTAGTTACTGTTAATTCTTCTAATTCCTGTCCACAAACTCGAAGCAGAACTGGTTTTTTCAACCTTCTGTGGGCTTACTTGTACCCATCTCAAAGATCTGTCTTCTCTTCTACCTGTATTTTCCATTTATCATGCATTGGCTTGTTCTTCATCATTTTAATCAACCTATTCACAACTGCCATGACAGCTTTCTCTCTCTATGGCTCTAACAAGGCAACAAACATATTAGGTGCTGCTCCTCTCACTTACTTTTAGGCATCTATGGTGCAAACACTTATATTTATGCTGATTGTGCAGGTTCATCACGATCCAGGAGGCCTGCATGGATGGAAAAGGAGCTCCTGGACCAACTCAAAAACAAAAAGGAGGCCTACGGAGGGTGGAAACAAGGGCAGGTAACCTGGGAGGAATACAGATAAATTGTCTGAGCAGCCAGGAATCAGGTTAGGAAAGCCAAAGCCCTGACAGAATTAAATCTGGCCAGGGACATCAAGGACAAAAAGAAAAGCTTCTATATGTATGTCAGGGATAAAAGGTGACCAGGGAAAATGTGGACCCTCTCTGGAAGGAAACAGGAGACCTGGTTACCCAGGACATGGAGAAGGCTGAGGTACTCAACAACTCTTTTGCCTCAGTCTTCACTGGTAAGGGCTCTACCCACATTGCCCAAGTCACAGAAGGCAAAGGCAGGGACAGGGAGAATGAAGAACTGCCCACTGTAGCAGAAGAGCAGGTTCAAGACTGTCTAAGGTATCTGAAGGTGCACAAGTCCATGGGACCCAATGAAATGCATCCGTGGGTCCTGAGGGAACTGACGGATGAAGTTGTCAAGCTGCTGTCCATCATATCTGAGAAGTTGTAGCAGTCTGGTGAGGTCCCCACTGACTGGAAAAGGGTAAACATAACCCCCATTTCTAAAAAGGGAAACAAGGAAGACCCAGGGAATTACAGGCCAATCACTCTCACCTCTGTGCCTGGCAAGATCATGGAACAGATCCTCCTAGAAACTATACTAAGGCCCAAGGAAAATAAGGAGGTGATTGGTGACAGCCAAAATGGCTTCACTAAGGGCAAATCATGCCTGACAATTCTGATGGCCTACAACCACGTTACAGCATTGATGGATAAGGGATGAGGAACGGACATCATTTATCTGGACTTGTGCAAAGCATTTGACACTGTCCCACATGGCAACCTTGTCTCTAAACTGGAAAAACATGGATTTGATGGACAGACCACTTGGTGAGTAAGGAATTGGCTGGATGGTCACACCAAGCAGTTGCAGTCAATGGCTCAATGTCCAGGTGGAGACTGGAGATAAGTGGCATTCCCCAGGGGTTGCTATTGGGACCAGCGCTGTTTAACATCTTTGTTGGTGACATGGACAGTGGGATAGAGTGCACCCTCAGCAAGTTTGCTGACAACACCAAGCTGTGTGGTGAGGTCAATACACTGGAGGGAAGGGATGCCATCCAGAGGGACCTGGACAGGCTGGAGAGGTAGACCAATGCAAACCTCATGAGGTTCAACAAGGCCAAGTACAAGGTCCTGCATATGGGTCGTGGCAATTCCAAGCACAAATACAGGCTGGGTGGAGAATGGATTGAGAGCAGCCCCAAGGAGAAGGATTTGGGGGTGCTGGGGGACGAGAAGCTCAACATGAGCCAGCAATATGTGCTTGCACCACAGAAAGCCAACCGCATCCTGGGCTGCATCAAAAGAAGCATGGTCAGTAGGGTGAGGGAGGTGATTCTCCCCCTCTACTCTGCTCTCATGAGACCCTACCTGCAGTACTGCATCCAGCTCTGCAGCCCCAGCATAAGAAGGACATGGACCTGTTGGAGAGAGTCCAGATGAGGGCCATGAAGATGATCAGAGGGCTGGAGCACCTCTCCTGTGAGGACAGGCTGAGAGAGTTGGGGCTGTTCAGCCTGGAGAAGAGAAGGCTCCAGAGAGACCTTATAGCAGTCTTCCAGTACCTCAAGAGGGCTTATAGGAAAGAATGGGAGAAACTCTTTAGCAGGGCCTGTTGTGATAAGACAAGGGCTAATGGTTTTAAACTAAAAAAGTGTAGATTTAGATTAGACATAAAGAAGACATTTTGTACTGTGAGTGTGGTGAGACACTGGAAGGGGTTGCCCAGAGAGGTGGTGGATGCCCCATCCCTGGAAACATTCAAGGCCAGGTTGGACGGGGCTCTGAGCAACCTCATCTGGTTGGAGATGTCCCTGCTCCTTGCAGGGGGGTTGGACTTTTAAAGGTCCCTCCCAACCCATACTATTCTATGATCATCTAAGTCTCCTATGAGCACTGGAAAAAAATTAAACACATTCAGGGCATAGTCCAACTCGGTCAAAGTGGAAATTGTATCCTCAAGTACCTATCTCTCTTTCTCTACCACAAAAAAAACTTATAGCAATGCTAATCAGGGGCAAAGGTCTACAAGACAGATATCTACATTTGACCAGATAAATAAACACACTTGTGTCCATTCCTGCTCCCAGTGTCTGGCTTAACTGAAAACTCATTTGAAAATGAACTGCTTTCCCTTGAACTGTTCTCTAGTAACAATTCACCGCATTTTGAGATATACCTTGTGTCAAAGATGTTGACTACATCCTTCTGTGTCGCCACTCCATCACAATTTCTCAAGATTCAGACTCTGAGGTTCATTCCTAGGAGAGAAATCCACAGATGTGTCATACTGATAAATATCATACCATAAAAATATCTATGCAGAAGAACAATTACTATGTGTGTATGAAAATTAACATTGTGTGTCTACTGATGCCTTTACTGAGTTATGCATAACTTCCCTTGGAAGGTTAATGCTCATGAATAGGTAATGTTATCTTCTTTTCCCTATTGCTTCCCTATTGTTTTTCTCCTTCCATTATTACCACATTCCTGAACGTAACCTGTAAGACCTTTGGTAAAGAATTATGTTTGTATGTGAGCGTTAAAGATTATTATGAAGGCAAGATAATTCTTGTAGTCTAGTTAAATATAATTGCAAGGGGAAGGGAAGACAAAAGCAAAGGGCAGTTCATAATTCATAGAGATTTCACATGTTTTCAGCCTTCTCCTGCAGGACTTTGTGTGTGGGAGTAGGTTACAAATGAAGCTTTCTGCACCTTTGTGCTAAAAGCCTGTGCCAGCCATCTGAGTTAGACACTGTCTATGGAATTTATAGAACGATAACCAAATCAATTCAGAAACGAGTTTTGTTAATCTGACACAGACCCTAAGAGTGGATAGCTTTAAACTTATCTGACAGTGTCTGCAATTACTCTAGCTGAAGAGACACTTTTGAACCAAATCAAATGTTCATGGCAAAAGAGTTACATTAATTTATATCAGCTTCTGATTGAACTGACTAAAATAAATCAAAGAGAGAGGGCACGCAATCAGCTCTGCTGGCAGATTTGCAGATCGCTGGAAAGGGGCATAAGTCTCTGGGGCTTGGCTGTGAGTAATGCTCTCCTCCACCAGCACAGCTGGAGCCTGCCTAACCACAGCCGCTGACACCCACCAACATCATGTCTTACCCAGAACTGCTAGGTTTATAGCCTCTATCAAAAAAGAAAAAAGATTTAAGCCATGAGAATATACCCGTAGTAGAACAAGTTTCAGTGGCTTAAAACATCACACCCCTTCCCAGCCATTTCTTACCTTCTCTTTGCCCGAGATTACTGCCTCACAGCAGAGCTGGGGGAATGAAACACATGCTCTAGTCCCAGCCGCTTCAATACAAGGTCCAGCAAATTAGCTTAAGCTCCTGCTAAAGATGACTCTGATGTCATATTTTGTATTAAAACAGATTAGAAACATTAGTGTTTTCCAATCCAGGGACTGTTGTGTTGCAGGAACCTTTGGTAAGCAGGCAGAATAGATGGTCAGGGAAGCAGTATTTCTTGCATTGCTCCAGCCAGATTTGCTGGAGCTTGTCTGACTGCGGTGATAGGAAAGGCTATGAAATTTCTCTCACATGGCTACCATTCTTTTGCCTTACTAACAAGTCTATGGGCTTCTGATTGTCTGGCTGGACTAGATGACCTCCTGAGGTCCCTTCCAACCTGAATTACCCTATGATCCTTACATATATCTAGCCTGCAGGGCTAGGAACCTGGAGATGTGGTTCGCTTCCTGCTGACTCAGTCACTTAGCAGACCTTGACAAACTGCATAGACCAATGCTTACCAAACTTTCCCTCTAAGGGGTACAACTAGGGTGACACTGGTATTGCTCTGATGTTGAACAATTACTTTTCAAAGGGAGGTCAGCGGTAGTATGAGTACCCTCTGCCACTAGGAAGCAGCCCCATTCGACTCAAGTGTTACTAAAAAAAAAGAGATGGGGAAAAAAAATCCCAAACCAAACAAATCAAAGATTACGACTAAATAACCAACCTTCTCTGCGTCACAGATTCCTAGCTGGGGGATATGATCCTCAGACAAAGAAGTTAATATGTTGCCTTATGTGATAAGAAATATATAGTCTTGTGGGAAGGGATATTATGGCAGCGCTGGGAGCAGGCTGCTTATGATCTGCTCTCCCCAAGAAGCGCTGAGCTCTGTAAGGTCTGCACAGCATCTATGCTTTTGGGTATGTGAAAAACCAGCAGGAATTGATGTCATGGGCAGGCAAGTTTGAAGAAATCTGGAAAACGGGGAAGCCAGAGTTGCAGCTGTTATGAATTCATCACGATTTTGGCCCCAGTTCTAAAATACTCATAAAGGCATAAGAATCTCCACATGCTTTTGAGGGAAGGAAGATCTGTAGATATACGAGTGACACATTCACACATGCTGTATTGTTTAAGGAGCATACTGAGCTTTTCGTTTCAATCCCCACTCTCTCACTTGTGCCAGTTAACATTTCTGAGAACCTTATTGTGAGACACAACCCCATGCTGCTACCTTAAGGTAACTGCAATTGACATCTTCTGGAGAAATCACGTGTCATTATCGGGAGCGATCACAAGATCATCAGTGGGACACTCTCAGAGCTGTCACAAGGCAGTTCCTGCAGCAAGGACTCACTGCAGTGGTGCAGCCGCACACAAAAACGCAGCTCAGATCCGCTGGGATCTGAATGGGCTGCTCCTACCTCCGTGTCTCCTCTGCTTTCCTCGTGCCTGCGGCAGCTCTGCAGGCTCAGCTAGCACAGGAACGTGATCCAGCTGAACTCTGGTAATTTTCTGGAGGGGCACAACTAGCTTTCCACTGGATCAGATCCCAGGCTTGCCTTGCCAGATGGCAACATAAGCGTTATTGCTGTGTAAATAACAAACAGGAAAGCATAGCCATGATCATAGAGGAAGGCAGGACTGTCCCTTTTGGTGGCAATACGGACATAGGCTGGCTGCCATTAACCATGAAACAACATCCTGAGAGGTTTATAACCGCACTGCTCCCCTCGCAGAGGCCAGCCTGTTCTTATTAACTGAGATGCAGGCTTCATTAATGCTGGGGAACGTTCACCCTCAGCGGACAACACAAACCGGGTGGTGCCATCCCCTGAGGCTGATATCAAGTACCGCTTTGGTCCAAGGAACAGGCAAACCCCCAAATGTGTTCCTTTACTGCTACAGAAAACCCTCCAGCAAAGACGGTGCGGAGTCCCCTCCTGCGTGCCCACGCAAGACAACTGTGCATTTTCCCTATCCTAGCTGAAGTGGAAGCAGATGATGCCTGCATGCCGAGGGTGCGTGTCCATCCCCTGAACCCTCAACACAAAACGAAACGCCGAGGCCCCTCACACCGTCCTCCCTCCCCAGAGCCCGCGCCATTGCGGCTCCTGCTCGTCCCGGCCAGAAAAGGGAGCGGCCCTGCCTGCCCCCAGCTGGGACGCTGAAGCCACAGCTCAGCCAAAACGCACCCGCTGCCACCCCCGGCGACGCGAGGGGATTTGCCTTTGTGTCAAACTGGCCGGGAAAACCCCACCCTTTCCCCCTGCCAGGGCAAGGCCCGCGGCGCTCCCCTCACCGCCCGCCCGAGGGCCCCGGCGGGGGCGGGGTAGCGGGAGGCCGCGCCGCGCCGCGCCGTCCCCTCCCCGCGCTCCGCCGCCGCCGCCGCCGCCATGGCAACCACCCGTCGCCGCCGCCGCGTGCGCGCGCGCGCGC
>WHYT01017281.1:547242-573259 GCA_009806455.1 Tetrax tetrax
GAGGGGCAGGATGCGGTGGGAGGGGAGGGGTATGTGGCAGGGGTCTACGGGAGAAACCCGGGTGGGTGGATGCGGTCAGGAGGTGCGTTTGGGGGGGAGGATGGGTGGGACGCAAGTGGAGGACTCTACCGGGGGCTGAGGAAAGAAGGAATGGCAGGGAAAATGGGGACAGAGGTGGATGGGTGGATGGATGGATGGATGGAAGGGGAGAGACCTACTGGAGGAGGGGCGGCGGGGCAGGGGCGAGAAGGGGGCTGTGCTGAATGCAGAGCGGATGGGAGGCTGGGAACAGGGACACGTAGCAGGCACCGGCCAAAAAGAGCCAGGGGCCCTGGGAAGCCTCTCCAACCGGTTCATTTCATGGTCTGCAGCTTCATGTGTCCTACCACACTTAGGCTCCCTTGACCTTGTTGCACTAGGTGATCTTTACATGAGCAGACATAGGGTTACTTTGAAAAATAATTTTGCTTCATTTCTATTGTGCCTACATTTCTGTGGTGGTGTCAGGTTTGGCATTTGTTTCTTTTCCCTCTCCGTTTCCTCTGTGGCAGTCCTAGTGCTGTCCTTTATCTGGTATTTTCCAACAGGCATGGGGGGGAATAAAATTACAGTTCCTGTTCCATATCATATTTTAGATATACATATTGATGATTAGAGGGAGTTCTTTTTTTTTCTTCCCAAAAATCTTAAAAGCATCACTGCATTAGTACTCCCTTGTATATCAATAATGATTGTCTATTCCTAATACAGTTACAGATGTCACAGAGATGGATTTCTTTCCAATGGATGTTTGGTTTTTATTGCAGTTGAAGGTTTTGGGGCTGTTTCTTTTTTTTTCCATTCCTCCTACCTCCATGTCAGATACATCCTAGGAAGGGTTAGGCTTCTTGCAGCTGCTGGTACTCACCAGACTGCAGAAGTGAACATCACTGCTGCAGCGCGCTTGCAGGACTCTTTGCTCTCAGAGACAGGCTTTTGAGCAGGTAATGGAGAGGAATGGATCCTGCCCTGAGCTAATCACAATCTCAAGATAGTTAGAAAAGTAAATGGAAGACAAGAAAACAACAATAGGTCTTTATCTGGCTTGCTGTGTACACAATTGCAAAAAGAAAAAAAAAAAAGCTCATTCTTCTGAGGATGAGCTGAGAAATCTGAAGATTTGGTGTCTGTAGCACTAACAGCAATATGCATATAAACATATATTTTAAAGAATATATACTATTCTTTAGAACTGTTATTTGCTTAAAAGCAAAGCTTAAAAAAGCAAAATTCTAGTTAAAAAAAATACACATTCATAGTCCTAAAGAGCCAATTCTTTGAAATTCAGAGGGGAATTCAAAAGATGGAAAAGTATCCAGGCCTAAATTCTGACCTTATGAGTCAGGGTTATAAACACATGTGTGAGTCTATTAAACCTCCAATTATTCATGGAAAGTTTATCTGAGTTGCAGATTGGCTGCACTAGGAATGTAGCAGCACCAGAACTGAACCTTTGTGGAGCTGACTATGGTCTGGCAGGGCTGGTGAGCTGTGGGAATGTGGATATGCTGTATCCAGGGCCAGGTGAAGAAGCAGTTTAACTGCCTTCCATGGCGCAGAGCCTGACCTAATAAACACTTTGAACCCAAGCTGGCCCGGCACAGGCCAATCTTGGGAGGCTTTCATGGCACATTCTACCAGAAGAGCTTACACAAGTGATGTGTGGAGAAGAAAGCGCCTCCAGAAAGGGCCAGAGGGATTTTTCATTTGGGCCAGGTTCCACTTTGTTGAGCTCTGGATAAGCCCTGCAGAATCCTTCAGATACCTGAGATCTGTGTTCTGTCAGAGGAGGGATCGGTCACCTCAGGGCTGGTGCCACCTGAACACTGGCTTGGGTTTGGTGTGGTACTAATGCCAGAAGCCCTGGACACCGTGCTGGAGAGAAGAGAGATCTGTGGAGCCAGCCTGGGTCCAGCACCGCGAAGATGGAGAAGAAGCTAGCAAGCCTCCCGCTGCCTGAACTGCATGTATATGGAGCTACACTCCCTAGAGTGCCCCATAGTGTTTGTGTTAGCTGTTTTCATTTCTTATCCGGCCTAGCTGGTGAACACCCTGTTACTCTAAATGATGGAGATGTGACTGTATGGACATGCCTGAAGCTACATGAGGTGCTCTGGAGAAGAATATATTTCCGTAGTCAGTCTTAGGAATAGCACAGCAATTTCTGATCTTCCTCTTTCTATCTCTTATTAAAACACCGACCAACTACTTTCTTGTGTATTTGTGTTCTGCTGGTTTCTTGTGTGTTTGTATTCACTGTTAACTTGTGGTGAATGCCTTGACTTCATTTGAAGATTTATTTTTTTCACTTGCATTTAAAATAACATTCAACTCTCTGCTTCAAGTTAGCTCTCAGAAGACTCCATGCAAAAACAGTCTCGAGGCCTGTGTGCATGCTTCTTTTCCTTCCCACTTCCACACACATTTCCCCATTAACTCCACGGCTGCTATTTCAAAACAGAGTTTTCACTGCCAAGAAGCCAAAACCCAGTTAACAGAAAGCAGTTCACTAAACGAAAAGATCCCTCGGAGCTGGGTTTCCTGGACCACGGTGCGTGCGTGCGCTGCTCTGAAGCGACGTGTCGAACGAGGAGCGAACACTCCAATGGCATTACCGGCTGCAACCCCCAGTGCCGCTGCTGCCGCCACCGTAGCGGCTCTTGTCACTGCTGATGCACGCAGCAAAAGGGGGAAAAAAAATAGAGCATGGGCATAGCACACTTCTCGTCTCTGATTCAAGAAGCCTTTTAAATGCAGTTTAAATCCAGATCTGCTGGAACCGAGCCACATCCTTATTTATATATGTATTTTTAACAGGAGTTGTGATCCTGTGAGGTAATGATCGTTAGCTTCCACACCAGTCCATGGGACTGCAGCTGCAAGTTTAAACAAAGCCAAGTTAGCAGGGAAAGACAGATTTGGCTGTGGAACTTGGCAAGCCTTTTGTTTGTTTGTATTTAATCTGACAACGATCAGTCAAAATGTTGTTTTTGCCATGCGAACGTAATGCCTGATAATTGTCTGCAGCATCAGTGATTGCTTCTGAACAGGGACAGTTAATTATCAGAAATGAAGACCGGTTGTTCTGCGCCCAAGTCCAAAATAAAAGGGATAATCTTTCTGATAAAGCAGACAAGACATTGATTTTTTTTTTTTTAAATAATTGCATCTTTGAATAACTTATTCTTAAAAATCAAGTAAAATGTATCAAGCACATGAAGAAGCAACACTCTTATTTCAGTCAGAAATGGGTTTCTGTAGGCTTTTCCATGTCATGCAGGGGACATTCCAGTTACTGTTGCAGTTTGTGTTTTTCCAGGTAAGGTCCTGTTGCTATATTGTTAGATGTGTCTATTTTAACAAGTTTTAACTTTGAAGCTAGAATAGGATCATTATGCTATTTAAAGTGAAAACATAATCGAGGGAGAGGAAGCTGTTCAAAACTGGTCAAAGCTGGCTTACAAAAACAATATGGCCTTAAACTAAGAAAGGCAAGTTTAAATTAATTGTAAGGAAAAGCTTCAAAGCAGTAAGAACTTGAGAAAGGAACAACTTCAGTTCATTGCTTAGATTCTGGTAATAGAAATGAGTGCATATGACAATGGATAAATTGAAAAATCAAAACCTCTTCACACTGGAATTCTCCTCCTTGCTTTGCTTTGCATGGCAATCGACCTGTTCTGGGGTTGTGCAGCAGCAGAGGACCATCCTGGCTCTGTTTTGCAGAAGTGGAAAGCACATAGTCGTACCTCGGCACTGGCTTTCAGAAGATGGTGCCTGACAGTGTGGCTCTCTGTCTTGTGATGTTTGTTGGGTCTCTTACACTGCATTTCGGGATGCTCGACATCGTGCTGCATGGCTGATTTACAGAAAATGAGAAACAGAATTAGTAACTTCATCTGTGTGTGTCCAGGCCTTTCCAGATGTTCAGCTGCCCAGTCAGCAATACCGCACAGCTGCTATGACGTGAGACCATATGTCCAGCAATCTCAGGGAGCTGTGGAAAATTTTTGGTCTGGCTGGGTAAAATTTTGGTCAGGGAAAGACACATGTCCAGAAAAAAAACCCAGGTATATTATAGCCCTGTCAGTGAGGAATTAACAACTGATTTGGAGAGAAGTCTGATTAGTGGGCAGTAAATAAAGCTTGATGTGACTACTGAAGCAATGAGAGTAAAGCAAAAATGAGTAACTGCTCGTTTAATGAGTGTCATCCACCCTGTGCAAAAGGCAAGTGCCTGTGGAGAAAATGGGACGCAGTTGTGTAACTGATTTTGTCCAAACACACAGGGATAAAAGGGACGTGTAAAGATAGCAGAGATCTGGCACTTGCAGAGGTGAATGTTCAATATTAAGCAACAGGAAAAGCACCCCTGCTACAGACCCCATCTATAGGGGAGGGAAGTTACTGCCTCTGGTAGCACTGGGTTAAGTGGGAGATGAGCTGAAGGGGGGCAGTTGCCCTGCATTCCCACTGGTATTGCGCACAAGTTTGGAGCAGTGTGCTGAACAAGCTGTCCCCCTTTGCCCTCCGCTCACACGGTGACAGTATCTGCCCATGGATATGTTTGTGTGTGCATCATGCTTTAAGGTTAAAGCAGAGACTGTCATTTGGATCTTGCTCAATTGTGCGTTGCTTTAGTTCTGGGAGAAAAACTCTTTTCTGACCCCAGATAGGGATCAGCTCAGCTTATGCTCCAAAGAATAGAGATTAATATCCCCTGTGACCTTTTAGCCTAGCTGCTGCAGGGTTTTTAACAAGTGGGCTTAGGACCCCATGTGTGGCAGCTACGCCGACATGAATGTCTGTAATGTTTCTTCTTGTCAATGATCCGTGAACGAAGGAATCTCCAAGGATATCTTGACGTGCCGTGGAGCTGTTATGGTCTAGTGCAGCACGCAACGATAGGATGAAAAGCTGGTGTCACAAGTAATGTGTAAGTTGTTCTAAATGTCCCTGACAACAGTTGTCCTTTACTTAAAAGATGTGGCTGTCAAGGGTAGGAAAAACAAATATTTAAACAAGACCCCAAATAACAACAGCACTATTTATGTCTTCTGTATTTCTGGTTCCTTGGATGTTTGCAATGTTGTATGAACTCTATACTATAATGTAGAACTAAAAAATAAGTATGTAACATGAAGAAGCCCCCACCTAGTTCTAGACATCTCTTGCTTCCCACTCCTGGCACTGAAGAGGGGGTTTGTCCAAGAAACAATCCAGGAAGAAATTCCTTCTTAAAAATAATTTTTCCTTAATTTTGGATGTATTCATTTTGACTTGCTTTGGCAGTTCTGAACTAATGTTACCATTGCTGATGTGCGTAAAAGGTTTGTCGTTTGTTTAAACAATTTTTAGCCATTAGTTTAAAATAGCCAATCTTGGCTATTGCAATAGGACTTGGGTGTCAGGGGGAGCACTGATTTAGGACGGAGGTCTACAGTTGCTGTAGACCATTCAATGGTCTTAATGGCCACAGAGCTAAAGCTCACCAATGTTAAACAAAATTAGAGTTGTTGCCCCTTTGACTTTAGTTCTGCTCCTGCCTAGAATTTTCTAAGAGCCTATGGGAATGATCCTCAAGCTGAAATGTGTGGCACAGCCCAAGGACAAGGAAGCCCCAACACATCTCTGCGCTCGGTGCAGTGCCAGCCGTGGGGCAGCAGCATGTTCTTGCCATCAAAGTGTTCAGCCACGTGGAAGTGGTGTGGCCCGTAGGTTTATGGGAGGGTAGCAGATTTCCACGGCTTAGCCGCAGGGAGCAGGAGTGAGACCCGGTGTGCATCCGCAGGCAGCAGTAAGGACCATCAGTTTGGCACCGCTGAGAGGCAGAGCGGGTGTTTGCTATAGGCAGCATTCAGTGAGGGCAGAATGAAGGTCACGTGGACACATTTAGCTTATTGTCAGAGGTCTGAATTTTGCTAAGCACAAGGGAACACAAAGGCATAAGATACATCCACCTTAATGCCGTCTTGATCTTGTCTTGTCTCTTCTATAAAAAAGATGAACATTTTTATAACCTGCTAGGATGTAAAAGGTTGTTGCTCCCTGTTCTGGCTTCTCTCTGCCAACACCTGCTCCTACTGCACGCACCCCCGTTTTCAGCTGTGCAGCCTGAACTGTGTGCTACAGCAGGACCTGTGCCCCTGCTTTTTCCCCGTTTGGCTGTGTTCCCTTGTCTTTTTCTGTTTCTTCTCCACCACCTTGGTCTTGCCAAACCCTCCAGACAGCTAGTGGACAAACCCTCCTGAGCTGGCCTGCTACCCCTTGGTCAATGCAGCTCTCTGCATTTCGTAGCTATGAAGTATAATTTTTAGTTTTTGATTTCCAGAGGTTTCTATCTGGGTGAATGTCAGGGACCCTACTCATCCTGAGTCAGAGGACAAGGGAAAGGGACTGATGCTCTTTTTGTGTGGTGAGGACCTAGACTTTGGGTCATGTGGGATTCAGATAAAGGGGCAGGCACTGCTTCGATCTTGAACCTTAAATAAAAACTTAGGTGTACAACATAGCTTGCTTTTGAATGTGTGGTTTAATATTGCTTTCTTGAATGGTTACTGGGAAAAGTTTGGTTTGCCTTAAAAGTCCTGCTGCAATTTACTACCTGTTTAAAGAAGTAAAATCTGTAAATTGTAAATTGTTTTGGGGACTGGGGGAATGTTGTACTTTGGGAATCACTGTTTTAAGAAATCTTAAATTTGGATTGTTCACTACCATAAATCCCAAAGTGACATGTTAAATTTAATGAAAAAATCCAAGTCAGCACATGGATGTTGGAGTACTTTGAAAGAATATTTAAACAGAATGAGGCTCTCAACTTTGTCTATAGTAGAGCTGTCATTCAACCGTATCGTAATCTCATTAGGGTGAGGGCTCTTGAAAGTGCTAAGTGCAGACTTCCGTGATGCTGGCTGGCACATTTAGGCACGTATGGAATACAACAGTATAAAAAGCAATTTAATGCCTCGTGTGATCTGTGATTCACAGGGTTGATGGCTGCTAATATATTGTGGTGATCTACAAATTAAAGTTTGGCTTGTTAGCTTCAGTGTGGGCAGGGCATTTAATTTTCCTGCGTTAATTTCACAGGATTGGAGCCAAAGGCAGCAAAGAAGTTGCATTTTTTATCACTATGAGAGAGTTATGATTCATGATCTCAAACCTTAGCCTAGTAAAGAGATATTCCAGAGCTAAATGGTTGAAAAAGTGGGGGAGACGGGAGGTGGAAAGACACAATTCAGCTATGAGAGAAAAAACAAAACTGGAGTGTCATGGTCTGAATTATTCTATTTGTTTTTCTGATGATTATGTTCTCTTTTAGATTTCTGAGTGAAGATGAATTTAGCAGAGATTTGCGATAATGCCAAAAAAGGAAGAGAATATGCCCTCCTTGGGAATTACGACTCGTCTATGGTCTATTACCAGGGTGTCATCCAACAAATCCAGAGACATTGCCAGTCGATCAGAGATCCGGCAATTAAGGGCAAATGGCAACAGGTAAAGTGAAAGAAGGTTACCTTTATTCTATTACTTCATATCTGAAAAATACACTATACTATACTTCCCAAACCTTTTAAGATATAGAGGATGTATATTGCAGCTAAATCCACAACATTTCTTTCACAGTGATTTGTTGATATTTATAGGGAAATAATTTTTGTGGCATATTTAAAATGAATTATTTTCTTCTAATTGAATCAATACTTTGTTGTTTTCACTTAGGATGTCTGGTTAATCACTTGTCTGTTTGTGTGTGATTGCATACTTTGGAAAAACTGGTTTGCTGAGGACTTTCTTTTGCTGTTTTATCTTTTGACCAGCCCAGTAAACTAAGATGTAAGTGGATGAGTTAGCATCACTAGAATGGTTGTCTGAGTAGCGCTATAATGCTACAATGTGCAAATTTGGATCAGGTTTCTAAAACTCCAACTAACACTCTTAGCCTGGTTCTTGCACACAGGCATCACCGTGCTACGCAGAGAACTGCTGAAGTCAAGGAAATAACATAAGAACCCTCATTTAGCACTTTCAGGATTTAACTCTTCCTGACATTTGGTGGTTCCATTTTTCATTGTACAAAATGTGTTCCATGACAAAAAAAAAAAAAACCCAGAAGATAAACATATAAAGGTGTACTCTAGAATAAAGAATTAATGTTGCATAAATATTACTTTTTGAAAGAAGAACATAGCTCCTATAAAAGATACAGTTTTGCAGTAAGTAGCTGAAGAAAGTATTTCAATAAGCGTTTTTCTAAATGTCAGAAGCAAATTTTTCTTTTTTATTGCAGCAGGTGCTTTGGTTATGGTTTTTGCTTGAAACATCTGACACTAACACACAGTATTTTGTGTACTGATAGCTACAATGCTGTTAGGAGTAATTTTTTAATGACAATACTCTTCATAGGTGTTTATCATAGAGCTGTAAAAGTCTGTCTGCTTATTAAGAACTTGTCTGCAAAGCATGTGTGTGTACAAGCAACAGTGATAGTGCCTAGCTTTCCTGGTGGGGTAATAAGCTGAATGTCGTACAGGAGATAGTCACATTCAAATATTTGTATTCAAGCTCTTCCCCACCCCAGGGCATGCTGATACAAGGTGTTCATGCCCCATGCATGTCCTTAGTTCCTGCCAAACTTGTAGCTGACGTGAAGGTAGAGCATGAGGCTTTCCTTGTTCTGCAGCTGCATCACTGCATTGCCTTCTAGTGTTTAGTGTTTCCTGTGATGATACTGGTTCTTCCATTAAACTTTCAACAGCTCTTATCTTGTGAAGATTACTTCAAGTCCCATGGTATTATGTGTTCTTTGAACTGCTTCAGGGAAGCTTGTGCATCATGGAATGCATGCTGTACATTGGAGACAAGCCTCAAGTGAAAAAAGGACCATTAACACAGTTCCAAGGATTATTCCCTGGGGAAGGCAGCTGGTTCCTTAGCAGAGAATCTGAAGTTGGCACCTTCTCAGAAATGATCCCTTTTAGGTAAAAACAGAATGGCCCTTGAAAGTGTCCCATAAATGCTTTAGAGAACTGTCCCAGGAAAGATCAACAGCAGGTGGAGTAGTGTCTGTCATGCTGTCTGCTCATGTTGATTTTGAAACTTCCCAACTGTCGTAGTTCAGCCCCGATCGGGACCAGACTACGCAGTCTCTCTCTCACTCCCTCTACCCTCTGAGAGAACAGGGGGAGATAATATAAGAAAAACGGCTCGAGGTTTGAGATAAGGACAGGGAGAAATCCTTAAAGTTACCGTCACGGGCAAAAACAGACTGGACTTGGGGAAAAGGATTCATTCCTTACTGAAACTAGCAGGATAATGAGACAGAGAACAAGATAAACCTCCTCCCCACCCCTCCCTCTTTCCAAGCTTAACATTATCTCTACTACCTTCCCCCCTTCCCTGAGCAGCACAGGGAGGAAGAGGGAAAGGGGGTTGCGGTCAGTTCATCACGCATTGTTTTATGCCGCTGTTTCATCGTTGGGGAAAGAACTCCTCACATTCCTCCCCTGCTCCATCGTGGGGAGCCTCTCACGGGCCACAGTCCTTTGTGAAACTGCTCTGGCGTGGGTCATTTCTTCCACGGGGTGCAGTCCCTCCAGAACGGCTGCCCCAGTGCAGGCCCTCCACAGGCCACAGCCTCCTTCAGGCATCCGCCTGCCCTGACATGGGGTCCTCCACGGGCTGCAGGTGGATCTCTGCTCCTCCGTGGACCTCCATGAGCTGCAGGGGGACAACCTGCTCCACCATGGTCATCGCCACAGGCTGCAGGGGAATCTTGGCCAGGAGCCACATTACTCCTCTCCCTCGTTCTTCACTGACCTTGGCATCTGCAGCTGTTCCTCTCACAAGAAAAGTTCTTCGCAACAGGCTGGCAGACGCGTCTCAGGATCTCTTCACATCACCCATCTCATCTTCTCTCCACTTCTTGCAGCCAGGCTGGGCCAAGTCGGGCCCAGTCGGCCGCCTGGCGAGAGGCCAGAGGGTGAGGCCTGCAAGGCCTACAAGGCCCATGCCTCCCCCTCTGCGCCTCTGCCCCCACTCAGCTTCTTCACATCTTGTCTTTTTTTTTTTTTTCTGTTTTCCCCTTCTTAAATACGTTATCGCAGAGGCGCTATCACGGGACATTCTGCTCCCAATCGGCTCAGCCTTGGCCAGCAGCGGGTCCGCCCTAAGCCCGGCCGAGTCCACTGAACAAAGGGGAGCGACTTCTAGCAGTTTCCTACAGAAGCTACCACTTTAGGCCCCCCTCACTAAACAAAACCACAACACCAAAACAGTGGTGGCAGATGAGCTTTGTCAGAATATTGCTTTGCCGTTACTGGTGCCAGTCTTGGCTCAGAGACAAACACCAAAAAGTAAGAAACGTGATTGAAAAAAAAAAAAAAGGAAGTGCTTCATCCCAAGGCTGTTTGCCTTCTCATTCATTTATGGGACTACTCACAGCCCTGGGAACAAAATGATATAGCCCTGAGAGCAAATGATGCATCCCTGGAGCCACCAGCTTTTCCATACCTGTACCTGAACGGTTTGGTGAGACCTACAGAAGTAGACCCGCTTTCTTACTTGCTCTTGATAAGTAGTTGTTGTGCTCTCTCACTCCTTGAGACAGACTAAGAGGGAGTCTGATGATCTGGATGTTAGCACTGCTTTCCAGCTCCAACAACAGCTACATCCAAATTATCACATTGAGTAGCTGTCTGAGAGAAAGCCTGTTCTGAAAAAAATAAACCAAAAGTTGAATCACAAGAAACACTCACGCACAATATTCAAATAATACTTAGATATTCTTTTTAGATCATTCTCATGAAAGAGTTATGCCATACACATTACCTAAGTTTAGCAAAATTCAGGCCTAACCCACTTGGTACCAGTAATATGCAGAAGCAAAAGCTTTCCATACCCATATGCTTCTTGCAAGTGGCACAAGAAGAAAAGCAACCATTAGGTCATGGTTAAGGGGATGAATGCAATTGATTTTTACCAGAAATTCTGTCTGCTTTGGCATATGGAACTAAGCTGTTCAGTAGGTTCTTCAGTTTCTCCATCCACTGAGGAGGATAATGCCACTGGTGCCTTCTGGAGGTGGAGTTTAGCAATCTCTAGCTGACACTGGGTAGACAGAGCTTTTACTGTTGGGAGCGGTCCACAGTGTGAATGTCCATGTAGGTAAGTGCTCAAAGGAGAAGATTGTTACTTAAACTCTTCTTGAGCTGCCTGCCCCTTCTTCCAAGAGTGATAAACTCTCCTTTTATTTCCTGAGTCCCATCAAAAGCTCCCTGTTCAGCCAGGCCAGTCATCTTCCCCACCAGTTCATCTTACAGCACATGGGAACAGCCTGCTCCTGCGCCTTTAAGACTTCCCTCTTGAGGAATGTCCAGCCTTCCTTGACCCCTTTGCCCTTCAGGATTGTCTCTCAAGGGACTCTCTCAACCAGTGTCCTGAAGAGGCCAATGTCTGCCCTCTGAAAGTCCATGGTAGTGGTTTTGCTGACCCCCCTCCTTACTCGACCAAGAATCAAGAACTCTAACATTTCATGGTTGCTATGCCCAAGATGGCCTCCAACCACCACATCTACCACCAGTCCTTCTCTGTAAACAACAGGTCAAGCGAAGTGCCTCCTCTGGTAGGCTCACTCTCCAGCTGTGTCAGGAAGTTCTCTTCCACACACTCCACGAACCTCCTAGACTGTTTCCTCTCTGCTCTGTTGTATTTCCAGTAGACATCAGTTAAGTTGAAGTCCTCCATGAGAACAAGGGCTAGTGATTGTGAGACTCCTGCCAGCCACTTGTAGAATGCTTCATCCACCTCTTCATCCTAGTTGGGTGGTCTGTAACAGACTCCCAGCTGGATATCTCGTTGGCCTTCCCACTCATCCTTACCCATAAGCACTCAACCTTATCATCACAGTTGTTGAGCTCTGTACAATCGAAACACTCCCTAACACATACAGACCCACCCCACCACTTCTCCTTCCTTGCCTATCCCTTCTGAAGAGCTTATAGCCATCCATTGGGGCACTCCAGTCATAAGAGTCATCCCACCACATTTCTGTGATGGCAACTAAGTCATAGCTATCCTGCTGAACAATGACTTCCAGCTTCTCCTGTTTGTTGCCCATGCTGTGTGCGTTGGTGTAAATGCACTTGAGTTGGGCTATCGGTTTCACCCCCAACCTTGGCATATCACCCTTAGGCTCATCTCTAGTGAGCCTGGTTATGTCCCCTTTCCCCTTCACACCTCGTTTAAAGCCCTCTCAATGAGCCCCGCCAACTCATGAGCAAGAATCCTTTTCCTGCTTTGAGATAGCTGAACTCCATCTGTCACCAGCAGGCCTGGTGCCATGTAAACTTCCCCATGATCAAAAAAACCCAAAATTCCACTGATGGCACCAGCCCCTGAGCCACATGTTAACCAGGTGAGTTTTTCTCACTTGATCCAATACTGCTTCTGGGACTTCAAATTCAGCACTGACTAGGGGAGAGGGATTCTGCTAATAGACTGGCACAACCTGCAGAACTTCAAAAGGGCAAAAGATGCATCCTGGAGGGTCCACCAAAGCAGTGGTGTGACAACATAAGAATTCCTCCCACCCTTTGGAAAATTCATTGTCATTGATCGTCTGATAGCTAGCTTAGCTTGGGGATATCAAGAGTGACGTCCTTTTGAGACTCTTATTTGTTTTGCATCCAGGGAGTTCCCAGCTTGCTCTTGGGTGGCTGAGTGTAGCTCCATTCTTATGCTCACTCTTAGGCTTCCGAGCTCATTTGAAAAAGAACAAGTTACTTCTTTGTTGTGCTTTGAGGTTTGGCTGACATGTAGGCATATTCATCCGTGTAAGTGCAGGCTGGGACTAGAAAGATTCAAAATCAGAAGCAATTAATCTCTTTTTCTACTTAACAAGAATAAAAGGTAGGTTTCCTCTCATGACCGCTACTGTGAACTTTACTTGTGTTGACATTCCCCCTGTTTATTCTGAGAGAGTTTCTTGGCTGTTGCAGTCTTTTTACTAGACAGCTGGCTCGTAGGAAAGAGCTGCTCCAGTGACAGTTCAGCAGCTGCAGAATGACAGCAGAGCGTGCCCCCGGGAGATAGCACTGCCTTATGACAAGGCCAGCGGCTGTCGAGCAAAACCTGCTGCATGTTCTAACTGTGTGCTCTGCGTTGCACAATATCTGAGAGCACAGGAGCCTCAGCCAGAGCTCAGGCAGTTCAACAATTCTCAGAGCGCTCGGAGCAGCCAGCAAGGCACCCTTGCTGACCATGATCACTGGAGCAGGTGATTAGGTACATTGTATTCTTGCTGAAAGAATAAAGGATGATTTTTACTTCTTTTTTTTTTTTTTAATTTTAAACACATCTCGGTCAATCTGTGCTTATGTTGTTTTTGCTTCATGCCTGTTTTATTAACACTTCATGGGTTGTGTCCTGAGTAATTAAGGAATATTCTGGAAGTAACTCATGAAGAACTGTGCTTACAGGAGCTGTACATTGACTCCATGGGGTCAGACTGAGTTACAGGGCATCCATTTTGGGAATAGTTTACGGAATTGTTATTTTTACTTTTTTAAAATGGAGCTTGCATAACACTAGTTGTAGGCAGTAATTTCAGGTCTGGAAAAATACTTTTATAGAAACTTGGTTGGTTTTGTTCCAGCATAATATAATTAAAAGAAAAAAAAACCAACCCCAGAAATTATTTGTATTTACTAAGGTACAAATACCCATGCTTATTGCTATGGGAAGTTGTGTAGAAGTACAAGCTCTAGCACAGTGAATCAAAACTGGTGATGTTAAAGGTACAACAGTTGCCAGATTGTGAAATACAGAGGAACTCCCTGAAATGTTTTTTGGAACTACGACTAAGAAAGAATGAACTCAACTCTTGGTCATTTTGTTTTATACCCATATGTTAGGATGTGTTTTCTGCTTGGTTACTGTAAATCCTTAGGGCCAGAATGACAAAACAAAGCTGTGGGGCCACCCCCTGTGCTGAAAGGCTTTTTATTGGGCTTTCCAACATCACCCAATGCCCATGCCCACGATGCTGCTTCTGTGGAGGAGGTGATGTGATTGTAGGGGCAACTGGTGTATGAGAACGTGGCTCTGGGGAGCGGGCAGTTTCATGTGGTAGCTGTACCCAGTTAACATCCTGCTGTGTCCAGAGAGGCCAAGCTCTTCGCCACCTAGTCTTCCAGCTGCACCAACTTCTCTCCCTCCTCTGCACCCTGCCATTCTCTGTCCTGGGATTCACCTGATCACAGAGCAGCGATCACAGTGCAGCTTGCTAATTCAAGTAAAATTGTCCTTTATTTTCTTTTTACCCTCCTAGGCTAATTTTTACCCTCTAGGTTAATTTTTTCACCATTTGACCAAGGTGAGTTACTGTATTAAGATGCCAGAATTGAATCCAGAAGAGCAATGGCAGAATGTGGTTGGGAAGAAAAAAATGAGAAGATGCGAGATCTTCCCATTTGGCAGTGGTGAGCTGCTAACTTGGCCCACACTATCTCCTGAAAATGCGTAAACATGAATAACCTAAAAGCTTTATTCAGGCTTTCTACAACCTGCGACAGAGACCCCTGAGGGTTCTGGCACCCAAGGGAAGGGTGTGATGGGAGGAAAAGAGACTGGGTGAGTCTAGACCAGTGATCTTCCTATTTGCAGCCTTCTGAGGTTGCTTCAGAGTAGCACTGATCACTCAAAAACCTCCGTAATTACAGCACAGCCCTTCTTGGCTCGCATCTGGGTTGTTTCTCAACTGCAAGAAACTCCTCCTGCACCTGTTTCATCTGACTTGGTTTCTTTAAGGCCTCTAGGAATTTGTCAGCTGGTTTTGTTTTGTGGTCCCATTGTTTAAGTACATTGAGAGTTTTTTCTTGGTTGGTTTGCCAGGTACTGACTGGGTGGTAAGGTAGCGTATGTCAGTTTGGTCTGCTCAGGTCTGGCTAAGAGATGTCCAGCTGTTGTTAGACTGTTTTCAGCTTCCAATGCATCAAGGGCTCACTTTGTCTTGATTTTCACATACCATCCTCCTTGCTGGTCCAGAGAGCCGAATGACAGCACTCCAGCCCTCCAGTGCTAGCAAGTTGGTTTCCACCAATTTTTCCGCATGTGCTGGAAGGCTGATAGGTAGGCTGAATCCTGTCTGTATTCGTGGAGCGCTGGAGTGGGAAGCAGCTGTCTCTTGTGGAGGAGTGCCCCTGGGATTTACGCTGTATCATTCCTTTGTACGTCACAGCAGCTGTTTGGCTGGATTTATTTTTGGACAGGGGGGATACATGTTAGACAGTTTGAAGGAACCGAGTTAGTAATCCATCACATTTGTAACTCAGCTGGAAGTTTTTGCACTGAGGGATGGGTCTGCTGATTGTGTGATGAGAAAGCAAAGAGAGCAAAGCAGGGCAGGAACGATCCTGCCTGAGCTGGATGTCTTGTGTCTTTGGAAAGACAGAGCTACCCCATCTGGAATGTGCAAGAAGGCTGCTTTGCCGCATGAAGTGATCAAGTTCTTCCCATACCTAAGGCTCCTTTTGTACAGATGCACGTAGAGCTTCTGGGGAAGTAACTGCAGTGTTACAAGAACTGTGTAGGGCCTTGGGGATTTACCCTTCACTTTGTCTCTGTCCTTGCTGGTATCTTGATGACGACAGTCACATATGCTCTTCTTCTTAAACAGTGTTTTAAACCAGAAAAGAATTTCTTTGTGCTGCTGAAATCTCCTAATTTGTCTTTGTGGGAAAATTCCTGGAAAATATTACAGAACAGAACAATACATTGCTGTGGGGTGTACCTAGTAGTATTTCAGGAGAACTATAGCCTCCAGAAAGAGATGATGTGTGTTTGTAAATGAGTGCTGTCGATTTAATAATCCATTCTTTTATACACCTTACCCACCAAACAGTTATGTCAAATAGCGCTTTCTGTCTTGAAGTTGTCCCACCATAAATGGGGGGCTGCTGCTGCTGTTTTGAATACGTCAAGTGTGGTGAGTAACCAAAGACACCATTCTGAGAGGGGAAATGAGAGCGTGAAGGAGAAATGGGATGAGCAGGTGAAAATTAGGCTGGAAGAGGCATGCTTCTGCTGACAAGACACAGCACCTGCATGTGCCCAGCTTGGTTCCTTCCCAAGCACACAGGGAGACAAGAAGAACCACAATCCATCCCACTACGGTCAGTATGGTGCCAGTGCCACCAACAGGTGCCCAGAAGCCGGGGAAGGATGGCAGGTAGGTAGGAGAGCACCTGAAGTGCAGCTCAAAGGAATTCCAGCTGCTCCAGGCAGCAAGTTGGCTTCATCGGAGTCCCAGCTTAAGTGCCTCTATGCTAATACACGTAGTATGGGAAATAAACAAGAGTTAGAGATGTGTGCACCGCTGCAGGGCTGTGACCTTATTGGCATCATGGACATGTGGTGGGATGGCTCCTGTGACTGGGGAGCTGGAATGGAGGGATACAGGCTCTTTAGGAAGGACAGGCAAGGGAGACAAGGCAGAGGTGTCACCCTTTATGTCAACAACCAGCTGGAGTGCATGGAGCTCCACCTGGGGATGGAGGAGGAGCTGACAGAGAGCTTATGGTTCAGGATTAAAGGGAAGGCAGGGACAAGTGACACTGTAGTGGGGGTCTGCTACAAGCCACCTGAGCAGGAAGATCGAGTGGACAAGGCTCTCTATAGCCAGATAGGAGTAGCCTCACAGTCACAAGCCCTGGTCCTCATAGGAGACTTCAAAAACCTTGATATCTGTTGCAAGGAGAACACAGCAGAACACAAGGAATCTAGGAGGTTCCTGGAATGCAATGCTGATAACTTCCTTCTGCAAGTGACAGAGGAGCCAACGAGGAAAGGTGCTGTGCTGGATCTTGTTCTCACCAACTAGGAGAGGCTGGTGGGGAATGTGGAGCTCAAGGGCAGCTTTGGCTGCAGTGATCATGAGATGGTGGAGTTCAAGATCCCTAGGGCAATGAGGAAGGTGCACAGCAAGCTCTCTACCCTGGACTGCAGTAGAGCAGACTTGGCCTCTTCAGGGACCTGCTCTGAAGAGTACTATGGGATAAAGCTCTGGAAGGAAAAGGGGCCCAAGAAAGTTGGTTAATATTCAAGGATCAGCTCTGACAAGCTCAGAAGTGATGCATCCCAAGGAAGAAGTCAAGCAAAAATGCCAGGCAGCATGCATGGATGAACAAGGAGCTCCAGGACCAACTGAAAACCAAAAAGGAGGCCTACAGAGGGTGGAAGCAAAGACAGGTAGCCTGGAGGAAATACAGAGAGATTCTCCAAGCAGCTAAGGATCAGGTTAGGAAGGCTAAAGCCCTCAGAGAAATAAATCTGGCCAGGGATGTCACAGGCAGCAAGAAAAGCTTCTACAGGTACATCAGGGATAAAAGGAAGAGTAGGGAAAATGTGGGCCCTCTCTTCAGGGACCTGCTCTGCAGAGTACTATAGGATAAAGCTCTGGAAGGAGAAGGGGCCCAAGAAAGTTGGTTAATATTCTCTGGAAGGAAAAAGCAGACCTGGTTACCCAGGACATGGAGAAGGCTGAGGTACTCAATGACTCTTTTGCCTCAGTCTTCACTGGTGAGGGCTCTACCCACATCGCCCAAGTCACAGAAGGCAAAGGCAGGGACTGGGAGGATGAGGAACTGCCCACTGTAGCAGAAGAGCAGGTTTGAGACCATCTAAGGAATCTGAAAGTGTACAAGCCCATGGGACCTGATGAGATGCATCTGCGGGTCCTGAGGGAACTGGCAGATGAAGTTGTCAAGCTGCTGTCCATCATATCTGAGAAGCCGTAGCAGTCTGGAAAAGGGTAAACATAACCCCCATTTCTAAAAAGGGAAGCAAGGAAGACTCGGGGAGGTACAGGCCAGTCAGTCTCACCTCTCTGCCTGGCAAAATCAGATTCTCCTGGAAAATATGCTAAGGCCCATGGAAAATAAGGAGGTGATTGGTGACAGCCAACACAGCTTCACTAAGGGCAAACCATGCTTGACAAATTTGGTGGCCTTCTATGGCCAGGTTACAGCACTGGTGGATAAGGGAAGAGCAACAGACACCATCTATCTGGACTTGTGCAAAGCATTTGACACTGTCCCACACGAAATCCTTCTCTCTAAAATGGAGAGACATGGATTTGATGGATGGACCACTCAGTGGATAAGGAATTGACTGGATGGCTGCACTCAAACAATTGTGGTGAATGGCTTGATGTCCAGGTGCAGACCGGTGATGAGTGATGTTCCTCAGGGATCAGGGATTGGCACTGTTTAACATCTTTGTTGGTGACATGGACAGTGGGATAGAGTGCACCCTCAGCAAGTTCGCTGACGACACCAAGCTGTGTAGTGCAGTCAATACGCTGGAGGGAAGGGATGCCATCCAGAGGGATCTTGACAGGCTGGAGAGGTGGGCCCATGCAAACCTCATCAAGTTCAAAAAGGCCAAGTACAAGGTCCTGCACATGGGTCGGAGCAAGCCCAAGCACAGATACAGGCTGAGTGAAGAATGGATTGAGAACAGCCCTGAGCAGAAGGAATTGGGGGATACTAGAGGATGAGATGCTCAGCATGAGCTGTCAATGTGTGCTTGCAGCCCAGAAAGCCAACCGTATCCTGGGCTGCATCAAAAGAAGCATGGCCAGCAGATCGAGGGAGGTTGAGGTACTTCACCAGAGGTACTCCACTCTGGTGAAGACCCCACCTGCAGTACTGCATCCAGCTCTGGAGCCCCCAACATAAGAAGGACATGGACCTGTGGGAGAGAGCCCAGAGAAGGGCCACGAAGATGATCAGATGGATGGAGCACCTCTGCTATGAGCTGAGAGAGTTGGGGCTGTTCAGCCTGGAGAAGAGAAGGCTCCTGGGAGGCCTTATAGCGGTCTTCCAGTACCTAAAGGGGGCTTATAGAGAAGACGGGGAGAAACTCTTCAGCAGGGCCTGTTGTGATAGGACAAGGGGTACTGGTTTTAAACTAGAAGGAATTAGATTCAGACTAGATATAAGGAAAAGAAAATTTACAATCAGCCTGGTAGAACACTGGAACAGGTTGCCCAGAGGGGTGGTAGACGCCCCATCCCTGGAAACATTCAAAGTCAGGTTGGACGGGGCTCTGAGCAACCTGATCTGGTTGGAGATGTCCCTGCTTCTTGCGCAGGGCTTGGACTAGATGACCTTCAAAGGTCCCATCCAACCCAAACTATGCTACAATTGTGTGATTCTATGATCTCAGGCTAGTGGCCACATCTTTTCACCAGTAAGCACCATTAGGAAGAACAGTCATAAGATGCAATGCTGTTCAGTACTAGTTCCCTGAGTAGCTGCTGTTCTAAGTACAACCTTAGCAGACAGATTGGATTTGCAAACTTCCAATTTCCAGATCCTCCCAATTACTCATAATCTGCACAGCAAAGCGATTCAGGATTTCAGGCAACATTGTTGACATCTGTTGATACTGTCCTCAGTTGCCGCCTTCTGTTTGCCACAAAGTGAAGCCTGGTTGCAGCATTCCCAGGCAGTATTTTTCCCAGCTCTTTTTTATGTGGACGGATGACACGAGCACAGCTGGGTGCCTAGTATCTTTCCTTGGCTTTCTTGTAAGCTGACTTCAGATCCTGGCTTTTGATTCAGCCTTGCAGTGTAAGGTAGTTGTAGCCTCACTCCGTAGTGAGTGGTGGCAGCCCCCAAATATCCTCACCATAGTGTTTCTTCACGAGAGCTTTTAGAGCCCGTGTGCCTTTCCAGTGGATGGAAAGGTTCAGGACAACTCCGTAGCTCCAGCTGCGAGCCTGTAACAGGGAAGATTCACACTGGCATACGGCAATCCTAGCTGCAGAGTTCCAGTGCTGATTTCCAGGCATGCACAGCAATGCAGGAATTCATTTTAGCTGTGCACCGGCACTTCAGTGAAGAGGTGGCATCTGGGTGTTATGACCCTCGAGCAGGTAAAGAATAAAGTAAGCATGGAGGTTGATCCCACAGGATGGAAAGCATCATTGAGTGACAGGTGGAAGACTGGCAAGATGCAGTACAAGTGCACTCAGGTGAATCCTGGCACATCTGAGGCTAATGCACTGAAAGCGTACGCTTCTGAGCAAGAATGTACATCAGTTTTTGGCTGCTGCTGTGTACTAAGAACTGGTGACCTTAGTATACAAAACGTGAGCTTGTATCAAGCCATATCACTTAAAACTTAAGAAATTTCTACACAGATTTTGTTTTTCCTAGGCTTCATAGAAGAAAATTGAAATTAACAAATAGCAAGTAAATAATCTTGAAATTATTGCAGTAGTTCTAATTCCTGGACTAGTGGCAATGGAAGCCTCAAGTCTAAAATTCATTTGCATAATTCTGCAACCTGATTTCTTTCTGAGACATACATTCCTCTCATTGTTATTTCACTTACTTTATTTGTCATTTGAACTTCTGCTAGAAGGTTCCCATTTTCTGTTCTAATCTTTGCAGTCCACCAAAAATTGGCTTGTGCTTTGTCTGGATGGTGATGTTGTGCCCCTCAGAAAGTTAATTTTATAATATAGTGTTTTACAGATTTAGCCATTTTTATAGCTAGGACCTTGGAGACAGTTCATCAGAGAAGTTCTTTTATGCTAGAATGGTAGCAAATATGTTCAAAATCTGCCATCAGCACCTTTACTAGAACAAAAGTGTGTGTATGTGTGCACACCTGTCAACGTGCACATATAAATCTGAGCACCAGCACATGTTAAGGAGCGGCGTTCCCTGGATTAGCACTCATGTCTGCTCAGGACACTGAGAAGCAGGAAGATGAACTCAACAGAGATTCAATTGTTTATGCTGTTGTTAAAGATCTGTTGTCAGCCTTATAGGTCTGGGATTTGTGAATGGAAAGGCTTGGGGGTCCCTGCTTTTGAGGGTAGCATATATTTTGAGCTACTTTCTACAGTTTTAAAAAAAAGTTTGAATTATAACAATTTTTAAATAATGTATGTATTTCTCAAGGTCCGACAAGAATTAGTTGAAGAATATGAGCAAGTTAAGAGCATTGTCAACACTTTAGAGAGTTTTAAAATGGACAGACCTGCAGATATCCCTGTATCCTGTCAAGATGACCCTTTTCCAGATCCTGCTGTTTGGCCCCCCCCTGTTCCAGCTGAACACAGGTAATGAGAGGCTCAAGCAGGGTGGGTGGAATAAAGCCGGGCTGCCATAATTTCATGTTCTTTTTTGAATGCATTTGTAATGTGAAAATCACATTTCATTTCCACCTGGGTCATTTGTAATAAAGCATAAATATAATTTATTGGAAAAAAAATGTAATTAAACTGCAGTTGGATTTATTGCTAAAGTTCTAAAGAAAGTCCTTTATCCTGGTAGGAGTGACTAAGTGGCCAAAGAGTCTGCTGGAGAGATAAATGAGGTTTTGGTGACAGTTGCCTTTGTCATGCACAAGGAGAAAACTTTTCCATTTCAGTTTATTTAAGCAGTTGAATTCATTGATGGCTGAGGACTTGGTAAGGAGCTGGAACTAAAGGATCTTGAAGGACATGGTGGTTAGGAACTGCTCCCTAGCCATAGATAATATGACATGTGGTTAATCCATTGGTTAGTTTTATTGCTAAACATGTTCTGTTATACACGGTGTCTCTCTTCTGTAACCACCTTTAAGGCAACTTCAGTTAGCTAATAGTTTTTTTAAATAGATTGCTTGTGCATTGTGTGAAATCTCTATTTTAACCCTAATAGAGCTTGACACAGATTGTTGTGGAAAAAATCCAATTTAAAAACAAGAATAAAATTTATCATACAACATTTTTCTAACATTATACTAGCAAAGAATTTTAATGTGTGTATACCACATAAGCAAAGGAAGAAAGTAAAATAAGAAATCTTGGTTAACACAAAGAAATGCCAAGTTTATTTGAAAATTTGTGTGCTTTATGATTATCAAACAAACAGATCTTCATTTTTCAAAAAACCTTAAGAACATAAGTGTAAAAATAGTATTAATGTTGATTACCTTTGTGAGTGTGTGATGGTTTAGCCCGAATCACCACACAGTTTCTCGCTCACCCCCCCCCCTCCCCAGCGGGACGGGGGAGAGAATTGGGAAGGAAGAACTTGTGGGTTGAGATGACGACAATTTACTAAAATAACAAAGGAAAACTACAATAATAACAGAATATAAGGATAGTAAAATATACAAGGTGAACAATGTATGTTTTCTCACCACCCGATGTCCCAATGACCGATACAGCCTGTCCCGAGCAGCGATCACGGAAACAAAACCGAGCAGCGAGCAAAAGGGAGCCAGCAAGGTAGAGGGAACGATGCCAGCAAACTGAAGAGAAAGATGGATGCCAGGAAGGCAGATACCCGCCCCGGCCAGCCCCCACTTATATACTGAGCATGACGTTTATGGCATGGAATACTCTCTTTGGCCAGTTTTGGTCAGTTATTCTGTCTGTCTTTTGCCAGCTTCCTGCATTTGCAAATCAGCAAGACTTGGAAAGCAGGACGGTGTCCTTGGTCTGGTTCACAACAACTCATATCATCAGGGTGTTTATCAACATTCTTCACACACAAAATCCAAAACATACCAGCTACTGAGAGGAAAAAAATAACTCCATCCCTGCCAAAACCAGGACAGAGTGGTAGAAATGATTATCAGAATCACTGCTATATGAAGTGCAAGATGTATTTATTCTTGTATCTTTCTTAGAGGTAAAGGCCCAATAGTTCATCCACACTTTTAAGCAGAAATTTAAATCTTTGGCAAATAAGCAAGGAAAATTAGCCACTCTTTTATGCTGTTAAGTTTGGTGAAAATGTATACAAAAGCAAAATGTAGCAGTTGTATCCAGAAGCGGTATAAGTATGTACTCTTTTAAAGTCATGTTCCAGGAAACTGATTTTGAAGTTAGCAAATTTTGAGTCACTCAAAACAAGAATCAGTAGAAGAATTAAATCCCCCATCCCTGGAAACGTTCAAGGCCAGGTTGGATGAGACTCTGAGCAACCTGATCTGGTCAGGGATGTCCCTGCTCCTTGCAGGGGGTTGGACTAGATGGCCTTTGAAGGTCCCTTCCAACCCAAACCATTCTATGATTCTATGAATAAATAGGGGACACTGATTAAAGTTGGGTGACATTCCTGGCCATGTATTTTAGTTCTATATTTCAAGTCTGATCCCTAGAGCAGAATGACTGTGACACCTCACCTTAAAAACAAATTCTGCCTCCTCGTACCACTGCTGAGTTCTCTTTGACATCATGAGCGATGCACACAAGTACAGGTGGTCGCAGTTCTGCTCTGTTTGCTTTTGCTTTCTAGGCAATTTTTACGTTTTGACATTTTCACACAGGGGAATGAAGTCAGAGGTAGGAGAATTGTTTCAAAATTCTCTCTCTCTCCTTTGTTTTGGGGCCTGTCAAAGCTATTAGCTAGCTTTTTTTTTTTTTTTTTTTTTTTTTTTTTTTTTTTGTTCAGTTTCTACTGCTTTACATAAAAAGAAGACATCAAGGACAGTTATTTGAATGTGGAGAATATACTGGAGTTACACAGTGGGGATTAGTGAGGCTTCAAGCTAACACTCTTTTACTTTTTTACATATATATATTTTTATATATATATATATATGAACACACACACGTGGATACGCATGCACATATTTATTTTCTATTACTTTTTCACTATTTTCTTTATTAATACTAGAGAAGAGAAAGAAGAGGTTGACAGGGCTGTTTCCAACTTTCAATGAACTTTTTAAACTATTCTCACACTACAAATAATCCCACTTACGCAGAACTGGTTGCAGTCAATATCATCAAGAGTGTACGCATTTCAAAGGCCAGAGCCCTAGAAGTTACAGCATGGGATGCGAAGTCAAGAGCGCTGAAATCTACTGTTGATTTCCTCACTGAACTCCTGAGGAAAGAGTGGTTATGTCATTTCACCTGTTTCCCTGTTGTTTCACAGAGATGCTGTAAAAACTGAAGTTTTAATTTTGGAATCTCGGGAGAAAGGGAGCAGCACAAGTTTGTCAAGTAATTTTATGGTTGTCACTGTTGTAACTTGCAAGAAGCCTGAAAAGACAAATCCTTAACAAGGATTTTTCCTTCATTATTTTTCCATATTGATTACTTATTGCAGGGAGTGCTGGGATGTCTACACCGTGGCTCTCTAAACTAAATATCTGAGATAGTGCTGAGAAATTACATAGCTTTATAAAAAAAGATGAATCAAATTTTTTTAGGCCAAGTTTTGCCTCCACTAAATTTAACTTTTGTTCCTGTAGACATAAAGTATTCTGCATGCCCCATACACACTGTCGTTCATTTTTCTGCTGGCCACAGAGAACTGGGACACTGAGAGCAAATGCTCAGCTCATAATATCCATTTTTATGAAGACTTTTTTAAAATTTATTGACCAAATAATGCTTCCCCTTGCCCTGCAACAGGCCTGAAAGCTCTCACTGGAGAGTGGAAGATGGTTTTCTCCTGCTGCTTTTGAAGAAATAAGAATTTTTTTAAAGCCATTTTTGGATTAATCCTGTTTCCAGCGGCTGAGGAAGAGCCATTTTCTCTTCTTTGATGTGCACCTCATTTTGTCGACTTCATTTCCCTCAGCAGATCTGAGCCTGCTTATGGGCAACGGAGTATCCCACCAGATCTGCCTCTGCCACGGGAGCACGGCGATCCAAGATTCACATTCTAGCTTCTCTCAGAAGTCTGTTGGTTTTACGTTAAGCCAGAAGACTTCACGGGATCTCGACGGGCTTCGATCAAGCGCAGTCGTATAAACAGAAATGCGTAGGCTCTGCTCCACGGGGCCGACTCCTTCGTCAGCGGCGCGCACAGCTCCCGTCACATCCAGTGATAGAACAGACTCCCGAGTGTGTAAGTTCATTGTCTGCTTCCTCCTCTTTGAAATATTACGTTTTTAGAACTCGGTTTTAAACACACACTATAAATCCGACAAAGTCCCAACTCTAAATAAATAGTTTAAAATAAAAGTTGTATAAATACCCATCTGTGCCAACAATACAGTTTGAAAGGGAGCGCTGTAAACACAAAGTAAATTAAATGGGATCCACTTTCGCGGGGTGGATGGCTACTTAAACCGATCATTATAGAGAAGATTTTGTTGTGTGGTGCGACAGCACGTACCCATGTGGCTAACCAAGAGCTGCCTGAAGAAACAAACCCCACCCTTACCTAGGAGCAGTGCCACGAACAGACCACAATTCCTGCGAGGCATAAATTTAATTTGCTGAAAATGAAGCACAGGCACTGTCGCAGCTCATTAGCCAGAAACAGACACATTGCAAGAGAAGAAAGTGGAATTTGGTGGATGGTCCAACTTCTACATGTGCTGCGAATAAAACAGAATATTGTTTTTTGATAAAGGAGTATTGTTTTGAATGTGCCGGGTAACTAAGTAAAGCCAGCAGAATTTTTTGGCCAAATATAGTCTCTTGCTCACTGCTAAAAATCCTAGCTTTTAAATTAGGAGCTGAAGTCATTGAAAAAAAAGTTTACATTCCTGCAGCCGGCTGCAGCAAAGCCAAACAAATGTTTGGCTTAATATTCCTCTCTTTCATGAACCTTTCTTAAACATCTAAGTCAGAAAATACCGTTTCTATTATTTAGTAATTTGATGCTTAAAGCATTGGTTTTCTTCCCTCTTTTTTTTCTCCCCTCTTATTTTATTTTTTTTTTAAATTTGTTCAGAAAAGAACCCTTAGGGTCACTGCTGTGGTATTAGGCTATGCGAGGCATTTCATAACTTAAAGAAATCACGGTTCCAGCTTCTGGCACAAGCTCCAGTTGTAGGTCACAGTTACTAGCAGGATGGTTTTTGCTGGTTTGGGGTGGGTTTTTTTTTTATTTTGGTTTGGGTTTTTTGTTTTGTTTTTTGTTTTGGGTTTTTTTTTTTTTTTTGCCATATCCCAAACCACTGGAAAAGAGGAAAAGAAGGTGTTGTTTTTCACAGTAGCTAGCTG
>WHYT01017282.1:5903-21084 GCA_009806455.1 Tetrax tetrax
AATATGACAGTAAATGCTGATATTTTTGTAAATGTAATCTTACAGCTATACATCTTAACTAGCAATCTTACCATTGACTGTTACTGTAGTTGACCATAATATCTCTTAATAGATTGATATATTTCTTTTTCCATTTTTAGTTAAATACTTCTTGCTTACTATTTTGGTAGTCTGTTCTTTTCAAACGGAGCTGTTTGATAAAGTTTTAAGTGATGTGTGTGTATACACATAACCAAATAAACCAAAGCTTTAAATAGTGAAAGCATAGACAGAAATGGGACATAATACGTAGCGGCAAAATCTCAGGGCAGAAGAGGTCTGACAGTGCTGTGGGACTGTTCTGTGGGACCTCTGTTAGTTAATCTAGAATATAAATGATTTATGTGTCAGAAGACTTCAATAATAACAGCTAAAGAAAAATATTTTCAGGCCTATGTATATTCAGAAAACTTATAAAAAAGGAAAATTAAGTTATTTTATGAGATGATAGGTAAAATAGTCTGCTTGTGCTCTGAAGTGTATGGATAGATATAAAACTTGCTCAAAATGCTATAGTTATTGGAAACAGAATTTAGTTGGTAGAAGCAGGTAATGATTGTTCTCTTCTATGCTTTATCTTTCCAGTCTTTCATATGTGAACAGATTGTACACAGAAGAAATAACTGTATTTAAAACAAGTGTATGCCACAGCGTTCTTAGTTATAAGAATTTATGGTGGATAACTTCACTGGTTAAAAATGTAGTGAAATTTCTTTCACCAGTCAAACACTCAAACGTTGCATTTTGGCAATATCTGAAGGACTAGGAGTTAGAAATCTGGAAAGTTAGTTCTTAAGTTGCGCATGGGCAGAAACTTCCTAATTGGAAGTTCTAGGAAATTCTTTTCTAGAGGAAAAAGTGTTCTGGTTTTATTTGGTGGGGAGGGGGGGGTGCTATGGTGGTAGCTTCTGTAAGAAGCTGCTAGAAGTTGTTCTCCTTTGTCTAGTGGATTTGGCCGGGTGTAGGGCCAAGGCCGAGCCAATTGATAGCAGAATGGTCTCTGATAATGCATCTGTGATAAGGTATTTAAGAAGGGGGGAAAAAACAGGAAAAAAAGAAAAGGGAGAAGATATGAAGATGCTGAGCAAGGGCAGAGAGGGGGAGGCGCAAGCCTTGTGGGCCTTGCAGCCCTCACCCTCTGGCCTCCCACTGGGCAGTTTTCTGGGTCTGACTCGGCCTGGCCTGGCTACAAGAAAGTGGAGATGAGATGTGAAGAGAACCTAGAGGTGTATGCCTGCCTGTTGTGAGGAATTTCTGGTGAGAGGAATGGCTGTGGATGTCAAGGTCAGTGAAGGATGGGGAGGAGTAATGCTGCTTTTGGCCAAGATTCCCCCGCAGCCTGTGGTGAAGACCACGGTGAAGCAGGCTGTCCCCCTGCAGCCCATGGAGGTCCACAGAGGAGCAGAGATCCACCTGCAGCCCGTGGAGGACCCCATGGTGGGGCAGGCGGATGCCTGAATGTGGCTGTGGCCCATGGAGGGCCTACTGGCGCAGCTGTTTTGGAGGGACTGCACCCCGTGGAAGAGATGACCCACACTGGAGCAGTTTCACAAAGGACTGTAGCCTGTGGGACGGACCCCATGCTGGAGCAGGGGAGGAATGTAAGGAGTCCTTCCCCAGAGGAGGAAGGAGCTGCATGAAGTGATGTGTGATGAACTGACCGTAACCCCCATTCCCTGTTCCCCCCTGTGCTGCTCTGGGGCAGGGGAAGGAGGTAGAGGTAATGTTAAGCCTGGGAAGAGGGAGGGGTGGGTGGAAGTTATCTTGTTCTCTGTCTCATTATCCTGCTTTGATTTTAGTAATAAATGAATAGCTTTCCCCAAGTAGAATCTGTTTTGCCCTTGATGGTAACTTTAAGGATTTCTCTCTGTCCTTATCTCAAACCTCGAGCCTTTTTTCTTATATCATCTCTCCCTATTCTCTTGGAGGGTGGGGGGAGTGAGAAAGAGACTCTGTAGTCTGGTCCCAATTGGGGCTAAACTACAACAAAAAGGCACTGTAATGAAAGTTGTTGTGATGGAATAAACCCTACTTGAATTGGCAAAAAATAAAATTAAAATTAAATGTTGTAGGACTCATTAATAACCACTGAATTTTGTATCTAAAGCAAGAATGATTTTGTAAGAGCATTGGCCATTATAATAGTCCAATTACAAGCTACATCAGCTGTTTTCTGCTTTCCAGTTCTCACTCTGAACTCTCAATACCTAATGCAAAGACAGCCTTTGTGTGGCGAGTAGCCCTTATAAAGAGAATTATATGTATTGAGATAGGTTCCCAGAACTCTTTTGAACTGCCTCTGTTTCTGGAAGCAAGGGATTATTTTGTGCCTTCTACTGACTTACTGATACATATAAGAAATGCTCTGCTCATTATCGTTGTTGCATGAACCAGTAGCAAACTCAATGTCTATGGTTCGTACCTTGTAACCTCCCTCCACAAAGCTCTTATTTGTGCGTCTGTTGGAGGTCACAAACCCAACAGGAAAATGATGTAGTAAAAGTGGGCTTCCTAGAAGAAAATATGAAGGAGTTACTTCTCCTTGGTGCTGTGTGAACACTATTCAACAATTGCTAAAAACATCGCTGTGTTATCAGCACTGTTTTCATCACCAACCCAAAATTTAGCTCCATGCAAGCTACTATGAAAAAAATTAACTCTATTGCAGTTGAAACCAGTACGGATGTGTAGCATGATCTAAAAATCTTGCAAATCAACGTTGTAGACTGGGCAGAAAAAGGCTAGCTTTGCTTCTCTTCCTAATGCTTTAGTTCTTCTACTTGGACTTTAATTTTCAAAGTTAAAATATATTCTCTTAATGCAGCAACTATTTGAGAAACAAACAAGGTCAAAATTCCCATCATTCTGGAATCATGTTGGATTATTTTTTTTAAATTCAGCCACATAATGAATCTGTAACACATCTTTTCTCCGAGTGCTTTTCTGAAACAAGTTCTGCAATGTGACTCAACAGAACTGACATTTTTGCTTGTTTCATTTTACAGGCAACTGAGATTTGGGGGAATTACTTTTTCTGTTCGTAGCTTTATGGATTTGCTGGAGATAAGATTTTGGTTAAGCAGCTTGTGTCCTTCCTCACTCGTAGTCTAAATTTATTTTAAACAGCAACAGGTGCCAAATATTAGGATGCCAATAGTTAAAAACAGAGCCTGTATTCTGTTACAACTTTATTTTGCCTGAACTTTCAGTTCTGAACATGGTCTCTTTTTCTTTGCCAATGTGGAAATTAAAATATTGCTGGTGTCTTGTGCTCATTGCCAAATTATTTGGAAAAGGTTTTTTTGATGCATTTATCCCCAGCCTTTATCTGACTGAAGAGTTAAATCCTACGTCCTTTTCTAATAATCGGATATATTCGATAGTGTTTATTTACCCCCAGAATAGTCCCCATTAATGAAACAGTATGAACAGATAAAATGTGACTGATACTTATCCAGCTTTCAATGAATCTGAAAGTCTGATACTATGGCTTGCTTGATTTCTGATCTCATTTGTGAAGTTATTTATTTATTCTTTTGGCTGGTACAAAGTAGGGGAACTTGTATTGGGCTTTTAATGTCTCGATAATAAAAGTGCTCAACCATACGAGTCCGATGTCTGGTTTGTGGTAGCCTTTATAGTGCTGGGTGTTTTAAAGCTTGATTTAAAGTAGTATCAGTTTTTATTATGAAAACTATATTTCTGCCCTTTAAAAAAGTCTGCTTTTTTAGCAGCCTAGTAAGAGTTACTGTTGATAACTACTTTGTATTTATTACAAATCTATTTGCAATGGCAAAGATGGCTTATGGCTTTTATGTCTTTTGTTGCAGAAACAGTACAAAATGGAAAAATCTCTATTTCATTGTCTGCAGATTTTTGTTCCTTTTAACTGGCAGAGTATAGACTGTTGTGGAGTAGAATCAGTATTTCCAGAATAAAACCTGTGGATTAGTTGGCCAGAAACTAGAAGTTTGGATTAGCTATGTTACTGTAGGCAGCAGTTGTTATCTTGATTAATTAAAGGTCATATAATTTGCTATGTTAGATAGGTAGTTAGCATATAAATACAGCCACATACCTTGCTTTTCATCTTATCTTGTATAACTTTAAACCATTAATAATTGTACTTTGAGTTATTTTGTAATTCATATCCTTCCCATATATTAAAGTTTCATCTGCATTACCTCTCATGTTTTTCTTCTGTAATTGGGATAATAAGGCAGATATCTAGAACTTTGCAACAAAATATACTTATCAGAAGAGGCACGTCTAAATTTTGACTAATGTGTTGATCCCGTTCAGTAATGAATAAAGTGGCTGGTATGTCACTCACCTGCTAATTGGGAGGAAAGGGAGTAGATTGACTGAAGTACATATAATGTAGGCACTGCATTTTAACTGAAACTTTTGAGATTTTTTTAAAATCTATCACATAATCTTCACCTTGTGTACATTAGAATTCCATGTCTTCATACAATACTATTGGACTACTATCTGTATTGCCTATCTAAATTCTGTTTATTCACCCAAGTAATATCATTAACTTCATTAGGTATACATGTTGCTATAAATGAGCCTGCAAAACTGCTTTGTCTACTTGTTAAGTCTCTATTTTGTATTTGCCTCCTTTAACTTGTAACACTTTGAAATATTTAATCTTGTATATATTGAAAGACTTCCTAATAAATTTATTGAATTATTTCTGCATGGTATACTTCAAAGAAATCTTGCCTTAAGGTTCTTTGAAGCTGGCTTATTGGATTGACCCAAAAAGAGCTGTAGAGGCATGGGAGGTCATGCAATCTCCTTGACTTCTAGACGTATGCTTTTCTTACATTTGTTTAACAAGGCAAAGCACATCTGTATAGTGTCAGCAGATTGTAAACCTGAAGTTTAATGAATGTTAAAACAGCAGTTTTGGATGCACAAAATCCCTGCTCCTCTGGGTCAGGGAAAGGGTAAGCATAGTTGATGTTGATGTTTGTTGCAAGTTGATGTTTGATGCAAATTAATGTTTTCTCTTTCCTCATTTTTGGTATTGAAAGATCTGAGTGAAGTCTCTCAGGAGCCTCCTCTTCTCCATGTTGAACAGCCCCAACTCTCTCAGCCTGTTTCTCATAGGAGAGGTGCTCCAACCCTCTAATAATTTCCATGGCCCTCCTCTGGACCCTCTCCAACTGGTCCATGTCCTTATGTTGGGGGCTCCAGAGCTGGATGTAGTACTCCAGGTGGGGTAGTACTCTAGGTGGCATCTCACAAGAGCAGAACAGAGAGGGAGAATCACCTCCCTTGAACTGCTGGCCACGCTTCTTTTTACGCAGCCCAAGATATGATTGGTTTTCTGGGCTGCAAGCACACATTGCTGTCTCATGTCCAATTTTACATTCACCACAGTCCCCAAGTCCCCGTCCATAGGGCTGCTCCCAATCCATTCATTCCTTAGCCTGTGCTAATACTGAGGATTTCCCCTACCCAGATGTAGGACCTTGCATTTGGACTTACTGAACTTCATGAGATTCACATGGGTATGTTTCTCAAGCCTGTCAAGATCCCTCTGGATGGCATCCCTTCTCTCAAGTGTATCAACCTCACCGCTGAGCTTAGTGTCATCTGCAAACTTACTGAGGATGCACTCAATCCCCCTGTCTATATCCTTAAAGATATTCAGCAGTATCGGTCTCTGAGGGACAAAGCTTGTTACTGACGTATTTGGACATTGAGCTGTTGACTGCAACTCTTTGGTTGCAGTCATCCAGCTAAGTTCTTCTGCATGAAATAGTCTGTCCATCAAACCTATATCTTTCCAATTTAGAGGCAAGGACTCTTGTGGGGGACTCTATCAAGGACTTTGCAGAAGTCAAAGTAGATGACATCTGTAGCTCTTCCCTGTAGCTCTTCCCTTGTCCACTGATGCTGTCACTACATCATAGAAGGTCTCTTAGCCAGGTACAGTTTGCCCTTGATGAAACCATGTTGTCTGTCTCTCATCACGTCCCTGTCTTCCATATGTTTTAACATGTCTTCTAGGAGGATCTGTTCCATGATCTTATCAGGTCCTGTGGTGAGGCTAACTGGCTGGTAGTTTCCAGGGTCCTCTTTTTTTATTCATTTTAAAAATGGGTGTGATGTTTCAGTTTTTCCAGTCACTGGGGACTTTGCCTGACTGCCATGATTTTTAAAACATCATAGTTGCTTGGCAATTACACCAGCTAATTCCCTCAGGACTCTGGGATGCATCTCATCAGGACTTAGTATGTTCGGGTTCCTCAGGTGGTCTCAAACTTTTTCTCTTACAGTGGGAGGGACTTAATTCCCCGACCAATCCCTGCACTGAGGTTCAGGGACTTGAGAGACGGAAGAAGAGCAATCGCCAGTGAAAATGGAGGCATAAAAAGTCATTGAGTACCTCAGCCTTCTTCATGTCAGTTGTCACTAGAGCCCCTGTCTCGTTTATCAGGAGTACATTTTCTTTTGTCTTCCTTCTCTGACTAATGTACCTGTAGAAGCTGCTCTTGTTCTTCACATCCCTTGCCAAATGCAGTTCCAGCTGTGCCTTAGCTTTCACTATCCCATCCCTACACTCCTCACTCCTATGCAACATCTCTACTTTCTTCCCAGCGTGCGTGTCCTTTCTAAGGTTTAGATCATGTGTCCCGCTTTACAGAAAATAAGCGTTTGAATTGAAAGGACCTTTAGTAGAAAAACATGCTTCATCTCAATGGAAATACCTCTTACTTCAAACAGAGTTTGTTTGAAAGTGTTATCTTCTTAGATAATCTTTAATTATTCTACAGATTTCAGTTTGTTGATTTTTTGGGAATCTCTTATTTTGGAGGCTGGAGAGAAGTTGTGAGAGACTTTTTAAAACAAAATGGGGCAGATTTCCCCCTTCCATTTCTGTTTTGAGATTAAAAACTGGTTTTGAAAGCAGAAGCTTGAGAGAAAACTGAGCATTCTGCTGTAAAATGTGTGAAATTTTGCTTATTCCTTAAAAGATATAGCCAACTTAATGTACCCTGTATGGGTAGCTCCCTGGGGGCAGCAGAAGAAAATTTGGCCAAGTATTCTCTTTAACTTTCTTAGGTGACTGTGGGCGCCGACAGGGAGCCAATTGATTTCGGTCCCGTGTTCCTGTAAGCGGAGCAGGCTTCTGAACTGACTAGCCATTAGCAGATTTGTGCCTGCCTGGTGTTTTAGCTTCTGATACAGTGTGGCTGTAACAGAGAACCTGGAGTTGTTTTAGTAATATCTTCCTTGGTTTTTTGAAACGTTATTCTGCATATTTTTATTTTTAAATGTCAATTGTAATAAAGCACTGAGGAGCTGCATTTTGAGGAAAAAAAAAAATAGGCGATGGGTGATTGGACAGCTGTTGTGTGTAGGATACTGAAGTTCTCTTCAATGCTGTCAAGTCAGCCCTGCTGTAGGAGTTTGGTTTAGTGCATTATTGTTGCCATTTACTAAAGTGGAACACGTTTCAGCGCTGCGCATATGATCACCTTGGCACAGCTGCCCAAATCCTACCCACATGCCATCCTTTCCTGACTTAAATCATGATGAAATCTGCATGTATGATGGCTTAGTTATTAAAATAAACCTTAACTGAAAGGAGGACAAAAGCAACCCTGAATGTGAGAAGTCAGGTGTGACTTGAGTTCTTTCTGTTTGCAGATTGAACAGTGTTACTGTGATCCTCCACCTGAATTCTATAACAACTGCAAGTTTTAAAGAGAATACTTTGCTTTGCTCATTGCATTCTTGTCAGTACCAGGTTTGGTTTTTTTTTTTTTTTCATGTTTGAGATGTAGCTTTTAAAAGAAAACTGAGAATGAAACAAAAGCTACAATATATTTCTCTGCTGTTAGGTATTTTGCAAAATTAAATGTCATAATTGCCTTTTAAAGGATACAGCCACAATGTTTTTTGCAGTGCTTAGATCATACTTAGCACTTCAAAGTAATTTTGTTGCTTCAGAGTCTTCTAATTTCCTTTTCTTTATTTTTTTTAGATTTAATTTATAACTAACAAAAATGCTGAATCTTTTCCTTTAAAGATATACTCTATATTAAAGGCAATTTTACTTTCATTTTGGATTGTGTATGCTATGGTCTGTGTGAGAGATGGAGTGTAAGTGGGAAGAAGAGATACATTATACTCCTTGTAGGCTTAGTAATTTCAAGCTTTTGTTCATGGAACTTTATAAGCAATTCAGAAATTAGTTATTTATACCCAAGTTTTTATTTTAATTTTTGCTGAAATACTGGTAAAAGTCCTAAATACCAAAGCAGTGTACTGGGTTTTATTTATTTTTATTTTTGATGATTGGTTGATTAGGTTTGTTTTTTCAGTAACAATGGAATTTATTATGTTTCTAACAAACTGAAGGACCTTTGAAGCTCAGAATACCAGATGTTGCAGACTTCACTGTAGAAAAGTAGAAGTGGAGCAATTTAAATTAAAAAAAAAAAAATAAAAAGAGTGAAAACAAAACAAAACCCACAAAACCCACACAGTAATTCACTAAAATTTGAGGAGTAAATACAGGATGCAACATGAGTACAATCTTAGCCAAAATGTAATAAAATGTGAGAGGAGATGTTGAGAGAAGTATTGCTCCAAACTTGCTTTGTGAGGTTTTTTGGTTGGTGTGTGTGGTTTGGTGTTTTTTTTGTTTTTTTTTGTTTTTGTTTTTTGTTTTTTGTTTTGTTTTTAATTCTTAAATGTATTTATTTTATTTTGCTAGCACAAACACAGCAGTACTGTGTCAATACTGGGTTAACAGATTTAGGAAACTGCTAATTGTTTAGCGGGCATCGCAGTAATTAAATATACTGTTACAGTCTTGTTGAAACTTGATCATAATTTCTATGTATGAGATGTCATGTAAAATTTAAGATCTCACAGCTGTTAGTTGCACTAAAAGCAACTAAAAAAATTTTTGCAAGACTGAGGTATCTGTTAAAACTGGAGTGCATTGCTGTAACTGGTGTGATGAGACATCGTCAGTTTAAAATATTCTCTGAGGTTTTGTGGAACTCCCTATTCCTACGGTGTAATATGGTGTAAATCGCAAAGTTAGCAGAGTTACAATATGGAAAAAAATGTGAGTTCAGAGTTCTGATGTTACTGCTATCTTCAAAATACAAATTAGTGATTGCTTCAATATTTTTTAAACTACTGGTCTCTTAGGTTGCAAATGACTGTTATGAGTGGTGGACTAAAGCCACCACTCAACTCAATAAGCTGCCCAAGTATTCTTTCAGATCAAAGTTTACATTATTTAAATCTTCATGAACAGAAGAAATTCCTCTGATCATTCAACAGTGGATAATGGACCAGCTCATACTGATACAAGGGATAAAATATATTCTCCTTCATTTACAAATCAATGTCATGTAATCTGATGGTAGCCATGAAAATGACAGTCCAAAATCAGTGTCTTATTTCGTGTTTTGATACTTTGCTATTTTTGTGCCATGGTAGGTAAATTTGAGTTCAGTAGAAGTACAATGCCAAACCCATACACTACTATAAGAAAGGTAAAATTTTTGCCCTAGATAGGATCATTAAACTCTGTATCACCATGTTTTTAAGTGTGAAGAATCAACAATACTGGATAATAAGGTTAAATTGATTATGGAACAATGCTGAAACTAACAGGTGTGGAAAGTAAGGTGATGAGACTGTAGGTGGCACTTAGAAGGTGCACTGTAACCTGTTAGGTCCAGTGCACTAGGAATTTTGGTTGAGATCCTAGGAACTGTCTTGGGCCTGAACCTGTAATGAGTAAAATGAACTGAAAATATCTACCTGTGCAAGTTAGAATAATGCATGAATAAAGGTTGTGTTAAGTTTATTTGGTGTGTTCCTTTGTGAAGTATTTGCATGGCTATCTATAATAGTTTTAGAATATCTACTTATTTTTAAAAGATCTTACGAATAGTAAGAAAACTAAACAACTTTAACAGAATAGATAATAAGGACAAAATAACTATACTCATTTGATATTGTGTCAAGTAATGAAATATGTACTAAAAAAGTTATGGTACCCTAACTTGTAGCACATCAGTATGAAATAAATCACATCAAAACCATCAGTAGTCACTGCTGTTCTACCACTCAAGTCCTCGTGCCACTGACATCACAGCTATGTCTAAACTGAATGTAACTCAGTTTAATTTTCAAGTGACAGATGCTATGAGGTACTAGTTTCAATGAAGTCTTAGCTGATTATAGTACAGAATTTTAGGTTAAACAGGAAAAATGTCTGCAACAGGTGTCCTGCTCCATAGGTGCACTGAAAAGACAAAATGAGTGTGAATGAAAAATATGAAGAACTGTATAGAAAAAAAAATAATCTCCTCTTTATGTTGCAGACCTTATGCATCAGCTCTGTGGCTGAGCTCAGGTTCTTCATTTGCAGCCTTTACCCTCTGGTGAACAAGAACAGGCAGTATGCACATTGGCATAACACAGCTTCCCTTTCGTATTCAATTCTTCTATGTACTTTTCCCAGCCAGCATTGCATATTGCCAAGAGTCCTTATGTGAATCTAGAAGCAAAAGTCCTGTTTTCTGTTAAGTTTTTGAAGAAGGGAGATTTTCTCTTTTTCCCCTCCCAGGTTAACTCAAAACAAATCTGTTATAAGAATGGAATCTTATCAAGGCACAGAGGAAAAATCATGGGGCTGCCACAAAAAAAAATACTAACAAAATAACATATTTGTCCCTGTGCACTAGAAGGGGGGGGAAAAACAAAAACAACAACAAAAAAATATTATCACTATGTGTAACAGCACCATCTGCTGATTGCTGCCGTAACATTTGCACACATAGCATGTAGGTGCATATTTAATCCATTGTTTGTGATTTGAAGTTTTGTTTTGCTAGAAGTTTTAATCCCTTTTTCTCTTTTGCTATTGTGCTATCTGAAGTATTATGAGCTATATTTCGTATTTTGATAGATCAGTTTGCATTAGCCTTCCATAAACCATTTCTTTAAAAAAAAAAATTACAGAAGCAAGTTACCCTTTTTCACTACTTTGTCAACCAGCAAGTATTTCCTAGAACAAGATATAACAGATGGTTGATTTTAATTTGGAATACTGTGGGCCCATCACACTTTTAAGACGCGCTATATAAGACTTTACTGATAAGAGAAGATTACTGAACCTGACCTTTTATGAACTACCAAATCACTTGGAAGGTTCTCCCTCAGTGTGAATTCTCTCCAGTCTTCTTTCCTTTTTATTGTGGGGAAAAAAAAGGGGCTGTTGAATGTGTTTTTAATTTATGTCAACCATACTACCTTTATCTAAAGTGGAAGAGCTGTGGAGGTTACATCACAGAAGCCTAATAGATGGCTTATATTAAATTTAAGAACTTGACTCCAGATCACTCGGGACTGTAGCCACAGCACTCAATTTCAACAGCTCTTAAGAAATGTGATTGGTGACGTTGCTGCTGCTGGAGAGGAGACATGAAGAGGACAACTTGTTAACTTTCAGAACCTTCAATTGTGTTGACTGAATGCTGTTTTGTGGGGGATTTTTTTTCTGAAAAATCAAGCAAGTGGCTGCACATTATATTTAGATTAATGTAATATGTAGAACATGGATAAAAACAGTGAGGTCATTCACTACTGTTGAGTTAGACTGATACATGACTTGCCTGAAACATCTTCTCTTATTCTTATAACAAGCAATAACTCTTCACTATTTCTATATAATTCCATAGATTTAAAAATGTGTATATAAACAGGGCATTTCTACTGGAAATGAGCATCTGAAACAGCACCATGTTGATGTACTCCCATCTTATTTATTTCTATTTTAAAAACTCACATCAAGTTCTCTCTCAAGTTAAAATTCCAAAAGGGTTCTACTATAAAATTTACATTCCAGGGAGTGAACTTTAGAGAGTAACTGTGAATCAATGGCTGAGTTGCCAATCAGGGGCTAAAAGCTGGATTTGTTTTCTGTATTAACCTTTAAATCCCTTCACTTTGTCATCATCATCTTTCTGTCTATAAAAGTGCCATTAGTTTGACCCTCTTACAGGGATTTTGAAATATTTTATTAAAAAGTACCACAGGAGAACAAGAACTTTACTTTTATAGAGTATATGGGGATATTCAATCTAACTGTTGACCCATAAGGAACTGTATTTAAAAAAAAATAAAAAAATTGAGACATGCAGAAGCATTATTTTCTTGCAACTGAATTCTAAGTAGTACACCTGAAACTTCTGCATGTTGTTTGGAAAAATATAGTGGACACTACTCCTAACTTACGAACTTCTCCTCCACAAACTGCACAGTTATTTCTGTTTGCCTCTCTTGATTTTTTTTTTTTTTTTAATTTTTTTTTTGGGAATGGTCATATGTAGAGCCTGCATCCCCTAGAGTATTTTTTATTTTTGGCTTGTCTCTGATAACCTCAATTGACTTAGAATCATAGAATCATAGAATGGTTAGAGTTGGAAGGGACCTTCAAAGGTCATCTAGTCCAACCCCCCTGCAAGAAGCAGGGACATCCCTGACTAGATCAGGTTGCTCAGAGCCTCATCTAGCTTGGCCTTGAACGTTTCCAGGGATGGGGCATCCACCACCTCTCTGGGCAACCTGTTCCAGTATTCCACAACTTGCATTGTAAAATTTTTTTTTCCTAATATCTAATCTAAATCTACCTCCCTCTATTTTAAAACCATTACTCCTCATCCTATCACAACAGGGCCTACTGAACAGCCTGTCCCCATCTTTCCTGTAGGCCCCCTTGAGGTACTGGAAGACCACTATCAGGTCTCCCTGGAGCCTCCTCTTCTCCAGGCTGAACAGCCCCAACTCTCTCAGCCTGTCCTCATAGGAGAGGTGCTCCAGCCCTCTGATCATCTTCATGGCCCTCCTCTGGAACTTCTCCAACTGGTCCATGTCCTTTTTACGTTGGGGGCTCCAGAGGTGGACACAGTACTCCAGGTGGGGTCTCACGAGGGCAGAGTAGAGGGGCAGAATCACCTCCCTCGACCTGCTGGCCACGTTCCTCTTGATGCAGACTTAATCTTGATGTCTTCATATCCCAGAAAAAAAGTTAGTGTTTATAATCTTTACGTATCTGAACATTTTCCTTTAAAAGGGCCTAAAAAGTAATAGCTACCTGTACAGACAGATTTCTGTGTACCTAGAAATTAATTTTACATAAACTGAATTTTACTGATTTTATATGGATTTTGTATAAACACTAAAACTTTATAGAATTCCATAAATCTGCTATATTAATTTTCAGTACCTTTAAGGTTGAACCACATTTAAAATGTAGTGTCCAGGTATAATGAAGAAATTATTTTAAACTTAAAGTTAATATTCATTCTCTTACTTATTTCTACTGTCAAAGATATTGAAAAGACAAACAGGGAGGTAAAGATGCTTTCTGTAAGCAATTGCATGGGCCATTGGTTTAAATAAGTGTTTAAATGGGCAAGTGATGCCCCTTTAGGTTACAAGGACAGAACTAAATTAGTAAAAATGCATAACTCAGCACAGTTGTTTTGTGATCACTATTGGGTGTTTCAACCCCTAGCAGAAACATGAAAACTCAAAATCTGTTAAAGTACTGTAGCATATAATTAAATTATGTTGTTACATCATCTGATACTTTATACTATGGTATCTGTCTGATTTTCACATTTATACTGAAATACTTGTAATTCAGAATGAGTAATATATTATGAATTATATTTAGGGAACTTAGACAATAACATAAAATAGATGGAAATGTATATGTGCCCTGTGTTGCTTCTCTTGAACACATAAAGTAGAAAGCCAGTGCATAGCCACAGAAACACACCACTAATGTGATGTTAATAAAGAAATGACAACAGATCTTTTGAACTATGTTCTTGTTGCAAAAAGACTTGGAGTTTTGATCATAACCCATATCTCTATTGTTCTTCAGACCTTCGTGTATTATTTATATAACTGTAGGTCAGGTATTTCTGTTTATGCAAACCTCTTGAATGTTTACTGTAATACACACAAGATACTCTTACAAATTTCAGCCAGTCTGTGCAGGTTTTATTTGCTTAACTACAAAATGTACTTCTCAAGAATAACTGTATTCTCCATAAGTATAATACCCTGTCACTCTAAATTATTTGTCCTCATAATTTTATTTCTTATTGTTTGTTTGCTATCTCTTCTTCTGCATCTGAGTTTAAATTAGATGATAGTATACTTGCTGTAGGATTTTATTGTTGTTGTTGGTTTGTGTTTTGTTTGTTTGTTTGTTTTTTTTTTTGGAAACTGTCTTTAGAATGTCAAGGGGTGAAAAATTTTAATTTATGGTTAGATAAATTTGTTGCTGTACCGCTTGCTGAATGTTAAACCTGATAGCTTTGTCAAAGTGGTATAGTTTTGTACTCTTAGTACATCAGATGCTCTCTGGAATGTGTAGGGATAGAGAGGGATGAAGAACTTTATTTCTAGGAGAAACTCTGAGCAAATTGGTAACACCACTACTTGAACTCCTCTTGCTTCAGTTGTTTAGATATAACGAGAAAACTACACTGAAATAAAGATTTGCAAACCCACATAAATGTGACTTGAGGAAAAAGGGGACCTTTTAGCAGAAATTATTTGTTCTGACTCATTCATCTTGCTTTATCCACTATATTTCAGATGCAGCAACAACTTCATACAAATTGCATTGTTTATAAGTTGATCAATTAAGTATTAAATTTTCAAAACTAGTATTAGCTTAATCTTACTCCCACTGATGTCAGTAGAAGGTTCTCATGGGGAATAATGATTAGTACTGTATTGAGCTTATTTGAAACTTACACTCTTAATCAGCTGTTTTGTTTCTGAATGAGCTATTCATATGGATACGTTTAAGTAAATGTTGCTTATGTGGGCGGAAATTGTGCCTGCTAATGCAAAAATCTTTTTTTCTTGTTAGGATTGTAACTTTTTCATTCCAGTCTAGCGAAGCCTCACATTTGAAATATCATGTGAGATTATATTGTTAACAGCAGAATAAAGGGAGATAGTATAGCAAAAAATGCTTCCCCAAACTGTCCCGGAAAAAGAAGCAGCAAAAAATCTTCCTTAATGTCATGCTTTTTTTTTTTTTTTTTTTTTTTGGTTTTAA